>JAJVHD010000001.1:6600000-6962351 GCA_022207745.1 Brachionus rubens | reverse complement strand
TAATGTGAAGAGATACGAATCTTAAAAGTTGCGACATGACTTGCACCAACCATATTAATACTCCAGTGCAGGAGCAACTCTTATTATGAAGAGATACGAATCTTAAAAGTTGCGACATGACTTGCACCAACCATATTAATACTCCAGTGCAGGAGCAACTTAAGAAAACAAGTTGCGATGCACCCGAGCATCTTTCTTTCTCTACTTACTTAAGGAAAAGAGCAACTAGAACATCCCGACTAAAGAATTCCGCTACAAAAACATCTTGAACTACTCTAAAATTCATCCAATTCCTTAAAAAAACGATTTTAAAAGTTGCGACATGACTTGCACCAACCATATTAATACTCCAGTGCAGGAGCAACTCTTATTATGAAGAGATACGAATCTTAAAAGTTGCGACATGACTTGCACCAACCATATTAATACTCCAGTGCAGGAGCAACTCTTATTATGAAGAGATACGAATCTTAAAAGTTGCGACATGACTTGCACCAACCATATTAATACTCCAGTGCAGGAGCAACTCTTATTATGAAGAGATACGAATCTTAAAAGTTGCGACATGACTTGCAACAACCATATTAATACTCCAGTGCAGGAGCAACTCTTAATGTGAAGAGATACGAATCTTAAAAGTTGCGACATGACTTGCACCAACCATATTAATACTCCAGTGCAGGAGCAACTTAAGAAAACAAGTTGCGATGCACCCGAGCATCTTTCTTTCTCTACTTACTTAAGGAAAAGAGCAACTAGAACATCCCAACTAAAGAATTCCGCTGAAATTGAAATTTAATCTATTATCAATGGTAAAGCCCAATAATTTAAAATTATCAACAACTTTAATTTTAGCCTCTTTAATTTGAATAAAATCTGGTATTTCAATTTTTTTCTTTGTAAAAACCATGAAGAAAGTTTTTTCCCAATTTATATCAACCTTATTAAAATAACACCAAGTACTTAGTTCTTCAATAACCCCTCCAGTTTCGCTTATTAATGTGTCCAATTTATTTCCAGTCTTTGTAAGACTTGTATCATCAGTAAGCTTTTAAAATACACAATGGGAGATCGTTTATAAAGATTAAAAAGAGGAGCGGGCCTAGAACTGAGCCTTGTGGAACCCCAAGTTTTAGTCTAGCTTGTTTGGATAAGAGATTTTTCAAAAGAAGCTTTTGAGACCTCTCATCAAAGTAGTTTGTCATTAAAGCAAGAGAGTTGTTATCAAAACCATAATGAAATAACTTTAGGAGCAAAAGTAAAGGGTCTATTAAATCAAATGCTTTTCTAAAATCAATGAAAAGAGATAGTGCAATTAACTTTTCATCGAGTACTTTGTTTATAAAAGACACAAATTCATGTATAGCCGATTGGCATGAAAACCCAGACCTGAAGCCATGCTGCCCCTTGAAAAATATCTTATTTGACTCAAAGTAAGTAACAATTTGTTTAGCTAGAAGCTTTTCAAACATCTTAGCTAAAGGTGAAAGAACTGATATTGCCCGATAGTTATTCATATCAGACTTATCCCCCTTGTTTTTATAAAGAGGTGTCACAACCGCTATTTTCCAATCTTCCGGAATTTTCTATTTAGAAGCGAATTTATCATAGCAAAATCTCAAATCGTAAAAATGAATTTTTGCAAAAGTTTCTTAACAAAAGTTTTGTTTTAAAATTCAATATTTTAACATGCGGTTTGCATAATTAGTTTTTATTTAGAAGCGAATTTATCATAGCAAAATCTCAAATCGTAAAAATGAATTTTTGCAAAAGTTTCTTAACAAAAGTTTTGTTTTAAAATTCAATATTCTAACATGCGGTTTGCATAATTAGTTTTTATTTAGAAGCGAATTTATCATAGCAAAATCTCAAATCGTAAAAATGAATTTTTGCAAAAGTTTCTTAACAAAAGTTTTGTTTTAAAATTCAATATTTTAACATGCGGTTTGCATAATTAGTTTTTATTTAGAAGCGAATTTATCATAGCAAAATCTCAAATCGTAAAAATGAATTTTTGCAAAAGTTTCTTAACAAAAGTTTTGTTTTAAAATTCAATATTCTAACATGCGGTTTGCATAATTAGTTTTTATTTAGAAGCGAATTTATCATAGCAAAATCTCAAATCGTAAAAATGAATTTTTGCAAAAGTTTCTTAACAAAAGTTTTGTTTTAAAATTCAATATTCTAACATGCGGTTTGCATAATTAGTTTTTATTTAGAAGCGAATTTATCATAGCAAAATCTCAAATCGTAAAAATGAATTTTTGCAAAAGTTTCTTAACAAAAGTTTTGTTTTAAAATTCAATATTTTAACATGCGGTTTGCATAATTAGTTTTTATTTAGAAGCGAATTTATCATAGCAAAATCTCAAATCGTAAAAATGAATTTTTGCAAAAGTTTCTTAACAAAAGTTTTGTTTTAAAATTCAATATTTTAACATGCGGTTTGCATAATTAGTTTTTATTTAGAAGCGAATTTATCATAGCAAAATCTCAAATCGTAAAAATGAATTTTTGCAAAAGTTTCTTAACAAAAGTTTTGTTTTAAAATTCAATATTTTAACATGCGGTTTGCATAATTAGTTTTTATTTAGAAGCGAATTTATCATAGCAAAATCTCAAATCGTAAAAATGAATTTTTGCAAAAGTTTCTTAACAAAAGTTTTGTTTTAAAATTCAATATTCTAACATGCGGTTTGCATAATTAGTTTTTATTTAGAAGCGAATTTATCATAGCAAAATCAGGGTTTAGGGTTGATTTTTCAGAACTCATTATTTGTTTGAATAAAAAAAAACTTAGCTGACTAATTTCAAACTTTATTGATAAGACTGATATTTGGTTTCAAATTAACTAAACGAAGCTGTTAGATTTTTTTTCAGCTTCGAATTTAAATAATTCAAATAAGCGCGATTTTTTAAAAACACTTTCATTCGATTGCCATGATGAAAATATGAATTTAAAAATTTATTGTTTGAGGTGAATGCTACTAATATTTACAATCCAAATGATCAAGTTTTGTTGCTTATGAAACGATTTCTAATTTCTTAGCTTAATATTTTTAAAATAATTTAAAAAGAAATATCATATTTATATTTGTTTAAAAGTGTGCCGAAAAGTTAAAGATATCAAAAAAGAAGACATCAACAGGCTTAAAGAAAAATATTCATTTGTTTTGGATGGAACTCTTGAGTTAAATGTGCACAAGATCAGTAATTTTGTGAATTTAGTGATACCAACACTTGCCGATCAATTTAAAGACCAGTCTTCAGTCCGTTATTTTTGTTTGTTTTCCAATTGCATTCCGCAGAAAAAATCTTATGGAACAAAGCAAAAATATGTTCAACATTTGTGTCTTAAACATTCGCATCAACTTCCTGGACAAGGCTTGTTTCTTTTGAATAATGACAACAATGTTAAATTTGGTGGTTTCAAGTGTAATAAATGCCAAAGAATATTTAGACGTAAAGATCACTATGAAAATCACATGAAAATAAAAAGAGACTGCGGAATCAGAAAAGAAACGCTTGCAGGGAAAGCACAAACTAAAAAACTGAAGGTAAACAATTCTTTTCAAAAAAATGATGTAATAGTGCTAGATGATTCATTCGCTTCATGCAGACTTGTTGATATTCCTCTTGAAGAAACAAGTATTATATGTTTAGATGAAACTCTTTGTATTGACTAGTTTTATAGTATTAAATAAAATTTATAATAGTCATCAAGTGACTTGTTTTTTTTGTTCTCCAACATATCAATGAGCTTAAAATTAGAAAGAAAAAATCTCAGTGGTCTTTTTTCCTCTACACTATTTGAAATTAACAAAACAAAGATACTCGGGATACAAAAAGCATGCGATGGCGTGGTTAATTTATTTTTTGAAATGTAATTACCAATGGCAGGGCTGTGAGTCGGCTAAGCTTACAAAAAAACAAGCTTATTTGTAAAACACGTTCAAGAAGCTTATATGATCTCAATACAAACAATCAAGCTAGTTTGATGTCATATGAAGAATAGCGCAGCTCAGGACAAAGTCTAACTGAAAAGCACGTTTTTTACCTTGAGATTTAATCAAGTCAACGACATTGACATTATGGATGATTGTGATTATTAGATTTTTTGTTTATAAATAAAAGCTTTTCAAAAATTTTAGTTTTTATTTTTATTTTACCAAAAAAACTGCATACTATATCGCAAAGAATGACAAGAAAGACTTACAAGCTTCCTATTAATTTGGAATTAAATCGTCTTAAGAATATCTACCAACCTACACTAGACAAGATGGTTGATGTGTCCGAAAGCTTGAAGGAAAATTTTCACAATTTAGTCCTGCCATCCTTAGCTGAGCCAAAAGTAATTAAGAGTATTTCCGAAAATTATAGATATCTTTGTTTGTTTCCTGAATGCAAAAAAGTTGACAAATCATTTGCAAGTAAACAAAAGTATGTTCACCATTTGACAATTATTCATGACCAAGAGTTGCCTCTAGGCGGTTCATTCATTTCACCGAATGACAAAGCAACAAAGCCAGGTGGATTTTGGTGTTCAAAATGTGGGCATCATTACTGTCGACGAGATCACCTAATGAATCATTTCAAAACAAGTGCTCACTGTAAAGATGCCATTGTATCAACTGAAAATCCTCTTTTAACAAAAGAGTTGGAATACGATACGAAGCTTGCAATTGAGTATCATCCATTACCTAAAAGTGAAACATTCGTATTCAAACCCAGTGAACCACTAGCATTGGAATGGAAGCCTGTTAATGAGTTTGAAATCAATCATAATGCGAAATCTCGCCCTAAAAAAAACGACTGGCTTCAAAAATTATCAAAATCATTCTCCATGATAACTATCAAGTCGTGCAACGCTGACAAAAAGTCAATATTTTCCACAAAATCAAAGACATTTAACGGAGCATTTTCATTTCAGCAAGAATTGACGGAAAATGAAGAGAAGACAATAAACGAGAACGAATCAGTTGAGGACAAATTAAAACGTCCATTAGAAGAAGCAGAAGACGACGAAAATTTCAAGAAATCAAAAAACAAATGCTCGATACTCAGAATAACGATCAAAAATTAATAATAAAACCAGAAAATTCAGAAGATGATGAACTTATAGAGGCACTTTTAGACTTTGAAAATAACAAATATCTTTACTTTTAAATAAATTTGGTCACTAAAATTTTTAAGCTTTTTAGTCTACATAAATTAACCAGTAATATGGTTAAAACTTTGATTTTTTTTAAAATACTCATTCTTAAATGTAACTTTAACAGCGAAATGGACGAGTCAGTATTCTTCTCAAGCGACAGTAACAGTTCAATCAAGCATGAATCGTTTTATACACCCAGAGAAGACGATGTTAATGTTGCTTTCGTCACCAATGACAAGAGTATAAGTAGTCAATCGAAACCAATCAAACGTGAATTTAGTTTTGATTTATCACAAGAATTCTTATGCAAAAAAGTTAAGTCTTTTGAAGAAAATGTAACAAGCTCTCAACAAGTTATAGCCGAAAATCAACCGAAAGTTGAAATGTCGGAGCAAGAATTTTGGCAACACGATACAAGATTAAGCCGGAATCTTTACTATAATACTATTGGTCTGGACGATTTTGATCTTGAGCTTTATGTTCGGTCCGAAATAGAAGTTCTGTTAGATTTAGTGGTAAATGGCGGACAAATTTTGTATACAACAGAACATTATTACAACTTACTGTTGAAGAAAAAAATATATTTTGACAATATACAAGAATTAAACAAATTAAAAGATTGTTTGAATCGGTTTGAAGAAAAACATCGTCACATTTGTTGTGATCTGATCCAGTATGAACTCGAGAAAATGGAATTTAAAAGAAGAATCAAAGATACGGAAGATATTGTGGAAGTGTCACTCCAAGACATGGATAATTTTGCTTCGTTTTTAAACAGTATTTACTCAAATAAAATTATTCGAAAATAAAGCTTTTTTATCTTTTAATTTTTTATTTCATCTTAATCAAAATTCAATATTATTTCAGTAAAGAAATCTTCGATTTCACTTTTTGACCAAGATCGTAAGACATTTATTAAGTCTGTAAAGGTTCAGTATTGTTACACTACTGTTTTATACAGTAATATTTAATTTCCTGCAGGCATAGTTAAAGTTGAAGTATACTCTTAAAGTTTACTTTTTATTTTTAAAATAAAAGAACAACAGATTAACTTTACAATAATTTACTATTTATCAAAAATCAATCCAGTAACATAAAATGTTTGTTAACAAAATCGTTGCAATTTTCAAAAGAAGACAAACAAGAAAAAAGTATTTTAAAATTGTTGATGAGCTTAAAGCGTTAAGCCATTCATCAAAAATGTTAATAAAGTTGTACGTTATACCAGCTTTGACATATAAGCGAAAATGGAAAGCTCTTAGCGACCAACCATTATATGTGTGTGGATTTCCAGCATGTCGTGATACAGAGACTTGTTTTAAGAAACGCAATGAATTGATAATGCATTTAAAATGTATTCATATATGTGAGATTCCTAGAATTACCGATTTCCTTGAAAATATTAAATCTTAAGTTTTAAATAAAACAATTTTAAAAAAAATGTCACTTTTTTTGCTGAATACTACAATTAATTTTGTAGAAAATAACAAAATAATTTGTGTTTGAAATAAAAACAGATTTTTTTTAGATAATGGATACAAGTATTATCTTGTTATCATCGGACGAAGGATCAAGCGATGACTCAAGTGTAATTGTCTGCAGTCAGCATGAGGTTAAAAAGAAAGAAGACTCTCGATTAAATTTAAAAAGAGATTTGAGCATTCAATCGCTCGAACAAGCTTCAAAATTTTACGAATCTAAAGAAAAAAAGGTCAAACAATCAAATAATACATTAGAATTAAATACAGCCAATTTGTCAACTGTTGCTTTGAGTCAAGGCCTAACAACCAAATTATCATTGAGTGTCCAAAAAAAATCTAAAATTGTTTTAACTTTGCAAAATTTTTGGATTCATGATCCTAGACTTGATCAAAGACTTTATTACAACAGAATCGATGATTGGAATGTAGACTGCGATATTCTTGTCTGGTGCGAACTTGAAGTGATTCTTGATCTTGTGTGCAGCAAATCTATTTGTTACACTGTTGAACACTACTATCATCAGCTGTTGAAAAAAAAGCAATTTTTACATAATCAAAAGATGTTGGATTGTCTTTGCAAGGAATACAAACAAGTTTATGCACAAACAAACAATTTTTCAAATAAAAATCAGAATGAGTTTTTGATTGGTAAAGAGTATATGGAAAAGAAAATAAATCAATTGCGAGAAATCTGTGAAATCAACAAAAAAGATTTACAGAGTTTTACCAAATTTATTGTAGACGTTTATGGTCAAAAAAAAAATTTACCTTGAATAATTATGAATAAAAAATTTATAAAATTCATAATTTATTTAATTTTTAAATTTCTACTTTCAAGTCCTATGAATGAACATTTCGTTTTTTTGCTTTTAAAATTCTGAGTGGAGAGACTAAAAGTTTTGCTCGGAATAACTCTAAAATTTTGGTTTAGACTACTACTACTAGTCTACATTAAAAAAAGATATATAGCAATAAAGAAAAGGGGATAAATTTAGTCTTACGTCTAACGTCTTGTTTTCTTTTAATTTAAAAATTTCTAAGACAAATTTTCTGACACGATAAATATAATTTTTTGTTTAAAAGAAAACAAGACGTTAGATGTAAGACTAATTTTATCCCCTTTTCTTTATTGCTATATATCTTTAACTAAATTATTCATAAAAGACTAATTTATTCAAATCACAACATGATTTCAAATACTATCCATGTTAAAATTAAATTTTAAGCTGTTTTCTCTTTACATTCAAGATATTAGCTGCAGTTTCAATTAGAAAATCGAAATGTTCATGGTCTTCTAAAATTTCTATATAAAAACCTTCTCGTTCTTCAATTTTCATATCATAAATTAAAAAAAAATAAAAAATCAAAATGTTCAAAAACTCGTTCGAAATTGATGACCTAGTCTCAAATGCAAGAAGAATAATGCCATATTTATATTCTTCGTTATTGGTCAAGTTTAACAAGCCATTTAATCGCCCAAGATTATTTTCACTGTTTATAGATGCAGATGATGACATCAACATTGGATCAATTTCAGAAACAAGAATCGAAGAGGAATGCCCGCTTACATACCAAAATGTTGTCGAAAATGTAGATTGCAATCGAACAGAAGTGTTTGAATGGTTTACAAAATCGAAAAGCCGGAGTATTGCGGCTCAATCCGATACTATTGAGTGCGAAAACTATATTGGCAACGAACCTGAAGCTATAAAGCTTTATAAAGAATTACGACTAAAACACATATTATGGAAAGATAAAAAAGACCGTTTCTTATTCTATCAATGCAAAACTAATAGAGTGATGGCTGAAAAGTTTAAAAATGCAGTGAATTTGTTGATGAACGGATGGGAATTGGTTGAGTTAGGTGGGATGTATATATTGTTGCCACGATTGTATTCGGAATTCACTCGGAGTTTAATTGAATACAAAATACTCAGCTTATCAAAGCCAGTGTTTATTCAATCGAAAAGCGAAAAAGTAAGTCGATCATGCCAAGTTGAAACTATCGGAGCAAAGCCTGCGTTATTTCGACTAAATTCATTGGATATATTCACAAAGGCAAGGAATATACTGCCAAGTCTGTGTTTCAATTCACGAAAGGGTCCGTATCACCCAATTGGTATGCCAATAGAACAGGACGTATTTTTCAAAATAATGTTTCGAAAATATGTTTGGCCGATTCGATCACACACCACCACCTTTCAAAGCGACTTTTTATTGGAACAATTTGTGAAATTCTCCTATGAAAACATTGTTCTGAATTATCAAGTCGATAGAGATTTATTAATCGACTGGTTTTGCTATGAAAAGTCAAAAACAGTATACGTACAAGATGGAGCTTGTCAAGTATTCTCAAAAGTAACTGAGCCAATTGTTTTTTCTACTTTTTATGCAGATAGACTAATGGATTACAGCTGCCATAATGATGAAACAAGAGAGTACAATGGTCCATTATTTTTTCATGTGTATGTTTGTCGTGATTTGGTCTCAGAATACAACCAGGCACTTGCAATCTTTGGTTCAAGTTGGAAAATAATTCAATTTGACAATCAATTTATCTTAATAAATAAAATCCAACCGTATAATAATATGAAAATAATTGAACATAAAGTAATAAACCCAACATGTCTAAAATCAATGAAACCAAAAATTAAAAAGGATGTTGGCGTACAAACCGATTACAGTGATGATTATCCGTTTTCCGATTCTTTAAAAGATGGACTCTATTGTGAACGCCTGCCTCTAAAACGGTCGTTTGAACCAGATGTTTACAATTTTAAAAGACCAAGAGTGGAGAGAAAATTTCAACCTTAATTTATAATACTATTATTTCACATTTTTTTTTAAAAGCAAAATCAAAATTGAAACATTAAAAGATTTATTTTTTTTTCAAAACAACAATAAATAACATAAAATATACTTTTATTTATCGCTTATTAATGTTAAAAATTAAACACTTTTAGTATCTAAATCTTTTAATGAAGACTTTAAATGAAGACTTTTAATGAAAGTAATCAACACAAATAAAAATTAAGTGGTAACTGTGTAGAAGTAAAATAAAATTAAACAATTTAAGTACATAGATGAAGATTACCGTCATTTTGAAAATTAAATGTTTAAACTTTAAAGACGTAAAAACTGTCTAAGTTAAAACTGCAGATTTCGAGTTAGAATATAACAAAATAATTAAAAGTCAAACGTATACTGTAAAGAACAGTAGTATTGTATATCTTAGTACAAAATTTCAATTTTGTATTAGAATGGATTTTGTCGAAGAAAAAAGGTCTATTCTTATTAAACTTTTCTCGATTATTAGCTCGGAACCAAAAGTTAGTAATATGGACGAGAATGAATTAAGAAATTTCATAAGCTCAGAATTTAAAGAATTCAATTATAGGTATCCAAGTGAACGACTTTTAAGAAACATACTACCCATAACATACGAAAATGTTAAATTTAATTCGAGATTTAAAATAACAAGAGAGGAGTGGTCCAACTGGTTTCTATCAAATTCTCGTTTAAGAACTGTTAGCGTTCAGTATGATAATGTATCAGAAGACAAATACACAAGTAATACATTACATGCAATTGAAGACTACAAAATAATGCGTGTATTGGATTCATGGTTTCGTGATAATGAACCGACTTATTTTGTCATAAATGCAGATATTAAGTTGAAAGACAAATTCGAAAAGTGCTTAAAATTTTTCAATCTAAAATGGAAAATTGAAAAGATTAACGAAGTATTTGTGTTGATGCCATTAAGTTATGAAAATTATTCAAAGTTGGTAATTAAATATGCTGTTTTAAATCGTTTAATGGACAGATTCGACCCAGAAATAGACACAAATGATATTTCAACACAAACATCAAATGAAGACATTGTCGAAGTCTAAATTCAACTTAAATGAAAAAATTTAAATAAAACTATAAAATTTTAAACTTTAATTTTTATTTTTAACCCGAAAAATAGTGACTTATAAAAATCAGACAAATAATTATACCCTAACCCTAACCCTAACCCCTAACCCTAACCCTAAACCCTAACCCTCTAGTAAAAATATTCTTTTTGTACTTTTTGTACTTTTTGGTTTTAGCCATAAGTATCTGTCCTTTTTGTACTTTTTATACTTTTTGGTTTTAGCCATAAGTATCTGTCCTTTTTGTATTATTATACTTTTTGGTTATCAATTGAGAGAATCGAGTTTAATCTAACAAAGTTTGTTTTGATGAAATTTTTAAATTTCAATATCTCCTTTCAGTCATTAAGTCTTAGTTATTATTTTTTATTTAAAAATAAATTTTTTACGGAAAACAAAATTTAAGAAAGAATAGCAGCGAAGTAAAAGAAGTTAAAAGTTAAGTTTGTTTCAAAATTTTCATTTTTTTTTTTTTTTTTTTTACAAGCGTGGGGGTTTAGACGGACTGCTTGGAAGCATCTGCTTCCCTTCAGCCCCCATTCGTTCTCGTCTCTTTATTTAAAAAAGAAAAAATAATATATGAGAGTAAAAATAATGTTAGTTTCGAAATTTTTTAGGAACTGTAAAGAACTAAAAATTAAAAATTAAAATTGAAATTAAAAAACAAATAAAAAAAAACAAAAACAAAATTATGAATCTCTTTTTTTTTCGTTTTTTGTTTTTATTTGTGTTTATTTTTTTATTTTATTTTTCTTCTTTAGATCGAGCACAATTGTTTTTTTGCTTATATTTCCGAAAGAGTAGGCAACCGATCGAGGATTGAGAGTGAATTGAAATGGATTGTCGATGACGGTAAGTACTGATTAGTTATTTCTTTTATTGTTGGGTTAAATTCTTTTGATTTCGAGACGTATTTAGCTGCTAGGGATTTAAGTCTTGTATCGATTAGCTCTATTTTTAGGAAGGTGTGGATGAGAGCGGTACTTGTTCTAGTCGGAACGTCGAGAATGATTTTCAGGCATTTGTAATTTAACAGCAGCTAATCGCTAGTTGGCATCGTTTATGGTTGGAACTAGGACGGTATCTAACCCATTTTCATTTAATATTTCAAAGGTTTCAAAAGCAAAAACGAGACTAGACAAAAATAAAATGTGATGTAACGTAAAGGCGCGATTTTTGCGAAATGTCGTTATAATCGAATTTCGAATTTAACGACATGTCGCTCCAATGTTAAAAGATGGGATTTTTTTTTTCAATTCGATTTTAACGACATGTCGTAGAAATCGCGCCTTTACGTTATTTGTTTGTTTTCAACTAAAAATTATTCGAAAGTTTTATTTTTTTAACTTGTACTTCTTTAATACACAGTCAGTAAATTTTTTCTGCATTTGCTTTAGACATAAAATTTAAAATTTAAATTATTTAAAAAAAAACCAAATATTTCGAGTTATACAATTTTGCTTTATCATTTGATAATTTCAAACAGATTTTCTCTAATTAATGATTTAAAATTTTATGTCTAGAAATGCCTAAAAAATATTGTGAAAATTCGGTTGATCGAAATTTGGAAATTGGACAACTCCAAAAACGCTTGCATCAAGATATAATGGAACCAGTCTTTGATGGTGAGCTTGGTGATTTTGTTCAGAAATTTGGGTAAGCATTTTGAACCGATTCATTTTTTGGTCCAAATGCGTACTCGATTGTGTAAAACTTCCTGTTAATGTCTTGTATGCAAAAAGTATAGATTTTACAATCGTGTCGATATTTCCAATATCGCGATCGATATTTCTAAAAGCTAAAACTCAGGTCAATTTTATATTCTTACTAAATTTACTCAGCATATTAGCTTCCGTTTTTAGACATCCATCAAAGAACTTTCTAGACTAGATTGCCATAAAAAGTATCAAATTTAATCAGGCTCAATTTTCAGTTCGAGGCTAATGGCGGAATGACTGACAAAATAAAAAATCAATCGGTAAGTTTTTTTCCAAAAGCAACGAACGAATAATGGGGTGGATAATCAAAATATGAAACTTGATATCCCGCGATTTAAAATTTTATTCATTTTAGGCCGAACCAGAATCCGTTTTTTATTAAAAAAAGAATTTGTTAGGTTTTAGTGACAAGTCCCTATAAAAGGATAGTCGCTTATAGTTAGAGGGGCCATCTTTTTGTAAGAGTGGTTTTTTTCGAACCTTTTAAAGTCTCAGATCTGGTCATTAGAAACATCTTGTTCAAAAAAACTTCTTGATCCATATCGTCAATTGTTAAATGTATTAGGTTAAACTAAATTTTAAAATTAAAATAGAGATGCAGCGATAATGCTTTATTGAAAATCGACGATATTCGATAATATTCGAAAAAATTCGATTATTCCTTTAGGCTTCATACAGAATGACTGAGAGTTGTTCAAAAGAATCATCGTGTGATGTTTTCTTTGAAAAATAGACTCTTTGCTTTATGTTTCATGAGATTACCGACCTATGACGGTATGGTTTTTTTAACCTTAATTTTGATTGTATCGAATTGTTCCTTTTGAATTAAAAAAATATAAAACTTTTTATTTATTTCTTACCCCTAAAAATATAACGGAAAAGTTTTAGTTTAAATGAAGCAAAAAAGCGCAAAAAATTATTTTTTTTTGATTATTTTTTGATTATTATTTTAAAATAAGTCAACTTAATTGGAAATTCATATCGCTCGATATGGTTAATGAGCAGCCCAAACGATTAATCGCGATTTATCGAGATCGCTGCAGCTCTAAATTATAATAGAAAAAGTTCTAATTAATTTTTTGTTTAGAGAACAAAAAACTCGGTTTGCAAAGAGTTTTTAATTTGCCCAATACTTATGGCTATCGCCCATTTGATGAAACAATCAACAGTTTGCACACTTGCTACTCTCTGGGAACCAAGTATTTTCTTTTCGGCATTGGTTGCAAACCCTTCAACTTGTAAAAGCTCAGCCTTAAATTTAGTAAAAAAATCGCTCTATGAGATTGAAAGCTTTTTTTAAAGATCAAGTATCGGCCTACATGTCTTTAAATCAAGATGAGGTAAAGACTTAAGGGAAGGGACAATAAACAAAGAATAATATTTAAATTATATAACTTTATTAATCACTGTGGCCGCTTCTAGCCTTTACAAATAAGGAAAAATAATAATAAATAATAAATGAGGTTACAAATAACTAAATTATAATAAAGTAAACACTGTGATTTTATACTTGAAATCTATACAGTCATAAACTGTTAGCTTTCAAGTATAAACACAGCTTAACTAAATACTCTTTTAGAAAGTAGTTGAAGTCATAACGAGGACTACAACATACCTCCCCCCTGAGTTGAAATTTTAACCGGAAAAACGAAACGAGAATTACAATTTTTGAAAGAATTACAAAAATTTGATAGAAAATGTCAACAAATTTAATATAAATGGTCATAAATTGTTTGACCATTCCCCTCACCCCTTAGTTTAGTTTTTTACAAAAAATGAAAAATTTAAAATTTATAATTTTCAATCTCCAGCACTGTGATATTTGATTTTAACCATCATCACTGTCGTTATTCGGATTGAGTTGAGTCTTTTTTGTTTGTTCTGACAAATATCTATTGTATCAACAATCTTTAATGCTTTTACATTTGATATTTTATTAGTTTGGCCATAATTATTATTATAAAACGACTCCAAAACTTCTGTTGAATCACTGTGAGGGCTATATCGCTTGGAATTTGTTCGTATTTGTTCGTTCTCAGTTCGACTAGCTGAACTACGATTAGTCTCACTAACTTTTTGACAATCGTTATTTCTCACTTTGAGTTTACTATTGGTATCAAACGTTTTACGATTTTGATTTGTTTGCTCCTTGTTTACGGAACGTTTATGTATTTTGGATAGTACGACGTTCGAGTTTTTCGATTCTCGAATTTGACTGGTCGTATCAGTTGTTCGTACGTTGGAAACGGTTTTGATTGAGTTTATTTGACACCCAGTCTCTAGACTGGGTTTAGCACCACTGTGAAAACTTTTCAATTGTTTGCGGATTCGACGATGTTCCATTTCTTCATTAAACACTTCCAATACACCAGAAGAGATTTGATTGAAAAAATTTCGGAAGTCATGAAATCTTTGTTTTAACTCGTGTGAGCGATTTATAATATCTCGGCCCAAGACGCATTGATAGCCGGATATATTCTCGGTCACTAATAATTTTGAATTTTTTAAATTGTTTTGTGGTGAGATTAAGCAACGTTTTAATCTCAACGAGCCTAATACACGAATCTCACCACTTGCTGACAAAAGTTTACCACCTCGATACTCCTCCAAAACTGTTTTTGGATCATGACGTTTGATCAGCCAAAACGTTCTCTCGTCAATTATGGAAACATCGGCGCCACTATCGCACATATAATTGACGAGTGTGTTATTGAAAATTGCTTGACCTTGTAATGGAACGTTTTGTTTCGAAGCTCTTCGGCTTATTTGTTTGAACAGTAAAACTTGATTCGTTTGTTGTGGAGGTTCGGATTGAATTTGATAAGGAACACTGTGAATTAGGGTGTCTTGTGGGGAGACACTGTGATTGGTTGTGTTCTGTGGAACAAACCCATTGTTGTACGGCTTGTTATAACCATTATGTGGTTTGCCGTTTTGTAAGGTTTGAGGATGAAAATGAAGATTCTTCCTGGGTTGAGCGATGTCACTCTCACTTGAAATAAATCGACCATCACTTTGACTTGATGAGTCGTAGCTTGAGTTCTTGCACTCGGCAAAATTTATTAAATCGTTGATTTTGAACGAATCGTCTTTTTTGATGTTTTTCATTTTAAGCATCTTGAGACGGGCTGCTTCCCTCATTTTTTGATTGAAAAGTCCTTGGACAAAACACTCTTGTATAACTTTGTCAATGTCATTTGAATCTCCAACGTTTGGAAAAAGCCTCTTAACCAAATTGATAATAGCTTCGCCATTATCTTTGATACTTTCTTTTTCTGTCTGCTTTTAATCAGTCAGCTTCTCAAGTCTTACTGGAACTTCACGTGGTTTCACTGTGAGAGTTTCTAGTAATTTTTTCTTGAAGTTGTTAAACGAATTTGAATGAATTAATTCTTCAAGGTTTTTGACTCGACGGAGAACTTTGTTTTCGATATGACTGATGGCAATTTCGAGCCATGTACCTTTATCGAAGTTTCTTAAATAAATGTCCATTAAAATGAACCATGACTTAACGTCCATACCTTCTTTGAAGATTTCTGGTTCCTTGATTGAACGATTGTTTACCATATGAGCTCGACTTTGATCTTGCACGGTCGCACTATTCCGTGATGAATCAAGTGACATGGTATTAAATACGTTGAAATTGGTTGGGGTGGAGCTTCGACTCGACGTTCCATGCCTCCCTTTTTTAAACCATTTGTAAATTGTCAAAACCACTGTGAGAAAGACGACGATTATCGCGGTCTCGATTGGTACGTTTATTACAATTAAACGGCCAAAATCAACGGTGTTAACGTACGAACGATACATAATTGAAAAGAAACGCTCTTAAAGTTGGTTGTTGTTGTTGTCCAAAAATCAAACCATTAGAACAGACGATCAACAAAAAAAACGTGATCATTATCACTGTGAAACGTGTCATTTGACCATTCACCATTTTGATAAGGAAAAGGAAAAAGAAGTTTTAACAAAAATAGATTACAATAATAGATTGATTAGATAGGATTTATCAATACGATAATCCTAAAATGTAATTAATATTATCACGTGTTTAAACTTTAATACTTTATTAAAGCTTCCTTAAAGCACGTGATAGTTTGGTGTGGGTGGAAAAAAATTTTTAGAAAAAAATTATACCTAGGGACGCCACTTTTAAAGATCAAGTATCTGCTTACTTGTCTTTAAATCAAGATGAGGTAAAGACTTAAGGGAAGGGACAATAAACAAAGAATAATATTTAAATTATATAACTTTATTAATCACTGTGGCCGCTTCTAGCCTTTACAAATAAGGAAAAATAATAATAAATAATAAATGAGGTTACAAATAACTAAATTATAATAAAGTAAACACTGTGATTTTATACTTGAAATCTATACAGTCATAAACTGTTAGCTTTCAAGTATAAACACAGCTTAACTAAATACTCCTTTAGAAAGTAGTTGAAGTCATAACGAGGACTACAACACTTTGACAAAATCCCAAAAACAAAATCAAATATTATTAGTGGGATTTTTATTTAAATTTTTTTATTAATGGCCAATCCCAAAAACCTTTATTTTTTAAATTGAAGCCGGGACTGTCGAAGCACTTTTGAACAATCTCGAGGCAAACCCTTGTTTAATTAGTATGTTCGACGAATCTTCAACCTTTATGAGCTCTTTTGGACTCTACAAAGGTGGGCGACGGTGAAGTTTGGAGCAAATTTTTGGAGCAAAGCAAATTTTATTTTTTAAAACTGTAAAATTCAATAAATAGATGGACCTAACCTAGTTTTAAAAATTTTAACATAACTTAACAAAATTTGTTAAAATTTGTAAAAAAGTATTTTCTTCAATTTTTTGAATTGATCGATTTTTGATCAATAATTAAATTTTTAAAAACAGATTGTTAACATTATAATGAAATTTAAATTTAAATTTTTTAAATTTTAATTTAAGTACAAATTTTCAAAAGTAAAATTGGCGGGATTTTTTGAAATTTTCAAAAAATTTAAATGTTCGCGCCAAAATGTCTTATTTAAATTTAGTGTATGCATTTCAAATTTTGTTAAAAATCGAAACTAACATTAATAATCAAATATTGATTTTCCCTTTTTTTTAAATATTTTTGAAATTAACAAAAAATTTACAATCTAAAACCATTTTTATTTTATGCACTGTACCTAATTTTATTTTAAAAAAAACAGCTTTTCTAAAATTGCTTTGCTCCAAAAAAAAATTGCTCTAAACTTCACTCTTCCCAAAGGTGGTGATGGTAAGTTTGACCGAAGTGTTTATCTGGAGTTTTATACCGGGCCGATTGGTATTGATAGAACCCTCTATGGGAGCCGTCATTTTATTGAAAGCCCACGTTTTAACGTTTGTGTGCTGGGTAATATTAACAATAAATTAGCATGAGAAAAACTCAAAGTGAAAATTTATTTAAATGAGTTATCTAAAAGTTTTTTGGCTTCAAACTTCACCTTGCTAGTAAATTTTTATCATAATCAAGAGTGTGTTTATTCACTTTAAATATAACTGTTACTTTGATCTTTCTAATTGAGATGCTTTAATTTTAGAATAAACAATAGGTTTGTTTTTTAAAAGGTCATATGAGTGACTATATGGAATTTGTTAAGAACGAGAGACAGGCCCGTTATGATGGCCTAATACACCTTTCCTTTCCACTTGTATATTTAAAAAAAAAAGAAATTCACAAAGCGCCACAACCAAAATTTTCGCTTAGTGTGTTGCTATTCATCATTTACAAGTTAAATCTAAATTTAGTTCAATATGAACTTGACGAAGAGGCGTCAGAGTTGCTTGGAGAAATTTATGATAGGTACAAAGCATTCTAAGAAAAATTCAGTGATATTTATGACATGTATTTGACGTGAGTTTTATTATTGAATAAGTTGTTACTTTAAAATTATTATTATTTATTAATAAGGGCACTTTGTGGTAAATCAGCATCCCAAATTTCGAGAGTGGCTATGCTTATTCACATGTTCAAAAAATCTAGTGCGTTTTTGTCTCAAATTAGTAACAGTAAGGAAACGAATGTTGATGTAACAAAAATAAATTCAAAGTTAGATGCTGTTTTAAGTGCCGTTTCTAAAAAAACAGAAAATTACAATGTTATTAGTTTCGACAGCCTTAAAAAGGCAGTGTCATTGGTTGATTATTTCAATAAAAATAAGCTTTGTTTTGCTGATTATAATGGAGTGGATTATGGTTTAGGATTTTTTGAAATTTTAGAATTCTTGTGTGAGAGTTCGGCAAACAATTCAATAAATAACGAGCATTCTAAAAAGTTTATTGATATTGACAAAAAAACACTTTTGTTTAAAACCAAAAATGGAACATGTACAAAGACAGTTAAACTGAACGACATCAATCAGATTCTTTCAAAAAAATATAATAAAGATGACGTCAATGAAGTAATGATTAGTTTGGAGAAACTTGTATTGGGAACTGTTAATAAAGAGAGCAAAATAACAAAAGAAATGGTGGAAGAGTATGTCTTCTATAGTAGCTCAGATTAAATTATTTTTGAATAATTTTTATAAAGGAAAATACTTTGTTCCCGAAAATTAGTCTAGATGATTTGATAAAAAACAAGTTAGCCATTAACCAACTTGAACAATTGAAAATCAATATTTCAGCTTATATGGAGTGTCTTCCAGGTAAAAATATTTGGTAAAAAAATTTTCGGCTAGCGAGCTTACCGCTGAAAAATCTGATTTCATATTGCAACTTCTTTTAATCTGACTCTTAATAGGGCTAAGCTCGGTAGCCCCTTCTTTTTAGAACAGACTTTGAGCAAGGCTAGACTCCAACCATAACGGTGACTTAAACTACTCACATTCTCTTTCGTGCTTAATTTTTCCAGAGAGAATAACTAAAATTGTTTTTATTTAGATGAATCCGAGCTTGTTTACTCACCGAATAAAAAAGGCAATGCAGAAGCATCTAAATCAGCCAGAGGAACTAAACGTAATTTTTTTAAAAAAGAATAATTCACTTTCTGACATTACTAACATCGAAAGTGATTTAAAAAGATAAAGATTGCTCTATTCTCTTTTAAACTTGTTCCTTTTCATTTTAGGTAAATCTTCAAATCTTCAAGTATTGGAGATTAATCGATTACAGAAAGTCAATTGAGCCCTCAAAAGATTGATTTCGCGAAAGATCCTTCTGTGGATGAAGACATTATTATTCCAACACAATTGTTTAACTTTGGTACACAAAGGGCATCGACTCCAAAAAAGCTTCAAAAAACAGACAGAAAAAAAAGTTTCAGCTCTCAACAAAACTCTCCTAGAATAAGTTCTAGAGAATCCAACGGTATTCAGAATAGGTTATCAATAATTGTTGAGGACAAACAACTTGATAATACTCAAAATGTAAATTAATTTCTTAACAAGAAGTTGACAGTAGCTTTTGATTTAGATTATTTTATTCTTTTGAATCAAAGTTTTCAAATCACTTAAAGTTTTTTTAAGAATTAAATTTTCTTTTACTTTTAAAATTTTTTTAAGGTATCTCAAACAGAAGTATCTCCTAAACAATGTTAAACCAAAACCCCGTTGAGAAGACCAATGAAAAATTTATAAGACCATGTTATAGCAAAACAAGATCTTGTTGAATTTGTTGATAAAAATTTCAATGAACAGTCAAAAACAAAAAAAAAAATTGTGCGAAAGTCAATTCAAAAATCACCCAAACTAAAACGATTCAAAAAAAGTCAAGTCAGACAAAAGTCATTGATTCAGATGATGTTTGATTCATCAAAAGTTAAGAATTCATCTTTGTATGTGATCACAGACGATTATTTTTTTTGTTTCGTCAATTTTTTTTTTCGATAATTAAAATCAAAGAAATTTTTAATTATTTAATTCTTGTCTCGCAATTTTTTAAAATTAATTTCGATTTATTACAACCTAATATGTAACGTTAAAATATAAAAAAATGTCATTTTTTACATCGTTTTCCTTTCATCTTTTTTAAAAGCACGACTTTTATGCCTGATGAGTTTAGGCTATTATCTTTTGACGGGGTCGAACCCGTAATAACAAATGACTCTAAAATGCTTCTTATCAGCTACTCTTTAAAGCTAGATAACTCTGGATTTTATGGCAAGCTTATACAGTTCCGTTAAAAAATCTAAAAGAGAACAAGTGATTAAGGCAATTATTATATAAGTGTGTAATGAGGCTAATACGGAACGAGTCTCAGTGTGAAAAGTGAATTTTATTAGAATTTCAATATATTTTTGGCAACTTTTTTTTTCAATTAGATTTTTTTTATGCTTTTTTTTTTCTTTAAAAGGCCGAAACATGAAAGTTCCAGGACAAAAGATAAAATAGAGGTCTTGTTGATAAAGCTCTTTTCTATTGATAACTGAAGACTTTAAAAAGAAATTTTTCGAATTTTAGAAGACAAATACGACACAATGCTATTAAATTTTTTTAAAGATTGCATTCCAATTCAAAAATTCGAAAAATTTCTTTTTTTTCTATTTTATCTTTTAATTAGGTGCTACAAAATCATAAATATCCAAAAATATAGGATACTTAATAAAGTTCCGTCTTCAGTTATCAATAGAAAAGAGCTTTATCAACAAGACCTCTATTTTATCTTTTGTCCTGGAACTTTCTTGTTTCGGCCTTTTAAAGAAAAAAAAAAGCATAAAAAAAATCTAATTGAAAAAAAAAGTTGCCATTTACCCCTCAATCCTCTTTTTTTCCTCTAGAAATTTATCATTCTTTTACTAAAAAAATGTTCAAGCCGTTCAATAACATTAACGATCTATTGGTATTCTTTCGATTGATTAATTCACTTAGAAAAAACAAGTTAGATTTAATCGTAAGTCTTCTAAATGAATACTTACGAACCAACTATAATGTTGTTGAGATCGAAGAATTTTTGTCAAAAAAAGAATTGTTAAATATTTTCAATCCGACTCTTTTTTTTGACGAATTTGAAAGTTTAAATAGGTTTATTAGAAATTCGTCTTTAATAAGCTTTTCTTGTAGTTATGAAAAATGTTTTTTTTTGATCCGAACGACAATTAGAAATTCTTAACAGCTATAAAGCGATTGTTTACAGAAAAGATTTTGGAAGCAGTGATTGTATTTACACGGTTAAATGGTGTCGTTTGTGTAGAAGAAAATATTATTTAAACTTTTATTCAGAAATAAATGGTAATCGAATGTTTTATGAGAAATTTTTGGATAAACGATTTGTATCATTTTCAAATGAATTAATATTTGAAGAATGACTTTTAATAAAACTTACTTCGGATATTCTATCCAAACACTGCTCATTTAAAGCATTTACAAACTCGTACAATTATTTTCATTTATCTGTGGCCGATTGTAAAACATCGAATATATAGTTCTTACAAGAAAAGAGGCTAACTGAAGTTTGGTTTATTTATAATTTCATACGAACATCGCGTGATATTGATAAAAAAAATGATATCAATGCATTTTTCGTAAACGAATTAGATGAAAATCTTTTAGAGCTAAACAAAAAATTGTTTAAGCTCTTTAGTAAAAAATGGAGTGGTATTGAACACCTAGATAGATGCAGGAATTAAAACTGTAGTAAAGTACTTGGAATTGATGGCAACTTTAAAGTTAATAGACTAAAATGTATGTCTTCGCTAGTTAAAATGAAATGTGAAGAATTGGGTGAACTTCTTTATTTAAAAAAATCAATAACAACACCTTTAATAAGCTTTGTCTAGCTTTGTCGATATTGAAATAGGTTGCCCAAATACACCAATGAGAAAAAGTTATTTATTGTGTCGAACATGCTGAATCAGACCTCGAAGCAACATTTAACTACGGTGTAAAACTGTTGAAGTGTAGAGTAAGCCAGATTGTGCCAAAAAAGGGTAAAATTTCGACGGAAAACTTGACGCTATATGCTAGCTTCATCAACGTCAAGGATCAGATCTTATATTTAGCAGATTATAAAGACCTAAGTCCATTTTGGGTTACAGACAGACAAGTACCGAAATCATGTTTGAATAATTTTTTTGTCGAATCAGAAGAAACCGGTGATTCTAGTTGTCAAACATTAAAGAGTTTAACATTACCTTGTGAGAAAAAAATCGAACAGTGGGAGAATTTCTGGCCGTCTTTAGTTGTGGCATTATTTGTGGATTCAGAGAAATCTTTGGGTCAGAAAATTTGTCACAAACAACTAGTTTTTTATTGGACTTGTTTGATAATCTAAGTAAAACGCCAGACTATGTGTTGTACGTCTAGTTTGGCCTAACTTAACGTATCAGATTGAGTGGACTGAGAGAATAAAGTTTGTATTTAATAGTTTATTTATGAAAATATAACTAGTAAATTTGAGCTCGCCCGTTTGTAGATATCGTGCTCATATTTATAAGGCACGTAAAACAAATCAAGCGTTTATTAAATATAGAAAATAATAATAAATAACTATATACAAAATTCTTTGCTAATAAACAATCTAGGTTGTCATTAATAATAAATGATGGGAAATATAATTATAAACAAAAATGATTGGAGACCATAACCATCGTGTAACATCACCCCCCCCCTCGAAAATAATTATTCGTCCTCGAATCAATTGGAGTCAAGGAGAGGCTATTTTTCTTTTGTCAATTATCAATAAAATCTCTAGTAAGAGAGTTGAGACTCTGATTACTGTAACCCAGTCGCTCTCTCTGTTTACCATCGACAAATTTAACTTTCTTTTGCGATTTTTCATTAGATGTCACGGGGATCTGGTCATAAGATAATCGTCGTGACTTTCTTGATCGCGACTTAGATACCATACACATAACATATGTTAAACAACAGATCGTAGTAATGCCCAATACTGCAATTCCAATAATGAGACCAATGTTTAGGATGCTATTAATGGCATTTTCGAGTTCAACCTTAGTATCGATCAGTTTTGATTTAATGCTGGACGTGTCTGTAAGATGAGTATACCACGTAACGGCCGACATCTCATGATTCGTTACCTCTTGAAATGTTGAAAGTAGATCAACACCATCTAATAAGATTGAGTTGTGGTGAAAATCAGGTTCTTTTATCTTATTCGCTAAGTAGTCTATTTTAAAATATTGAAGTTGATCATCGGATGCAAGATGGGTTTCATGTCTCAGCCTGAATAAGGTTTTATCGGTTGTAGGCAGTTGTATGTATTGAGTAATCTTGGAACATGGTAAAATGTCCGACACTGACTTTATTATTCCATCACTTGTCAAGTACCCAGTCCCTTTTGAACCGCTATCATTGTATGTAACTGGCTGTTCCGAGAAACAACTTGATGAATTCTTTGATCGTGTGTCGGCTAATACTTCAACTTCATAAATAGTTTTGCAACTAACTATGTACACATTTGACATCGTAGTATAAAGAGTGAGTCGACTCCCATCACTTAGGTAATGTGTCAAGTATCGGTTTTCTAAACGAGAAAAAAGATTAATAATCATTTTGAAATTGAAACACTCTCTGATTAAAAGCTCGTTTTTCTCTTCTATATCTTTTGCCGTTCGATAGTCCGATTCAGCCAATAACAGTTCCTTCATTTCATCCACATTTGCACCAAAGGAAACATTAGTTGATATTAAGTTATTCGTAGAGGGGCTAACGAAAACACCTTCTAACGTTGTCAACACTTCCAATCCACAAATGCTTATTGAACCAACTACTTGAAGAGCGATATTGCTTTTTCCGATAAGGACATCGCTATTTGATTGGATTGTGAAGTCATCATGTGTTATCTGGTACAATGGGCATTCATGAAAGACTGTGTTATCCCAAATGATTATGGAATCATGAAGTACGCATTGTTTGTCACCAGCTTTGCATCTAGCGTTGAAAAGGTGGTCATCTAACGTTTTTGCTGTGATGAGCTTAGGTGAGGTTGCACATGAGTAGGATTCGATCGTTAAATCGCTCATCCAATAGAACTCAGCGGTAGGATTTGATGAACAACTACAATAATCTCCATCGCACTCCATATTATTCTCACCACATTTCTTGGTTAGTACCATGATTGCGCATTCATCCTTGTTGAGCCGAACTATATCTGTTCTCATGGATTCGAATTTTTGTCCCCAAAAATTCATTGTCGTTGTGAGGGTGTGTTTTTTCTTTAAACAGTGGTATCCATTACCATATATTTGGTGAACCATTTTACCGAAGACGTACAGTTTGCTATTGGAACTTTTACTGTTGAAACTGTTGTCTACTTTCGATAAATAGTCTGTTATTAACTTTTTTTCTTTCCGGAACTTATCGGAGATAATAAAATTTTTGCTCTTACTGCACAATATTGGGACCAACAACGAGTAGAGTATGAACAATGTCAGGTAGTTTAGCGCCCTCGGTTTCCTTGTTCTTTTAGGTCGTTCAACTGGTTTGTTTGTTTCTAAACTCTTTTTATACTCGTTGACAAGCTTCATACTATTAAAATTTTTTTCTGGTACCCATGATGATTCAGAAACAGGTAAATTTTTCCATTTTACTAAGTAAATAAATTGGTTGTTATGAACCTTATGTTTCAATATCTTCTGAACTTCAGCA
Organism: Brachionus rubens; assembly: GCA_022207745.1. Taxonomy (NCBI): domain Eukaryota; kingdom Metazoa; phylum Rotifera; class Eurotatoria; order Ploima; family Brachionidae; genus Brachionus; species Brachionus rubens. Next base: position 6,937,512 of record JAJVHD010000001.1, on the reverse strand, counting down.
CTGTCTTGTGGGAGAGAATCATCTAGCTCAACTGGTTTAATTTTTTGGCGGGGATAGGATTCGGGTAAAATTTCGTTTAGTGCGTTTGGAACTTTATAGTTACCTCTTTTAGTATGTTCGACAATCTTGTATGGACCTTTGAACCGTGGCTCAAGTTTGTTGAGTAGGCCCTCGCATTTTAGAAAAACAGTAGTTCCAACCGGGATTCGTTCATGCGTAATGTTATTTGAATTATCTTGGATCGATTTTTGTCCTACCTGGTTCTTTTTAATTTTATCAGCTGCTTGTGGGTGTGTATTTTCTATTAAGTCTTTGAGCTCGTTAGCCCGATTGGACAACAGCTAATGAGTCTGGTAGTTCACTTGCCCAATCTTTAAATGATAACATTTTTCTACCAAACATAAGCTCGTAAGGTGTAAAACCAGTTACGGTGTGGATTCTAGACCGATAGGCCATTAAAACAAATGGTAAGTATTTTGGCCAGTTCTTCCTATCAGTCTCGGCATGTTTTCGTAACGACTCAATAAGGGTTTGATTGAATCTTTCTGTTATGCCGTTTGTCCTTGGATTATAGGCTGATGTGACAATATGATTATAGCCAATGCATTCTCTGAGTTTTGCGAAGAGTTGGTTACAGAATTCAGGTCCTTGATCTGTTAGGACCTCCTCAAAAGGACCGAATAACGAAATATAGTCAATAAATATCCAGACGATCTCGTTAGGGTTTTTTGATCGAATTGGTCTGGCAAATGGATATTTGGTAACGAACTCGACTATCACAATTATGCCAATAAAACCATCATCGCTCTCATCTAAACCAAACACTAAATCCATTGTGATCCTTTTGAAAGCTGCCCCTACTTCTGTTGCATTTGCAGGGTGGTATTTAACTGTAATTTTAGCATTTCTCTGACACGGTCCACATTTTTTTATCGCATTTCTGATATCTTGGATTATATTCTTCCAGTAGTATTTGTCTTTAATTCGATTGTAGGTCGATTCAGTTTGGATATGTCCGAAAGAGTGTGCCTCATTGATTATTGCCTCCCTATCTTCGGGTTTTGGGCATTCTAAAGGTATTTTATTTTTTAGGATAAAAAATTTACCATTATTGAATTTCATATTTTTGGCTTTGTTCTTAACTCGTTTTTCTTCATGTTTAGAGAGGTCAGCCAAAAGTTTTCCGAATTGAACATAATGCAACAAAGCTTCATCTTCCCAAGGATCTGTGATTTTGGATCGATCAATGTCAACCATGTTTACGCAGACAATGTAATTTAAAACTGGTCTGCTAACAGCATCGACGTTACAATGTTTTCTACCTTCTCTATGCTCAATGTTAAAATCATACTCTTGGATAAAAATCGACCATCTTGCTAATCTGCCTGAAGGATTCTTGATGTTTCTTAACCAGATTAAAGCAGAGTGGTCGGTAACGATTAGAAATAAAGATCCGTATAAGTAAACGCGATTCTCTGTTACACCGTAAATAACCGCAAGGCATTCTTTTTCGGTTATGCCATATTTGATTTCAGTCTTACTAAGAAGTCTTGAATAATAAGCAACAATATATTCTTGACCGTTTTCGTCTCTCTGAGCCAGAATTGCACCGATTGCATAGCCTGATGCGTCAGTATAGAGAATGAATGGCTTATTAAGATCTGGTATTCTTAGTATTGGGTACGAAGAGAGTGCTTTCTTCAAAGTTTGGAAAGCTTCTTCACATTCGTCTGACCAGATAAATAGAATGTTTTTTGAGCATAGAAAAAATAGTGGTTTTGCAATTTTCGAGAAGTCCCGGATAAATCTTCGATAAAAATTGCAAAGCCCCAAAAAACTTTGAAGTTGTTTTAAGTTTTTAGGTGCTAACCTTTTTAAGATTGCTTCAATTTTGGCCGGATCCATATTTACTTGGTTGAAACTCACAATATGACCCAGAATTTTAATCATTTTAGCGCACCAAACGCATTTCGCTGGGTTAATTTTGAGTTTTGCTTTCCTTAGACGGCGAAATACTTTCCGGATGTGTTTAATGTGATCCAAAAACGTTTTTGAGTGAATTGTTATATCGTCTATATAGACTTCGACGAACTTAAGGTCCCCTAACACTATCTTCATTATACGGGTGAAGTCGGTAGGAGCGTTTTTTAACCCAAAAGGTAGCCTAAGAAATTCATAATGACCGTCGGGGGTCGTAAAGGCTGTTTTCTCGATTGAATCTTTGTCAACCAAAACTTGCCAATAACCTGATTTCAGATCAATAACTGTAAACCAAGTTGAATCTCTTAGTCTGTCCAAAATATCACGAATATTTGGAATTGGCCATTTTTCTGTGATAGTTGCATCATTTAATTTCCTATAATCTATACAGATTCTAGAAGTTTTATCTTTTTTAGGAACAACTATCACTGGGGAAGACCAAGGAGATCGAGACGGTCTAATAATCTTAGCCTTTAACATCTTCTCGATCTCTTCCTTTAGAAGAATCCGTTCGCTTTCGGATTTTCTAAAGGGAGCTGAGTAAATAGGTGCCGTATCCTTATCTTTCAGCCTGATGGTATGCTCATAAACTGAGCAAGTACCAAGTTCGTCTAATGATGAAGCGAACATTCCTTTAGCTTCTTTGGCTAGGGAAGTAAATAGAGCGGATTCGCTCGGACTTAAGTCTTCTTGTGGTACCATTTGGAAATTAGACAGGTCCCATGGGTCATTATTAGTTTCAACCTCACAGGCGAATATGTCTACCGTATCATTTCCTTTTTTATCGATATCGCTATTTAAAGTTTCATCTTCTGGGAATTTTAGGATTCCTAACGAAGGGAAAATTCCACAGTTCGTTTTCGTGAACCAATCTAGCCCAAGTAGGACGTCATGATCCTCATGATCGAAAACTACGAATTCAATCAAGCATTTATGACCTTGGATATCAACCTCTAAGGGTCTTGGTTTGCCACTGACTGGACTTGTTACTCCAGTCGCCGTTCTAACTCTACAGTCGGACTTTAGGATCTCAATATTATTTTTGACAGCTGTCATATGATTCATGACAGAAGTCGTTGCTCCTGAATCTAGACCAAGCTTAAGATATTTTCCATCTACTAGCCCTTCGGTCGTACAGATGTTTTTTGGTCCTGCCTGGTCCAATTTTACTATGTAAATCTTTTCTTCTACTATTTGTACGGAGTTAATCTTGTGAGCCGGAACCCTGCATTGATTTGCTAAATGCCCTTTTCTATGACACCTACTGCAAACCATGGCTTTATATTTATTCTCGCGTTTGTTTTCGCTCGACTCGGTCTTTTTTCTAGTCGAATTTTGATTAGTTGCTTTAGGCTTGAAATTATTTCTATACGCCTTAGGTTTTGGTTTATTTGTCTTAAAATAGTTCACTTTTGCTATTTCTCCTAGGGAACTTTCTAACTGGATTGCAAGGGTTATTGCTTCCTCGACTGATTTTATCTGTCTTCCAACTATCTCTTTTTTAAGGAATTCCGTTAGTCCTGCCTTAAAATAGTACATCCTTTCATCGTCTGCCATATGAGGAATCATATTTGTCAAAAGATAGAACCTATTTACATAAATTTCGAACTGAGTTCCTTCTTTATGTCTTAATGTGCTAAGCTGAGCTCTTACCCAATGCTCTTTATCGAGTCTGGTGTAGGTTCTGCGCAATTCGCGTTCAAAACGATACCAGTCACTTTTCATGTTAATATGACGTCTAAGGATTTGACCTGGGACTTTTTCTACATAATTTACAATGGCTGTTAGTTTATCCTCTGGTCGAATTCTATTAGCCTTAAACTGCTGTTCAATATTGAACAGCCAGTCGTCTACGTCCTCAGTTATTCCCCCGTTAAATTTTTTGGTGTTACTATCTAGTTTAGCAGGTTTCTCCCTAAGTGACAGATTTTCTATAAGGCTCTTCAAAGGAGCGTTAGAGTCAGAGCTTAACTTACCTTCGTACGACGGCTCAGTATTTTGTAGTCCATAGATAGGTGTCGGTTTATAAGATGATTCGGATTTTATTATTTTTGTTCTAGATAGGATTTTTTGATCGAGTTCGTTTAAGTCTTGTTTAAAACCGCTCGTCGTTTTTAATATGCTTTTTAGTCTCGATTTATTTTGATCCCATGCTGTTGCATCGTTCGACGACTGATCGTGTGGCGATTGATCATTGCGACGTATATTACACTCATCGTTATCAGAAATATGTGATTGATCTAAAGACTGATTATAGAATGTATTGTTTAGTGTTTTATAGAAATTGGAATTAAACGCTAGTTTCTTTGGGTCAATTTCATTGGCAATTTCATTGATATCGACCTTTCGGTCATGATCTTCGTTGTTACTATTTAGATCAATATTGAAATTGAACAATTCTTCTTCATCCTCATTTTCTACCGGAGTCTTTTCTGGCGCTGATGGTGAGTTTTCGGTAATTAGTACTGACTTTTTCCCAGTGGACTTTTCGTGCAATTCCATTAACAGACCTTCTAGCTCGTAGATTCGGGTTTGTTTACTTTCTAGCTCAAACGATTTTTTTGAGATTTCTGCTCTGAGGTAGACTAGCTCGTCTGTTTCTTTGAGCTCACTAAGTGATCCTAGCTTATAGGACTTGATTTCGGCTATCGAGTCTTTCATTCTGTCTAAACATTCGTTAGCCTCTTCGGTTCTTTTTTCTAAACTTTCATCGCATTTAGAGAGAAAGCCGAGTCTGTTAATCGCTGTTTTATAGATGATAGACTTGTCTAATTTGTAAGCTAATGATTTAGCCTGCATTTGCGTTAGACCTAGTATTGTCTGCCAGCTTCTAGATGATATGTTAATTTAGATTCTTAATTCAGAAAAATAAAATTGATTGATCTCAATCAATAATATTGTTAAGTTAGATTTGCATTTTATAGCTATAAAAATAAAATTTTATCTACGGTATTATTGCTATAAATGAATCTTAAAACTTGGTTTTGGCAATGTATATGGGAATACAGTGGGCTCGCTTTAATCCGAACATTTCCGGACCCAGAAAATTTAGTTTGGATAAAATAATCCGGATTAAACCCGTACATTTACATGTATGGAGACCTGAATGGGAGACAAATTTTAACCGAACTGGTAAAAAATTCGGATTAACGTAGTTCGGATTAAAGTGAGTCGACTTTACTTCCAGAATACTAACAAATGAATCCACAAGTGTATTCTTAATATATTCTATGTGTTTTTTAAAAGGAAAAAATACATAATTTTGAAAATAATGTATTCCTGAAAACTCAAAGAATTCTTATGTGTATTGCAGAATCCTTCCAGATGTATTCCAGAAAACTTTAAAAAAATACATCTTTAAAGAATACATTCAAGAGTTCCGTAGAAACAAGAATACACCAAGAAAACACAAAAAATTCATCTAGAAAACTTATTGAATACACTGGGAATACGAAAGAATCGCGAACGATATCCAAACCCCAATCAATTAAGCTTTTGATGACGCAGATCGGATTTATCGAAATTATAGTCCGGATTATAATCAACCAAAAAAATTGAGGCTGGTGAAATGGAAGATCTGTACACAAGAGATCTATTAAAAGATTAACTTGCTGAAAATAGCAGAGTTCACGATTATTTATCAAATATTGCATGTTTTTAAAAAAACAAAATAACAACGAGATCGAATTCTAGTATTTCTCTGTTTGTCTTTGTGTTTTTGTGTATTGTAAGCAAAAATCAATAAAAAGATAAAATTAAATAATTTATTTTTTAAAAAATCAAAATTATGTAAAATAAAATTAGTTTTTAAAATCTGTCTCGATTAGTTTTCAGTTTTAGTATGATTTGATTTTACATCTAATCCTGATAATCCCCCTATGTTTGGTCCAATTAATCTTGAAATCCAAAATCTTCACAAGCTTATTTTGGGTCCAAAATAAGCTAATTTCTGATTTCATTTCTTAAATCTACCTCTTGGGTATTTTGATCAATTTTTGATCAAAATTACTGTCAGAAATTAGCTTTTTGAACTCAAAACATGCTTGATTCGATTCCAAACTTCAAGATAATCGGACACAATCATAGGGTTCATATCAGGATGAAATGTAAAACCATTTCATACCAATTACTGAAACGAACGTCATTAACTGATTCAAAAAATTTTAAGGATTGAAAAAATAAAACATAAAAAGTATAAAAAAAATAAAAAATAAAAATCATAAAAAATAAAAAGTAAAAATTTTAAAAATGAAATTTAACCGTTAAAGGACCATTAGATTTTGAACCATCAATTTCAAAATTGAACTTTTTACATTGGTTTCCGTTTACAGGAATGCGACCATTCTCTAAATCTGATCTTTTTTGAGTATCAACTTGCATATCCGTAGCAAAAGTTTTGATTCCTGTTTTAACGTACGTAGGTTTGCCTTTATCGCTTATATAAAATACACCTCCTCGCGGACCTTCAAATAAATCTTTTCCATTAGCACTGCCGGTGCTTGTATAATAAGCAAAAGCTTCTTGTGCTGGTCTCTTTAAAGATTTTCTTTCATTGTTGATTGGATTTATTTGATTTTCTAAAATAAAATTTAAAATAAAAAATTTAAAAAATATAAGGTTTAAAATGTTTACAAAAATATACCTAAATTCTGTTTTAATGTATTTATTTCTTGATCTTTAACTTGAATTTTTTCTTTCAGATCGTTTAATTGGAAAAGGCATTCGGATAACTGCGAAGGCAAATCATTTAAGTCAGCTTGGAAGGTTAAAAGTGAATGATTTAACTGGTGAATTCTTTTTCTTTGCTCAATTATAACTTTATTTCTTGGGTTATATGGACAATGCTTTGCTCTTAAAAATAAATTAGATTATTTAGAATTAAAATTAGAAAAAACCCATCAAAACCAAAGATACTTGTAATGCTTATTATGCTTTTCATTCACATTACCGGAACCATCACAACCAGGATAACCACATTTAGATGAATATGCTTCTGGATTAAAAACGATACCGTAATTTAAAAGGTCATATTCGTCAAATTCAGATACTTGATATTGATTTTTGAATTCTTGAAACTGGCTAGTAATTTTTTTTCTAAAATCACGTTTGACATTGAATATCGTGAAGTAAAAAGATTCAATTATTAAAAGTTACATTTCATCAATTAGTTGGTTATTTTTTAGCATTTCTTCGTTTAATTGATTTCTAATATGTTGGACAGATACTTCATTAAGTTCTGATTCGGAATTATTGTTGTTGACTTTCAATTGATCGTTTTCATTAAGTAACTGAGTGACTTGTGTTTGGAGTTGGTCTATTTGAGCCTTTTGATTTTGAATGGTTTGGTCCCTTTAGTAAATTCGAGTGAATAAACTTCGCTTATCATAAAATTGAATTTTTAAGTCTTACTTTTCTGAAATTGTGTTGTTGTTGAGCTTCAATCGGCCATTTTCTTCAAGCAGCTCAGTTACTTGTGTTTTGAGCTTACCGATATCAACATTTTTGGCTTGAATTGTATTTTCCCTAGAGATATTTAAAAAAAAAAATTAACTTCTGATAACAAAACAATTTAATAAAGCTTACTTTTCATTAACTGTTTTTATGTTGTTGAGCTTTAATTCACCATTTTCTCCAAGCAAGCTAGTCACTTGTTTTTGGAGACGGTCGATTTCAGTATTTTTAGCCTGTGTAGCCTTGAACCTTTAAATTTTTATAATTTAAAATGCTCAATTTTAGATAAAAAATAAAAGCTTTAATACTGTTCTGATTCGGTATTATTGTTGTTGACTTTCAATTGATCGTTTTCATTAAGTAACTGAGTGACTTGTGTTTGGAGTTGGTCTATTTGAGTCTTTTGATTTTGAATGGTTTGGTCCCTTTAGTAAATTCGAGTGAATAAACTTCGCTTATCATAAAATTGAATTTTTAAGTCTTACTTTTCTGAAATTGTGTTGTTGTTGAGCTTCAATCGGCCATTTTCTTCAAGCAGCTCAGTTACTTGTGTTTTGAGCTTACCGATATCAACATTTTTGGCTTGAATTGTATTTTCCCTAGAGATATTTAAAAAAAAAAATTAACTTCTGATAACAAAACAATTTAATAAAGCTTACTTTTCATTAACTGTTTTTATGTTGTTGAGCTTTAATTCACCATTTTCTCCAAGCAAGCTAGTCACTTGTTTTTGGAGACGGTCGATTTCAGTATTTTTAGCCTGTGTAGCCTTGAACCTTTAAATTTTTATAATTTAAAATGCTCAATTTTAGATAAAAAATAAAAGCTTTAATACTGTTCTGATTCGGTATTATTGTTGTTGACTTTCAATTGATCGTTTTCATTAAGTAACTGAGTGACTTGTGTTTGGAGTTGGTCTATTTGAGCCTTTTGATTTTGAATGGTTTGGTCCCTTTAGTAAATTCGAGTGAATAAACTTCGCTTATCATAAAATTGAATTTTTAAGTCTTACTTTTCTGAAATTGTGTTGTTGTTGAGCTTCAATCGGCCATTTTCTTCAAGCAGCTCAGTTACTTGTGTTTTGAGCTTACCGATATCAACATTTTTGGCTTGAATTGTATTTTCCCTAGAGATATTTAAAAAAAAAAATTAACTTCTGATAACAAAACAATTTAATAAAGCTTACTTTTCATTAACTGTTTTTATGTTGTTGAGCTTTAATTCACCATTTTCTCCAAGCAAGCTAGTCACTTGTTTTTGGAGACGGTCGATTTCAGTATTTTTAGCCTGTGTAGCCTTGAACCTTTAAATTTTTATAATTTAAAATGCTCAATTTTAGATAAAAAATAAAAGCTTTAATACTGTTCTGATTCGGTATTATTGTTGTTGACTTTCAATTGATCGTTTTCATTAAGTAACTGAGTGACTTGTGTTTGGAGTTGGTCTATTTGAGTCTTTTGATTTTGAATGGTTTGGTCCCTTTAGTAAATTCGAGTGAATAAACTTCGCTTATCATAAAATTGAATTTTTAAGTCTTACTTTTCTGAAATTGTGTTGTTGTTGAGCTTCAATCGACCATTTTCTTCAAGCAGCTCAGTTACTTGTGTTTTGAGCTTACCGATATCAACATTTTTGGCTTGAATTGTATTTTCCCTAGAGATATTTAAAAAAAAAAATTAACTTCTGATAACAAAACAATTTAATAAAGCTTACTTTTCTGAATCATTTTTTACCATGTTTACCCTTAAGTGGCCGTTTTCACCCATTAAATCTGTATTTTGTTTTTGCAAATTATCAATTTGATTGTTTAATCGCATTATTTCTTCTTCCAAATTGTTAATTTCTTTTTTTTGATCAATTAATCGCGAATTGAAAGCTTCTTTTTCACTTTTTAAATCATATTCAAAATCTTGTTTCAACTTGCATTTTTCGTTTTTTAAAAGTTGATTTTCTCGCTCTAAATCCTTGTGAGAATCTATTTCCTTTTGTCTTTTTGGACAATTGTTTAAGGTTGTGTGCTTTTTGTGAGCTGAATTTACGTTTCCCTCTCCATCACATTTTGGGTACGGGCACTTTCTTCCCTTAAATTGTGATTCAAGCGAATTATATTGATTTTTTACTTCAATCAACTCTTTTTGAAGGTTTTTGATATATTCCTCTGTATCCCTTTGGTATTTTAAAGATTGTTTAGATCTTAAAATAAAATAATTTATTTACAAATTTTATTTTTGTCGAACTTAAAAACCTACAAATTATCGACTTTGGACTGAATATTTGCCTTCTCTTTTAGTATTACTTCTTCATTTTCTTGAAAATCTTTTAAAAGCTGCTCGTTTGATTTTAATTGATTTTTGTATGCGTTCTAAAAAAATTATTATTCAGAAATTTTTTTTTTAAATTAATATTTTCAACACAATTTACTTCTAAATCCATAAATTCGGTTCTCAGATGATTAATAGCATCTTCGTTTTCAGAAGTCATAAGGATCATCTTGTTATTTAATGCGTCGATTTCTTCATAAGCTTTTATCAAATCATTGTTTAAATTTTGCAAATTTTCACAATCATCAATATTCATGGATCGATTGTGAATCGGTGTTGAGGAACCATTTACTAACTTTAAAAAAAAAATTCAAACAATCTATACAAGATGTGTAGAAAAAAGTCTTAAATTTACTCGATTGTTAATTTTTGGTTCTGTGTCAGGAACAAAATTCTGAACCTTCTGAACAATAGAAGTAGACACTTGTTCAATCAATTCAATCGATTTATTCTATAAAAAAAACAATATATTTTTAATTTTAGAAATTTTTTTAATTGTATACCTTTATTTTTTCAAAAAAGGAGGAGTTCATCATTTCGTCCTCTTTTTTCTGAATGTTTTCTTCGAGGTATAGTAGCGATGTTGTTCTTGTTGGACTATTCAAAAACTTAATGAAATTCTTGTTTCCATTAATATTAACCTTCATGTTCTCGTCCATTTTACTGGTTTTTTGTGAATTCGAGACCAAAAAAGCTTTAGGAATTCGTAATTCAGTTCTTTTTTCAGTTTTTTCTTCTAGGATCGAATCCGAATTTCTTCTTTTACAATCGTTTGATGACATTTTTGGTTTTTATGTTTTTTGGTTAAAATTTTTCGAGTCTAAAATAAATTAAAAATTTTCAAAAAGACAGCTCCAAGAAATGGTATTAAGATTAAAAAAATTAGTTGGCAATTAAATGTTAGCAATAGCAGTATAATTTGATATTTAATGATTATATAAAAGAAAAAGATAATTGCTGAGGTTTGGTGTCGGTTGTAGGTCTTTTTGGGTCTAACCGAATGATATAATTACCAACACTTATTGTTGATTTATTGCAAGTAATGAAAGAAAAAAGAATAAATCCATTTTAAACATTTTAATTCACCTTTTTTCTTTCATTACTTGCAATATAACAGAAGAACCCATTAAATATAGGAACTTAATAAGGACGACTTTTGCATCGGGACTTAAATAACACACTTTTCAAAGTTACTATATTTATAAGGCTTTTTAAGACTTAAGTTATTTTACGTTCAAGTTAATCTGACTGTTTAAAACAGGTATATTTATTTCGGCTTTTTCAAGAGCTAAAATTCTGACTCTTTTATATTTTCAAAGTGACTGTATTTTGTTAAGATTTATTTCATGTGATCATAGAAATAACTAATTAAATGAAAGAATTTAATTAATTTAATCTTGAAATGATGAATTAAAAATCGGTGTTTAAAAAATTGGAATAAATCTAAATTTTTGAATCAAAAAAAAAATAATAAAAAAAATGGGTAAATTTAAAAAAATTTATTAAATTTTAATACAGTATGTTAAATGAAAAGAATTCGTAAATTGATAATATTTATTTTTTTAATTTTTTCTTAAGAGTTTCCATCGGCAACTGACCATCTAAAGCAAAAATTTCGTTTGCAAGCTGAAGCTGTTCTTCTGTTAAATCTTCTGCAAAAATGAATTCTTCCTCGGCCTCTGATTTATTCGGGTAAACTGGATGCTGAACAGCTTTTTCGAAATTTTTCTGGTTTGTTTTTTTGTAATTGTCAACAATCTCCGAATCAACTCGACTTTGTGATTCCCAAGATCTGTAAAAATAAAATTTAAGGAATGGGAAAAAAGTTTGAGAAATTAATTTACGGTCCGTATTTCGTTCTCATGACTTCTTGCCAGTCCAAAAAGAGCTCGACCTTCTTTGATATTGGGTTTACGCGATCATTTAAAATTGATTTAATCTAAAAGAAACATTTAGTTTTAATTGAAAGTTAAAAAAATGAATTGTTTTTTAGCTTTATCAAAGGCGCTGTGAAGTTCATAGCAATTTTGCGGAATCGTTATAAAAATTGTTCTAGTGGTAATCGAAACTGTAATCGAAATTAAGCGCCTTCAAAAACTCTGAAAATTCTCAAAATGCAAACCATTAAAAAAGATTTAAAATAACTGCGTAATTAATTTGCAGAGTTTTTGCAAACGCTTAATTTAGATTACACAAATTTTGTTTCAGAAAAGACAAGTTATATCGAGGCTGTGAACCACTTGAACAATTTTTATAACGATTCTACAAAATTGCTATTGCTTTATTGCTATGAACTTCAAAGCGCCTTTATCGAATTAAATAACCATCCCCACAATCTGCCTCACCCAAGCGAAGTGATTTTATTCCAACATTCAAAAAGAAATCAAAGTCTGCCTCATCATCACTTTAAAATAACATTCGCCCAGGAAAACACCCAAACGAAGTCATTTTAATCTAACTTTTTCAATCAAAATAACAAGGCCAGAGTCTGCCTCATCATCCCTTTAAAATAACATTCGCCCAGGAAAACACCCAAACGAAGTCATTTTATACCAACATTCAAAAAGAATCAAAGTCTACCTCTACATCAATTTAAAATAACATTCGCCCAGGAAAACACCCAAACGAAGTCATTTTAATCAAATTTTCTCAATCGAAATAACAAGGCCAGAGTCTGCCTCATCATCCCTTTAAAATCACATTCGCCCAGGAAAACACCCAAACGAAGTCATTTTATACCAACATTCAAAAAGAATCAAAGTCTACCTCTACATCAATTTAAAATAACATTCGCCCAGGAAAACACCCAAACGAAGTCATTTTATACCAACATTCAAAAAGAATCAAAGTCTACCTCTACATCAATTTAAAATAACATTCGCCCAGGAAAACACCCAAACGAAGTCATTTTTATCTAATTTTCTCAATCGAAATAACAAGGCCAGAGTCTGCCTCATCATCCCTTTAAAATAACATTCGCCTAGGAAAACACCCAAACGAAGTTTCTTCCAAATTAGTTTTATAATATTACCTTAAATTTCACGTTTCTTATATCGTAATTTGTTGATTCTTTAAATTTTTCTTCCAATTCTTTTCTTTTTATATCATTTTCCATCTCAGACATAATATTTGCGACATCTTCTTCATCTCGACTATGACTTGATCTTGATTCTTCACTAATAATATGATCGACATTCCGTGTAATTTTTGGTGGAGTCAACGAATCATTACTCTGATCCGGATTTATCGATTGACGCTTTCGAGGTCTCGTATTCAAAGAAACGTCATTTTCATTGTGCTGAGTTTTTACCGTCTCTTCTGCTTTTTTATTTATTTTTTGAATATTAATTGAGCTTTGCGTACCTTGTTTTTCTGGTGTTTTTGTTTGACCGTTATTGTTTGATTGTTTAATTGGTTCTTTGCTATTTTGACTAGGCTCTCGGCTAACGCTTTTTTCACTCGGTTGAGTTTTTTTGCCAAGTTTTTGTGGCGTTTTTTTGACTTGGAGATTCGCAGGTTCGAAGAGAGGTAATAAAAAGCCGTCTGCGCTTTTTGTTCTTTTAACAATGTCGTTTTTGCTTGCACCTGTTGGTTTGGCTTGTTGACTTTTGATTTGGTTTTGTGACTCTTGCATTTTGTTAGAAAGATGCTTATCTATGTTATTTTGAATAGGTTCTCGGCTAACGCTTTTTTCACTCGATTGAGTTTTTTTGACCAGTTTTTTTGGATTTTTTTGACTTGGAGATTCGCAGGTTCGAAGAGAGGTAAGAAAAAGTCGTCTCCGCTTTTAGACCTTTTGACAATGTCGTTTTTGCTTGCATCTGTTGGTTTGGCTTGCAGACTTTTGTTCTGCTTTTGTGACTGTTGGTTCCTGTTGTCATTTTCAGAATTTTTTTTTAATTGAAATTTCGCAGGTGGTGGAGGTGGTGCCGCCAATACCTCGTTAGCTGTTTTACTTTTGTTTTGACAGCCATTCGATTGTGTTTCGTTGGTTGGTTTGTTTTGGTTATGTTGTGTTGTCGATTTCGGACTTATCTGTTCACTTTTTTTGTTTTTTTTCTTTCGGTTTTGTGACACTTGGTTTTGAACTATTTTTTCTGATTGACCGTTATTAGATTGTGGCTTATTTTTTTGAATATTTGGTGCTGTTAATTGGGTTCTAATTCGATTGGGACTACCGATTGACTTTTTTTGTTTGTGTTTTTTGACACTTGTTCATGTTTCGATTTTTTTGATGGAGAGTTTTGCAAATCTTTGACTTCTTCAGACACTTCCCGATCTTCGGCTATTTCTCTTGACCGTTTATCCGTTGACTCGACCGTTGACTGGACTGTTGACTCGACTGTTGATTCGACTGTTGACTCGACTGTTGACTCGACTGTTGACTCGACCGTTGATTGACCGTTTGTTGACTGTGGCTGATTTTTTTGTTTGTTTGTGTCTGTATTGATTGTCGCACTTTGATTCTGGCTTACTTGTTCAGATTCTTTTTTGTTATCAACATTCTTCGTGTTTCTTTTTATTTGGTCAAGAGCTTCTTTTTGTTCCAAAATTACGGAGATGTTGTTTGATATGAGATTTGAGTAGAATTCTTCAATCAACTCTACATCAAATTCTATTCTGAATTTTTTGGTGATATAATCATAAACCAAATTGTCGGCGAAACAATTGTTTTGACTCATAAAGTCAGGAACGAGATCTTTTTCTTTTAAAAAAAATAAAAATATGTAATATTAAATTGTTTTTTTTAAAAATACCCTTAATCTCATTCTTGAACGATTCAAGCGAAATTATTTTGTTGAAAATGATGCAATACAATATTTTGCAACGAAATACGCAACTCTTCGCTCTGTTTTTATTTTGTTTTCCTTTTGATTTCTTAAGTAAAAAAGATTACAAATTTTGATTAAATATTTTCTGAATCTAAATTTTTTAAATTACTTGTGAAGAGCATGAAGACGAATTAGTTCCAGAGCTAGTGTCTGATGAAAATATTTGTTTGAAAAGGGTCAGGCTATTGAGCATATTTAAAATTTCTAAATGATTGTCCTTTAAAAAAATTGATTAGATAAACCTTTTAATTTTTTAGCTGTTTAAATTAAAAAAAACCTTTTGTTCTTGACATATTTGAAATGTGCTTTGAATATTATTTGTGAACTCATTATTAGCATCGTAGAGTTCGTATGAGTTTTTAACTGTATTAAAGTTAGGGTACATGAAAAGCTGTTCCCTGCTTAATTCTTCGACATTGAAGATGGTAATATTTTTCTCTTAAAAGAAAACTAATTAGATAAAGTCTTTTTTATTAAGATGTAAAGAACATACCTTTTAAGTAATTTAGAAAACACTTCTCATTGTATTTCATTTCGAAGTCATCAAAATTTTTTTTCAATGAGGCAAAGCATTTGTATATAAAAAACCTCTCGAGATCCTTTCTATTTTTGTTTCTTGTCTCCTGCATTTTTTTAGGTAAATTTTTTCTGAACTAAATAATATTAATTGTTGAGATTATATTATAAAAATTTATAACAATAAGCAGCTTTTTATTTCTGCCAATATTTAGTCATCAGAATAATTTTCGTAAAAAATAAATATATTTCATCGTAGTTAAAAAATTTTTTAAAAAATAATAATAACATTAGGGACAACATGACCAGTTCGAAGTATTTAAAAAACTTTGTTCGAAGTATTTAAATGAATACTTCGAACGCCAAAAAAGTGGACAAGTTTATCAAATTGATGAGAATTATGAAAGGAAAAAATCCCCGAGAATATTTACCTAAATAACATACATTTTGATTTATCCGAATTTTCATAATTCAATTTTTCACGAAGTGTTAAATCATTTCGATCTTTGTTTGTTGTGGTCAAATTGATCCCGCCATTCACTACATGATCACAATCGATCATTTCACCCAGTCGATCTAAAATACTCAAATTTGTCTTGTTTAAACTTATAACAATCAGTTAAAATGAACCCGTTGTCTTGAGCTAGTTCATTAATGACTCAGAAGTCTTTGTTTGAACGTTTTGATGGATCTAGCTCAAAACAAGTCCCGCCTTGTCCCGCTGCTAGAGTCACATAAACCGATGAGTCTTGGTAAATAAGCAGATGTTTAAATGATCGAAAAAAGTTTGACATTAACAACCGATTCTTTCCAAACGAAGATCATGAGTCTAAAACAAAAAAGGACCGTTAGAGAGCCATTAAACTTTTTTACGAATTTATATTCTTAAACAAAAAGTCAAATTTAACTTATTTCTAATTTAAATACTATTTTGTAAAATAACAGTCTGAAAAATGTTCATGGTCTAGTTACGAAATCAAGATCCTCAAGATCCATTTAAAATAACATTCGCCCAGGAAAACACCCAAACGAAGTCATTTTATACCTAAATTCAAAAAGAAATCAAAGTCTGCCTCATCATCACTTTAAAATAACATTCGCCCAGGAAAACACCCAAACGAAGTCATTTTAATCTAACTTTTTCAATCAAAATAACAAGGCCAGAGTCTGCCTCATCATCCCTTTAAAATAACATTCGCCCAGGAAAACACCCAAACGAAGTCATTTTATACCTAAATTCAAAAAGAAATCAAAGTCTGCCTCATCATCACTTTAAAATAACATTCGCCCAGGAAAACACCCAAACGAAGTCATTTTAATCTAACTTTCTCAATCGAAATAACAAGGCCAGAGTCTGCCTCATCATCCCTTTAAAAGAACATTCGCCCAGGAAAACACCCAAACGAAGTCATTTTATACCTAAATTCAAGCTGAGATGTAAAATGCGTCCCGTAAACTCGATTGGCTTTCGAGTTCGGGACGTAGCTGCATGGAAGTTCTGCGCGAGCTAGTGCCAATTTTGCTTTTTCGGCAAAATTACTTTATTTTGTCATTTTATAAAGACGATTAAGACTTGAACTTTTGAGGATCAACTGCGCACCACCCATCGAACAAGTTCAAAAAACTTTTATTGGGAAAAAATTTATTTTTTTTATTTAAAAAATTTAAGGTTCATTTTTGAATAAAATAACGCAACAAAAGAGCAGAATAAGAAGAATTTCATTCTTTTAAACAATTGACTTACCATAGGGATAGTCTTCATCATTTTGTCCATTCAAACTAAATTCATCATCTTCATTTTATCCATTTCGTCTTTTACAACTTGCTGATGGCTCATTGTGTCCAAACTCTCCAAATTCGGGCACAAAGTCTTAATTTTGTTGTCTTTTTTCTTCAATTCACTTAAACTAGGAAAGAGTTTGTTCTCTTTATCATCATCGATTAAAGTCTCTTGATCCAACACAAGATGTTTACAAACCGATTTTTTTTGCAACTTCTTTTCGAGTTGAACTAACCATTGTGGTGCTAGATGTACATTTTTTAACAAGACCCATTTTCCTGTTTTCGATGAGTTGTTTATCGCTTTTTCGGCTTGGGTAAAACCTTTGGATGAACCGATTGCAATGCGATTAGTTGTTTGTTATTCTCGGCTGCGAGGTCTTCAACACGACCTGATGCATTGTAACCAGCTACTGAGCACATTAAGATAGGCGTCGTTGCTTTTATTTCATTTTCAACAATATAACCCAAGTCTAACAGCTTTTCGGCTTGATTTAAAAATTCTTCACCAAACACTGAACTCACAAATGTTTCAGCTGTTGTTATGAATCGATCGGGACGAAGTGCATTGATAAACAATAATTTTTTGATAGAATTAGTTGTTTCTAAGAGATCAATTACGCCTTGTTTTGGTTGTCTTTCGTTTGTTTTAATTGATAAAAATTTCTTTAAGGACATTCATAGTGAAGTAGATGTTCGAGCAAGCTTGTGATGGAGCCAAAACTCACCTTGAGTCTTTAACAAATCCAATCTCTTTTCTGCAACATCCGGTCGCTCGGATTTAAGAACTTGATGTAAACATTGTGATTGTAAACTTGAACGAGTGACTGTAAAGTTAACAAAAGTCACTCGAGAACAAATGTCTGGTGGAAATTCAACAGTCGGATCACGGGTTGACAAGAACATTGTAAACATGGGTGAAAAATCGATGTCTTGATCACCAAGAGTTATCAAAACCCGACCACCTGAACGTCTTATTTCCCTGTTCAAAACCGGGTTAAGGATCGGATCGTAATTTTCGACGTCTTGTATCAAAATTGGGTTACCAAAACGAAGGCCACTTTCTAAATTCTTACGGAACGATGTGTCCAAAAATGATGTTCGAGGAATCTTCTCGTCCTTGTACATGTTCAAAATGAACTCAGTGGCTTGACCTGAGGGGTCTATTATGAGCGGACAAAAATTTAGTCTTCATTTTTCTTTTATCTGTGTTGATATATTATCAGTCTGAAAGTTTATAATCGTGTTGATAAAATTGTCTTTAACGATAATACCACGGATTACCTTCCAATCGCTTGTCTCTTGGTTAAGGATTAAACAAACCGATTCGAGACCAAGTTTAACAGCAGCTGGCGGATTTACCAAGCTTTTCAACTCGACTAAATGTTGACGGTTGATTGATTTTACAGCTTGTTGAGCTTTAGCAAGTTTGACCTGTATTTCATGTGATGCGACTTTCTTTTTTTCGGCTTCTTGTTGATCAGTCATCATTTGTTTCAATTTTGAGTTAGCTTCGTTATTTTTTTTCTCAAGCTCGGTTCGTTTTACTGCCAAGCTCTTCTGTAACTCTTCGACTTGTTCAACAGTTTCTTTGATCTTTGCCAAACCAATGTTCAAGTGGACTTGTTGATCCTCTAACTCAGAACGTTTCTCATTGTACAACTTAGCAAAATGATTGATAAAGTCTAAATAATGACGTGGGGTTATAGTTGTCTCATGGACTCCTTTCTTTTGTAACCGAGTGTTCGCTTGGTGTAATGAGTCGTGGATGTGAACAAACGTGTTAACAACCGCTTCACGATGCCCGATTGATTGTATACTCGGATCATGTAAGATTTGAAGAGTGTTTGGTGGGAAGTAGTCTGATTTTTCGAGGTCAATTCTAATCGTAGACTCTTTACCAACTTGATAATAAGCGTGATGACTCCAATCACCGAACCAGTTGAGCACACAACGATTGAATAAAGCAGGTGATGTTGATGCACGAGTTTTTAACCCGTCTGCACTCGGGTTCATGGTAAACACAACGTGAAGATTTTTCATGACTTCGTTTGTAAACCATTTGTACAATTCTTCAGATGAGTCCAACATTAACCCGTCTCGTTGAGCCCCTTCTTTACATTGAGTCATCAAAGTCGAGTACTCGTCACCTTCAAAAAGTCCTGGTGATTGAGACGTTTAGTTTGGAACATGAATTCGAAATTTTTGACGAATAATTTTTGATTTATGACGTCTGAAATTATTATTTTTTGGTATAAATTTTTGATTTTTTGATACAAATTGATCAAGTTGGAACGTTATTGTTTTATTTTTTCGTACCCACCAAGAAGGTCACTTGTGTCTGTTGAATTTTTGACACTGAATTCTACCAGGGTCTTACCCAACATTGCAGCTACAAGACGGACAAGACTTGTTTTGCCGGTTGAGGACTGACCAAATAGTACAATCATCCAGTTCATTTCAACAAACTTTAAAACACATTCTAAGTATTGTAAATTTTTGTTAGTAAAAACATAACTTTGGAAAATTTTAGGAAATTTTGAGATATGTTTGAAGCAAAGTCTTGGCCTATTTGAACATCTCCGTGACCTAAACGGACCATGATACCATCTCGTTTGTAAGCTTCAACCCCGAATGAGTTTTTTAATTTTTCATAGACCAAACTTTTGTCTTTGAGATCACGAAAACGACTAAGGAGCGTAAATCAAATAAATAAAATCTCCAGGTTTTTTTGACCCAGTTTTTTGACACGGTTTTTTAGGACCATTAAATCACACCAACGGAACAAATCTCTTAAATTAAACTTCCACGGTAATCCTAAAGTACCCCATGACTTTTTTAAACATTTTCGAGTCGATTAAAGTGTAAAACTCGATCATTTTTGACAAGACTTCGCGGTCTATTTGATCATAAATTTAACCGGTAATGTGTAATAAGTCATTTTGAGTCATTTTATCGACGTATACTTTTGAGAACCGGTTGAGAAACGAATTTGGTAGACCTTTACGACCTCCGCCTTGACAGAACGGGTTTTGACATGCGAATATTTTGGTCCGTTTTTTATCGGCTGTAAATTTTCTGTTTAGTTCGGTGATATAAATTTCGTTACGATGGTCAAAACAAGAGTTTAGACCTTCTAGAACTGATTTGGTTGCTAGATTAATCTCGTCAACAATGACCCAGTAGCCTTTTTTGAGAGCTAGTAAGAACGGTCCGTCAAGCCATTCGAATTTTTGTTGGAATATTGTCGAGTCCGAAACGGGTAAATCAGCGCCGAATAATTCATTTAAATCGGTTTGTTCTGACAAATTAATTCGTATTACTTTATTGTTTGTTAGACGACCGAGGGCTTCGATTAAAGATGTTTTACCAACACCTGGGGATCCTTCTAACATGAAGTGAGTCCATTACCATACACCGCATGACCCTTACGAGATTACTCGAAGTAGTCTCGGAATCGATACAATATTTATCAAATTCAAGGATGTACAATTCTCTATTATCATCAAGTACTCGATTCAACGCTTCCAAGACCTCACTTGACGCTAAATTCAACTCGTCTAGTAAAATCCAATACCCATGTCGCATTACTTGGACTAATAACCCTTCTTTAAAAACTAAATTTTAATTCGTGTCCATTACATCCTACCAGATATACTCGGCTAAATCAGCGTGATCGTGATTAACAATCTGATTCCTAAGGATCCAATAGTCTTAAATATTAACGTAGTAAAGTGTCCCTAGTTTGAGTGATAACGGATTTGTGAAGACCTCAGGTACCGGTCGGACTCGTTGGACTTTACCCTTGATCTTACTTGTCTTTAAAATAAAAGTTTGGTCTCGGACTGATTTGTAAAAAGTTACGATTGAGTTGATGAGTGAAGTGTTTACGTCGGGTAAGTACTCGAGGTATGATTTGATGAGTAATGCGAGGTCGTTTTCGTCTTCGATTTCATCGACAAAGATCTCGGTGAATCGGTTTCGGATATTGGAGGGTAGGTTTCGTTTACCAACGTCCGATGCTGGATTCATAGCGCCGTAGAGACAAAAATCGAATGACGTTTTAACGGCTCATGATCGCCTTTTTCATATAAAATAATACTCGATGGTCCCGATTCAGTGTTGTCAAAAAGAGAACCGAGAAATTGAAGTATTTCTGGTGAAGCTAAATTAATCTCGTCCAAAATTATCCATTCACCGTTGACTATGGCTTCGGATAGTTTACCATCGAAAAATTGAAATGTAAATTTGTTTATAAGATCGATTCGGTCGCATGTGAAATTAATTTGAGCAAATACTTCCAATTTAAACTCTTAAAACATGTCTTAAAAGAAAATAAAAATTAGTGTTTAAAAATTTAAAGATGAATTTGTCATTTTGGACATCATTTTGGTAATCTACGACTCCGAAAACCTAAGAAAATAATTTTTTTTTATTCGAATAAAAATTAAAAAAACACTTCATTTCGGCTTTTTGCAGACTAATGTCAAGGTGCTTTGTTTAAACTTTCAAGCAGTCATTATTAGAACAAGATATCATTGATTTTTAGATAATATCTGAAAGCTAAAAGACTCTAGTTGATGCTGGTACCCATATCGAAGTGGAAAAAGCTTTATCACAAGGAATTTTGTGGTCAAAACGAGGGAAAAAAATGTAATTTTTCTGTCAAATCATATCTATTTTGTACAGGGATTCAAAGAAAAAATTGAAAAAAAAGCTCCTGGCACTTATGCATAATCGCCTATGGTTTAAGCGGATGCATAAAAGTTATGTGTATTGAGGGTCTCCTAGGACTAGATTTGATATTTATAAAAAAATACCCTTTTTTGGGTTGTTTTCACCCAGGTATGTCATTTTCTAAAGTTTACAGAGGGGTAAGTAACATATATGATGTCAAAAATGATAAATTAAAGGGAGTAAAAATTAATCTTACCTGAACATGATTCAAAAAAGTTTGATTTTCATCAATTTTAAAACAATCAGTGAACAAATTAAACAAATCAGAAAAAAATTTCATTTGTGTTTTAATATCGACGGGTTTAAAGCTACCCAACAAATCACTTGTCTCAGTTTGTTGATTCAAATTGATAACACTTACTTCTTACCCAACAGACGTGCCAAATGTTGTAGAACCGTAGTTTTACCAACACCAGTTTCACCAAACAAAAGAACAGGCTCATTACACTCGATACATCTTGCTATTTTTTCTTACAAATTCAGAGACGATTTTGTATAAACAAACCGCATTCCAATCGTTTCTAAATTATCTTTGTTCTTTTCCAGTCTAAGTCGGACACGACCACATGTTATTACAGAGTCTTTTTTCATAAATCCAGTTTTTTTATTAAACAATAAATTCTCGACCTCATCTCCTATTGATGTTTAACTTAGCTCCAACTTTAATCGAATACTCAAAACGTAATGCTCGATTTGATATAAAACAGAGAAAACACTCGTATAAATCGTTTAATAGTCCGATTAGAATTTAATCATGTTATCCGAAGTTTGATTATTCTAGTCTCCAATAAATCGATTAAAAGAGACAATAAATCGACTGATGCGTGATCAAAATCTTCTAAAAGTATCCATGTTCCGTTACACACCGCCGAGATTAAAGGTCCTGGTTTCCATAAAAACTCACCGGGTATGTCTGAACAAGTGTCATTTCCGATTAAAGTTTTACTGTCCATTAACTCGTCCATTTGATACTTTATCAAGTTATTATTCGTTTGTTCGGATAAATACTCGATTAAAGTGGTCTTTCCAGTGCTTAAATCACCTTCGATTACGATTGATTGATCGGTTATGATTGACATTACAATTTTGTTCAAGTTGTGTTTAGTCGTATCCACAAAGACTAAACGTTTTGATTTTTTGAGATCGTTTTCCTCTTTTTTTGGGAGTCTAAGACCATCGAATTCGATGTAATCATTCGATTCATCTTGTTCATGACGAAATAAATCCATGTCAAGTTTGTTAAAGTTTGTTTTTATGATTGTATCCTCATTTGGATTGAGCTCTGGCTCATTGATTAGAATTTCATGAACTCTAAAAGGTTAAAAATTAATTGAAAAATGGTCAAAAATGGGTTTGGTGTCGGAAAAGTCTTACTTGTAAGTTGTTTCTTGAAGACTTTTAGGTTTAAAAAAATTTCATCATTCGAATTCAAGTTGAGTAACAACGAAGTAATTTTAAGACTAAACCATTTGATGAGATACGAGTTAGTGGTCTTATCGCTTAAATTTGTAAGTTGTAACAAGTATGTTAGATTCCATTTAGTCGAATATTTGTCATAATATTAATGTTTCATAATGTTGTTTGATTTAGTGACAAATAATTGTGGTGTCGAAATTGTTTACCGATTCTAAATTGAAAAATAATTAAAAAATATCGACTCGCTCAATTTCGAGGTGAAAAAAATAAAAAATTTTTTTTTTTTTTTAAATTAAACAAATAACAACACATAAACTAGGGTTAGGGTACAAGGTTAAGTGTTCTTTAATAAGAGAATACGCTTGGTTTGTAGTTCCAAGCTCAGTCTTAATAGTCGTCGAGTTCGCAGTAAATACGATCAGAATTTTCAATTTTTTTTCTTTAATTCAATGGAAAAAAAGATATGATAAAATATTATAAATTTCAAAAAAAAAAAATTAAGAAAATGTTAAGGATTTTTGAAATACAAATTCAAATTTTTATTCTCGTAATACATAATTACCATTCTCTTTTTTTTTTAGAAATTTTCATAATGCAGGATTTAAAATAAAATTAACAAAAAGTTAGTATTGATTTCAAATATCAATAAATTAAAAAGGAAAATATTTTTTTTGATTTTTTAATTAGTTTAAGAATTAACAAAATTTGTTCAACTTTGTTCAATTTTTATTTTATCGATTTTAAATTTCGATGAAACATTATTAGCTTTTTTAATATTTGAATTTGCTTTGCTCCAAAAATTTGCTCCAAACTTCAACGTTGCTTCAAAAAACAGACAGAAAAAAAAGTTTCAGCTCTCAACAAAACTCTCCTAGAATAAGTTCTAGAGAATCCAACGGTATTCAGAATAGGTTATCAATAATTGTTGAGGACAAACAACTTGATAATACTCAAAATGTAAATTAATTTCTTAACAAGAAGTTGACAGTAGCTTTTGATTTAGATTATTTTATTCTTTTGAATCAAAGTTTTCAAATCACTTAAAGTTTTTTTAAGAATTAAATTTTCTTTTACTTTTAAAATTTTTTTAAGGTATCTCAAACAGAAGTATCTCCTAAACAATGTTAAACCAAAACCCCGTTGAGAAGACCAATGAAAAATTTATAAGACCATGTTATAGCAAAACAAGATCTTGTTGAATTTGTTGATAAAAATTTCAATGAACAGTCAAAAACAAAAAAAAAAATTGTGCGAAAGTCAATTCAAAAATCACCCAAACTAAAACGATTCAAAAAAAGTCAAGTCAGACAAAAGTCATTGATTCAGATGATGTTTGATTCATCAAAAGTTAAGAATTCATCTTTGTATGTGATCACAGACGATTATTTTTTTTGTTTCGTCAATTTTTTTTTTCGATAATTAAAATCAAAGAAATTTTTAATTATTTAATTCTTGTCTCGCAATTTTTTAAAATTAATTTCGATTTATTACAACCTAATATGTAACGTTAAAATATAAAAAAATGTCATTTTTTACATCGTTTTCCTTTCATCTTTTTTAAAAGCACGACTTTTATGCCTGATGAGTTTAGGCTATTATCTTTTGACGGGGTCGAACCCGTAATAACAAATGACTCTAAAATGCTTCTTATCAGCTACTCTTTAAAGCTAGATAACTCTGGATTTTATGGCAAGCTTATACAGTTCCGTTAAAAAATCTAAAAGAGAACAAGTGATTAAGGCAATTATTATATAAGTGTGTAATGAGGCTAATACGGAACGAGTCTCAGTGTGAAAAGTGAATTTTATTAGAATTTCAATATATTTTTGGCAACTTTTTTTTTCAATTAGATTTTTTTTATGCTTTTTTTTTTCTTTAAAAGGCCGAAACATGAAAGTTCCAGGACAAAAGATAAAATAGAGGTCTTGTTGATAAAGCTCTTTTCTATTGATAACTGAAGACTTTAAAAAGAAATTTTTCGAATTTTAGAAGACAAATACGACACAATGCTATTAAATTTTTTTTTAAAGATTGCATTCCAATTCAAAAATTCGAAAAATTTCTTTTTTTTCTATTTTATCTTTTAATTAGGTGCTACAAAATCATAAATATCCAAAAATATAGGATACTTAATAAAGTTCCGTCTTCAGTTATCAATAGAAAAGAGCTTTATCAACAAGACCTCTATTTTATCTTTTGTCCTGGAACTTTCTTGTTTCGGCCTTTTAAAGAAAAAAAAAAGCATAAAAAAAATCTAATTGAAAAAAAAAGTTGCCATTTACCCCTCAATCCTCTTTTTTTCCTCTAGAAATTTATCATTCTTTTACTAAAAAAATGTTCAAGCCGTTCAATAACATTAACGATCTATTGGTATTCTTTCGATTGATTAATTCACTTAGAAAAAACAAGTTAGATTTAATCGTAAGTCTTCTAAATGAATACTTACGAACCAACTATAATGTTGTTGAGATCGAAGAATTTTTGTCAAAAAAAGAATTGTTAAATATTTTCAATCCGACTCTTTTTTTTGACGAATTTGAAAGTTTAAATAGGTTTATTAGAAATTCGTCTTTAATAAGCTTTTCTTGTAGTTATGAAAAATGTTTTTTTTGATCCGAACGACAATTAGAAATTCTTAACAGCTATAAAGCGATTGTTTACAGAAAAGATTTTGGAAGCAGTGATTGTATTTACACGGTTAAATGGTGTCGTTTGTGTAGAAGAAAATATTATTTAAACTTTTATTCAGAAATAAATGGTAATCGAATGTTTTATGAGAAATTTTTGGATAAACGATTTGTATCATTTTCAAATGAATTAATATTTGAAGAATGACTTTTAATAAAACTTACTTCGGATATTCTATCCAAACACTGCTCATTTAAAGCATTTACAAACTCGTACAATTATTTTCATTTATCTGTGGCCGATTGTAAAACATCGAATATATAGTTCTTACAAGAAAAGAGGCTAACTGAAGTTTGGTTTATTTATAATTTCATACGAACATCGCGTGATATTGATAAAAAAAATGATATCAATGCATTTTTCGTAAACGAATTAGATGAAAATCTTTTAGAGCTAAACAAAAAATTGTTTAAGCTCTTTAGTAAAAAATGGAGTGGTATTGAACACCTAGATAGATGCAGGAATTAAAACTGTAGTAAAGTACTTGGAATTGATGGCAACTTTAAAGTTAATAGACTAAAATGTATGTCTTCGCTAGTTAAAATGAAATGTGAAGAATTGGGTGAACTTCTTTATTTAAAAAAATCAATAACAACACCTTTAATAAGCTTTGTCTAGCTTTGTCGATATTGAAATAGGTTGCCCAAATACACCAATGAGAAAAAGTTATTTATTGTGTCGAACATGCTGAATCAGACCTCGAAGCAACATTTAACTACGGTGTAAAACTGTTGAAGTGTAGAGTAAGCCAGATTGTGCCAAAAAAGGGTAAAATTTCGACGGAAAACTTGACGCTATATGCTAGCTTCATCAACGTCAAGGATCAGATCTTATATTTAGCAGATTATAAAGACCTAAGTCCATTTTGGGTTACAGACAGACAAGTACCGAAATCATGTTTGAATAATTTTTTTGTCGAATCAGAAGAAACCGGTGATTCTAGTTGTCAAACATTAAAGAGTTTAACATTACCTTGTGAGAAAAAAATCGAACAGTGGGAGAATTTCTGGCCGTCTTTAGTTGTGGCATTATTTGTGGATTCAGAGAAATCTTTGGGTCAGAAAATTTGTCACAAACAACTAGTTTTTTATTGGACTTGTTTGATAATCTAAGTAAAACGCCAGACTATGTGTTGTACGTCTAGTTTGGCCTAACTTAACGTATCAGATTGAGTGGACTGAGAGAATAAAGTTTGTATTTAATAGTTTATTTATGAAAATATAACTAGTAAATTTGAGCTCGCCCGTTTGTAGATATCGTGCTCATATTTATAAGGCACGTAAAACAAATCAAGCGTTTATTAAATATAGAAAATAATAATAAATAACTATATACAAAATTCTTTGCTAATAAACAATCTAGGTTGTCATTAATAATAAATGATGGGAAATATAATTATAAACAAAAATGATTGGAGACCATAACCATCGTGTAACATCACCCCCCCCCTCGAAAATAATTATTCGTCCTCGAATCAATTGGAGTCAAGGAGAGGCTATTTTTCTTTTGTCAATTATCAATAAAATCTCTAGTAAGAGAGTTGAGACTCTGATTACTGTAACCCAGTCGCTCTCTCTGTTTACCATCGACAAATTTAACTTTCTTTTGCGATTTTTCATTAGATGTCACGGGGATCTGGTCATAAGATAATCGTCGTGACTTTCTTGATCGCGACTTAGATACCATACACATAACATATGTTAAACAACAGATCGTAGTAATGCCCAATACTGCAATTCCAATAATGAGACCAATGTTTAGGATGCTATTAATGGCATTTTCGAGTTCAACCTTAGTATCGATCAGTTTTGATTTAATGCTGGACGTGTCTGTAAGATGAGTATACCACGTAACGGCCGACATCTCATGATTCGTTACCTCTTGAAATGTTGAAAGTAGATCAACACCATCTAATAAGATTGAGTTGTGGTGAAAATCAGGTTCTTTTATCTTATTCGCTAAGTAGTCTATTTTAAAATATTGAAGTTGATCATCGGATGCAAGATGGGTTTCATGTCTCAGCCTGAATAAGGTTTTATCGGTTGTAGGCAGTTGTATGTATTGAGTAATCTTGGAACATGGTAAAATGTCCGACACTGACTTTATTATTCCATCACTTGTCAAGTACCCAGTCCCTTTTGAACCGCTATCATTGTATGTAACTGGCTGTTCCGAGAAACAACTTGATGAATTCTTTGATCGTGTGTCGGCTAATACTTCAACTTCATAAATAGTTTTGCAACTAACTATGTACACATTTGACATCGTAGTATAAAGAGTGAGTCGACTCCCATCACTTAGGTAATGTGTCAAGTATCGGTTTTCTAAACGAGAAAAAAGATTAATAATCATTTTGAAATTGAAACACTCTCTGATTAAAAGCTCGTTTTTCTCTTCTATATCTTTTGCCGTTCGATAGTCCGATTCAGCCAATAACAGTTCCTTCATTTCATCCACATTTGCACCAAAGGAAACATTAGTTGATATTAAGTTATTCGTAGAGGGGCTAACGAAAACACCTTCTAACGTTGTCAACACTTCCAATCCACAAATGCTTATTGAACCAACTACTTGAAGAGCGATATTGCTTTTTCCGATAAGGACATCGCTATTTGATTGGATTGTGAAGTCATCATGTGTTATCTGGTACAATGGGCATTCATGAAAGACTGTGTTATCCCAAATGATTATGGAATCATGAAGTACGCATTGTTTGTCACCAGCTTTGCATCTAGCGTTGAAAAGGTGGTCATCTAACGTTTTTGCTGTGATGAGCTTAGGTGAGGTTGCACATGAGTAGGATTCGATCGTTAAATCGCTCATCCAATAGAACTCAGCGGTAGGATTTGATGAACAACTACAATAATCTCCATCGCACTCCATATTATTCTCACCACATTTCTTGGTTAGTACCATGATTGCGCATTCATCCTTGTTGAGCCGAACTATATCTGTTCTCATGGATTCGAATTTTTGTCCCCAAAAATTCATTGTCGTTGTGAGGGTGTGTTTTTTCTTTAAACAGTGGTATCCATTACCATATATTTGGTGAACCATTTTACCGAAGACGTACAGTTTGCTATTGGAACTTTTACTGTTGAAACTGTTGTCTACTTTCGATAAATAGTCTGTTATTAACTTTTTTTCTTTCCGGAACTTATCGGAGATAATAAAATTTTTGCTCTTACTGCACAATATTGGGACCAACAACGAGTAGAGTATGAACAATGTCAGGTAGTTTAGCGCCCTCGGTTTCCTTGTTCTTTTAGGTCGTTCAACTGGTTTGTTTGTTTCTAAACTCTTTTTATACTCGTTGACAAGCTTCATACTATTAAAATTTTTTTCTGGTACCCATGATGATTCAGAAACAGGTAAATTTTTCCATTTTACTAAGTAAATAAATTGGTTGTTATGAACCTTATGTTTCAATATCTTCTGAACTTCAGCACTGTCTTGTGGGAGAGAATCATCTAGCTCAACTGGTTTAATTTTTTGGCGGGGATAGGATTCGGGTAAAATTTCGTTTAGTGCGTTTGGAACTTTATAGTTACCTCTTTTAGTATGTTCGACAATCTTGTATGGACCTTTGAACCGTGGCTCAAGTTTGTTGAGTAGGCCCTCGCATTTTAGAAAAACAGTAGTTCCAACCGGGATTCGTTCATGCGTAATGTTATTTGAATTATCTTGGATCGATTTTTGTCCTACCTGGTTCTTTTTAATTTTATCAGCTGCTTGTGGGTGTGTATTTTCTATTAAGTCTTTGAGCTCGTTAGCCCGATTGACAACAGCTAATGAGTCTGGTAGTTCACTTGCCCAATCTTTAAATGATAACATTTTTCTACCAAACATAAGCTCGTAAGGTGTAAAACCAGTTACGGTGTGGATTCTAGACCGATAGGCCATTAAAACAAATGGTAAGTATTTTGGCCAGTTCTTCCTATCAGTCTCGGCATGTTTTCGTAACGACTCAATAAGGGTTTGATTGAATCTTTCTGTTATGCCGTTTGTCCTTGGATTATAGGCTGATGTGACAATATGATTATAGCCAATGCATTCTCTGAGTTTTGCGAAGAGTTGGTTACAGAATTCAGGTCCTTGATCTGTTAGGACCTCCTCAAAAGGACCGAATAACGAAATATAGTCAATAAATATCCAGACGATCTCGTTAGGGTTTTTTGATCGAATTGGTCTGGCAAATGGATATTTGGTAACGAACTCGACTATCACAATTATGCCAATAAAACCATCATCGCTCTCATCTAAACCAAACACTAAATCCATTGTGATCCTTTTGAAAGCTGCCCCTACTTCTGTTGCATTTGCAGGGTGGTATTTAACTGTAATTTTAGCATTTCTCTGACACGGTCCACATTTTTTTATCGCATTTCTGATATCTTGGATTATATTCTTCCAGTAGTATTTGTCTTTAATTCGATTGTAGGTCGATTCAGTTTGGATATGTCCGAAAGAGTGTGCCTCATTGATTATTGCCTCCCTATCTTCGGGTTTTGGGCATTCTAAAGGTATTTTATTTTTTAGGATAAAAAATTTACCATTATTGAATTTCATATTTTTGGCTTTGTTCTTAACTCGTTTTTCTTCATGTTTAGAGAGGTCAGCCAAAAGTTTTCCGAATTGAACATAATGCAACAAAGCTTCATCTTCCCAAGGATCTGTGATTTTGGATCGATCAATGTCAACCATGTTTACGCAGACAATGTAATTTAAAACTGGTCTGCTAACAGCATCGACGTTACAATGTTTTCTACCTTCTCTATGCTCAATGTTAAAATCATACTCTTGGATAAAAATCGACCATCTTGCTAATCTGCCTGAAGGATTCTTGATGTTTCTTAACCAGATTAAAGCAGAGTGGTCGGTAACGATTAGAAATAAAGATCCGTATAAGTAAACGCGATTCTCTGTTACACCGTAAATAACCGCAAGGCATTCTTTTTCGGTTATGCCATATTTGATTTCAGTCTTACTAAGAAGTCTTGAATAATAAGCAACAATATATTCTTGACCGTTTTCGTCTCTCTGAGCCAGGATTGCACCGATTGCATAGCCTGATGCGTCAGTATAGAGAATGAATGGCTTATTAAGATCTGGTATTCTTAGTATTGGGTACGAAGAGAGTGCTTTCTTCAAAGTTTGGAAAGCTTCTTCACATTCGTCTGACCAGATAAATAGAATGTTTTTTGAGCATAGAAAAAATAGTGGTTTTGCAATTTTCGAGAAATCCCGGATAAATCTTCGATAAAAATTGCAAAGCCCCAAAAAACTTTGAAGTTGTTTTAAGTTTTTAGGTGCTAACCTTTTTAAGATTGCTTCAATTTTGGCCGGATCCATATTTACTTGGTTGAAACTCACGATATGACCCAGAATTTTAATCATTTTAGCGCACCAAACGCATTTCGCTGGGTTAATTTTGAGTTTTGCTTTCCTTAGACGGCGAAATACTTTCCGGATGTGTTTAATGTGATCCAAAAACGTTTTTGAGTGAATTGTTATATCGTCTATATAGACTTCGACGAACTTAAGGTCCCCTAACACTATCTTCATTATACGGGTGAAGTCGGTAGGAGCGTTTTTTAACCCAAAAGGTAGCCTAAGAAATTCATAATGACCGTCGGGGGTCGTAAAGGCTGTTTTCTCGATTGAATCTTTGTCAACCAAAACTTGCCAATAACCTGATTTCAGATCAATAACTGTAAACCAAGTTGAATCTCTTAGTCTGTCCAAAATATCACGAATATTTGGAATTGGCCATTTTTCTGTGATAGTTGCATCATTTAATTTCCTATAATCTATACAGATTCTAGAAGTTTTATCTTTTTTAGGAACAACTATCACTGGGGAAGACCAAGGAGATCGAGACGGTCTAATAATCTTAGCCTTTAACATCTTCTCGATCTCTTCCTTTAGAAGAATCCGTTCGCTTTCGGATTTTCTAAAGGGAGCTGAGTAAATAGGTGCCGTATCCTTATCTTTCAGCCTGATGGTATGCTCATAAACTGAGCAAGTACCAAGTTCGTCTAATGATGAAGCGAACATTCCTTTAGCTTCTTTGGCTAGGGAAGTAAATAGAGCGGATTCGCTCGGACTTAAGTCTTCTTGTGGTACCATTTGGAAATTAGACAGGTCCCATGGGTCATTATTAGTTTCAACCTCACAGGCGAATATGTCTACCGTATCATTTCCTTTTTTATCGATATCGCTATTTAAAGTTTCATCTTCTGGGAATTTTAGGATTCCTAACGAAGGGAAAATTCCACAGTTCGTTTTCGTGAACCAATCTAGCCCAAGTAGGACGTCATGATCCTCATGATCGAAAACTACGAATTCAATCAAGCATTTATGACCTTGGATATCAACCTCTAAGGGTCTTGGTTTGCCACTGACTGGACTTGTTACTCCAGTCGCCGTTCTAACTCTACAGTCGGACTTTAGGATCTCAATATTATTTTTGACAGCTGTCATATGATTCATGACAGAAGTCGTTGCTCCTGAATCTAGACCAAGCTTAAGATATTTTCCATCTACTAGCCCTTCGGTCGTACAGATGTTTTTTGGTCCTGCCTGGTCCAATTTTACTATGTAAATCTTTTCTTCTACTATTTGTACGGAGTTAATCTTGTGAGCCGGAACCCTGCATTGATTTGCTAAATGCCCTTTTCTATGACACCTACTGCAAACCATGGCTTTATATTTATTCTCGCGTTTGTTTTCGCTCGACTCGGTCTTTTTTCTAGTCGAATTTTGATTAGTTGCTTTAGGCTTGAAATTATTTCTATACGCCTTAGGTTTTGGTTTATTTGTCTTAAAATAGTTCACTTTTGCTATTTCTCCTAGGGAACTTTCTAACTGGATTGCAAGGGTTATTGCTTCCTCGACTGATTTTATCTGTCTTCCAACTATCTCTTTTTTAAGGAATTCCGTTAGTCCTGCCTTAAAATAGTACATCCTTTCATCGTCTGCCATATGAGGAATCATATTTGTCAAAAGATAGAACCTATTTACATAAATTTCGAACTGAGTTCCTTCTTTATGTCTTAATGTGCTAAGCTGAGCTCTTACCCAATGCTCTTTATCGAGTCTGGTGTAGGTTCTGCGCAATTCGCGTTCAAAACGATACCAGTCACTTTTCATGTTAATATGACGTCTAAGGATTTGACCTGGGACTTTTTCTACATAATTTACAATGGCTGTTAGTTTATCCTCTGGTCGAATTCTATTAGCCTTAAACTGCTGTTCAATATTGAACAGCCAGTCGTCTACGTCCTCAGTTATTCCCCCGTTAAATTTTTTGGTGTTACTATCTAGTTTAGCAGGTTTCTCCCTAAGTGACAGATTTTCTATAAGGCTCTTCAAAGGAGCGTTAGAGTCAGAGCTTAACTTACCTTCGTACGACGGCTCAGTATTTTGTAGTCCATAGATAGGTGTCGGTTTATAAGATGATTCGGATTTTATTATTTTTGTTCTAGATAGGATTTTTTGATCGAGTTCGTTTAAGTCTTGTTTAAAACCGCTCGTCGTTTTTAATATGCTTTTTAGTCTCGATTTATTTTGATCCCATGCTGTTGCATCGTTCGACGACTGATCGTGTGGCGATTGATCATTGCGACGTATATTACACTCATCGTTATCAGAAATATGTGATTGATCTAAAGACTGATTATAGAATGTATTGTTTAGTGTTTTATAGAAATTGGAATTAAACGCTAGTTTCTTTGGGTCAATTTCATTGGCAATTTCATTGATATCGACCTTTCGGTCATGATCTTCGTTGTTACTATTTAGATCAATATTGAAATTGAACAATTCTTCTTCATCCTCATTTTCTACCGGAGTCTTTTCTGGCGCTGATGGTGAGTTTTCGGTAATTAGTACTGACTTTTTCCCAGTGGACTTTTCGTGCAATTCCATTAACAGACCTTCTAGCTCGTAGATTCGGGTTTGTTTACTTTCTAGCTCAAACGATTTTTTTGAGATTTCTGCTCTGAGGTAGACTAGCTCGTCTGTTTCTTTGAGCTCACTAAGTGATCCTAGCTTATAGGACTTGATTTCGGCTATCGAGTCTTTCATTCTGTCTAAACATTCGTTAGCCTCTTCGGTTCTTTTTTCTAAACTTTCATCGCATTTAGAGAGAAAGCCGAGTCTGTTAATCGCTGTTTTATAGATGATAGACTTGTCTAATTTGTAAGCTAATGATTTAGCCTGCATTTGCGTTAGACCTAGTATTGTCTGCCAGCTTCTAGATGATATGTATTTTTCGTCTAACATTGATTTGGTCATTTTTTATTGATTGAATTAACAGATAAAACTGTTTCTTTTGTATTATTATTATTATTAGTACTAATAATCTCTATTCTCTTAGTTTCGTAAACCGCTGCTACCAAGATGTTGTACGTCTAGTTTGGCCTAACTTAACGTATCAGATTGAGTGGACTGAGAGAATAAAGTTTGTATTTAATAGTTTATTTATGAAAATATAACTAGTAAATTTGAGCTCGCCCGTTTGTAGATATCGTGCTCATATTTATAAGGCACGTAAAACAAATCAAGCGTTTATTAAATATAGAAAATAATAATAAATAACTATATACAAAATTCTTTGCTAATAAACAATCTAGGTTGTCATTAATAATAAATGATGGGAAATATAATTATATACAAAAATGATTGGAGACCATAACCATCGTGTAACATATGTAGCTTATGATGACGGGTGTCATTTAAAAAAGTTCATTGATTCGAGTAAAAAAATACAGAAAAAAACAAATCGATTCGAAAATTTAAAAAAGCGTAAGATTGTTATTGATAGGTTCCACTATAAGGGTCACAAAAAATCGAGTGAATTCTGTAAAAATTTATGCAATCCCGAAAATTAAAGAAATAAAGAAATAGATGACATAGATACATCGTAAACTTCTGGTTATCTGGTTATAGATATATCACAAAACACATGAATAAAGAAAGATTCAAACTTTTTGTTTTTTTGATATTTAACGAATTCAATGAGGCGTGCCTTAAATATGATATTTTAAAGAAAATTAAATCTAATTAAAAAAAATATATAAAAAAATGTAAAATTTTTTTGTTTCATTTTGTATTTTTAAATATCAAACCTTTTAAATTTTAATTTTGATTTATTTCAGTACGCCCCAACAAAAGTAAACAAAAGGGACCGCTAGCCGCCTAGACGGCTGCTGGGAATCATAATTAAACAAACCTGACCCAGATTAATGCACTTAAACTCGAGAACTTTTAAATTTCTAAAAATTCAAATTTATCACCTAAAGGGGACGAAACAAATCCATTCAAATAGTTTCTTTATTTCCCGAAATCTTTAACTTAGTTTTTTGTACATTTTTGTGTTATTTCTTATAAAAGTTCATGCGAGTAAAACAGAGTTGGTCAGAAGTCAAAATTTCAAGTCAAAACTCTTCCTATATGAAATATAGGAAGCCAAAAAAAACCTGACCAAGATTTACCTAATTCCTATTCCTAAAGATTAGGAAACAAATCAATTCAAATTGTTACCATATAACCCGCTTTCTTAAACGAAGTTTTTTGTACATTTTTATCTTCGTACTCAAAATGATATCAACAGCTATTCTTAGCCCAATTATTCTTGTTGGATCCAAAAATTACAAAAGTACAATAATTATTGTTAGTTCAAAAAAGTACAAAAAGTGCAAAAGTAAGCAATAGACAATGAAAATTTCTTGAAATTATATTCTTTTTGTACTTTTTGGTATTCCGCAAGGATATCTTTTAAAACCTAACCTCTACTAATGCTTTCCCTAAACCCTACCTCTCAGAAAGCAGCCATGAATCTAAACGAATCTAACCATAAAATTAGCCGGTTAGATTTCTTTGATATACTTTTTGGTTTTTGTAGAAATTTTTTAAAGAGTATAATAAGTGTTGATATCTTTTCAAATAACCATAAAGTACAAAAAGTGCAAAAAGGTCAGCTATCTTGGCAAAATACGAAAAAGTACAAAAAGTGCAAAAAGTTTTTTGAGTTTTTTCAAGTTCATTGTCTATCCATGGAGTTAAATGGTAACACACGGTTCGTTAATTCAATTCGAAACGAGGTTACGCAAGAAGAGCTAAAAAACAAAAACAAATTTAGAAAGAAAAATTTGAAATTAATAACAAATTTGGAGAAGAATGAGTTATGGTCATTAAATCCAGAACAACGGACTTTACTTAATCTCTTAGTTGACCAACGAATTCAAGCATTGAGAGACGAATTAACAAAAATCCAAAATTCAAAATTGGAGAAATTAGGAATAAAAACTCACGTAAACATTGTCTATAAAAATGTAACTTAGCGTCGTGACAAGACAAACGTGATCGAAGAAACAAAGACCGGTGATGCAATTTTAACCTTTCGAGTAGGGTTCTTAGTCAAACTGAAGAGAGCATACTTAGTAAAGGGTTAAAAAGTGAATCTGAATTCAAAAAACGCTTTTTTCCAACAATTACAAATTATGTCGAATGAATTTATCGAACTGTCGAAGAAATCACTTGACAATCTTACTGAAGAAGAACACAAAGCTTTAATCGAACTCGCGAGTGACAAATCAATCTTTATCTCGAAGGCTGACAAAGGAAACGCTGTAGTTATACAAGACGTAGATGAATACCGAACCAAAGTCAGCGAGATCTTGAAGTCAAAGTATGTTCAAAAAGTAAAAGAAAGATCTAACAAAATCACATGAAGCCAACCTCTACAAATACCTTTAAAAAATTAAACACAAAGACTTATAACCGGATCAAAGACGAGTCTAATCCTGGACGTAAGCCAGGCTATAGGAGAACACTATCTGAAAACTATCTCCCAGACGCTGGAGTTATTTATGGGCTCCCTAAAATCCAAAAAAATGGTTTACCTATTAGACCAATCATTTCGACTATCGGCACATACAATTACAAACTCGCCAAACATCTCGACGAAATCTTAAAGCCGTTATTGGATGACAATGAATCGATTTTATAAGATACGTTCGATTTCGTGAAGAAAGTGTCCCAATTCAACCCGATTGACCATCCGTGTATCGTAAGTTTTGATGTAGAATCTCTGTTTACTAATATACCCACCCCTGAAACCATCGAGATCATATTGAACCGAGTCTATAAAGACGGGCGGCTGATATTTCCATGGATTGAAAAGAGATGAGCTTTAACACTTGATCATTATTTGTACTCAACAGTCACACTTCCAATTCAATGGTGAATATTTTGATCAAATCGAGGTGTTACAATGGGCTCACCACTCGGACCTTTATTCGCGAACATATTCATGTCTGACATTGAAAAAATACACATGGATCAACTAATGAAACTAGGTGTAGGTCTTTGGAAGAGATATGTAGACGACATATTCGCGACTCTGAATAACAGTAGAAACGCGGAAAGTTGTCGGGAATATTTGAAAAAACCGCACCCTAACATCAAATTCACAATCATGAAGAGAATTGAACACTACCGTTTTTTGATACTTTGGTCATGCGCAGTATTGGTCAATATGGAACAACAATTTACTATAAAAAGACTTTTACAGGAGTCTACCTAAATTCGACTAGCCTCACAGCGAGAAAGTACAATATAGATGTAATTCACAGCTTATTAAACAGAATAGAAGCCATTTGTAGTGAACAAAACGACATCGATTCAGAAATAGAAAAATTAAAGAGAATTTTAATAAAGAATTTTAATAAATACAGAGAGGACATCGTTTTGAGTGAGATTCAACGCTTATATTAAGAAATAAGCTTGAAGCCAACATGCCACAAGTAACAAAAAGTTACATCGTTTGCCTTAGGCGAATTATAAATTTGAGGATTTTGCTAGGAGACTAAAACATTTAGTCAAAAGTAATTTCCCACAAGTAGATTTTAACGTTGCGTATCAAACGCCTAAGACAATCGCTAGTTATTTCCCGTTCAAAGATAATATAAAAAATAACGAAGACAAATCACTGGTGGGATACAAGATCAAATGCAAAAATAGTGACGCTAACTATATTGGTAAGTGTAAACGAATTTTATCGTACAGAATAACGGAACATAAAAAGTCAAGTGAATCAAACACTCGACACACGATGGATTATGATAACATTGAAATCATCGATAAAGCAGATACAGATTTAAAGCTTCGCATCAAAGAATTACTTCATATTCTTAAGCGTAAACCGTCTCTCAACAAGCAGTTGAACTCTCAGTCCAACTATGAAATTAAAACGCTTATTATCCAAGCGTATCCGCAATTTAGAAGTTCAAGCGAGTAGTGGGGTTGCAATTACACATGTATTTGCAATAAAACCCAACTAATATTATTATACTTTTCAAATTTGAAATATTATAATTTTCTTTCAAAAATTTTCAACATTTTAAAAATCCTTGTATTTATAAATTTTCCCTTTAGATCAATCAACAGCTTGATAATGGTAACCTCGTTTTACCGAAACGTCACGAGATGTTAATAAAGTTTTTAACCGTAAAGAAATTTTTCGTTTTATTCCCGATTTGTAACTAAATGTCGATTGGTTATTGATTCAATAAACGGTGTCTTGAAAGAGTCATTTAGTACCTTAGCTCATGTTTAAAACTTTTCTTTGAATCACATTATGAATGATTTTCGTATCTTGCGCGTTGATTAAACGCTTTTTTAAACGGAAGATTGCGGATAAAGACAATTGTCTAACACTAGCTAAAAAAAAAATGAATTTAGATAAGAAGAATGAATTAGAGGAAATTGTGAAGGATAAAGAATTTACTAACTCGGCTGAATATGTGAATTTCGACGACAACGATTTAATACAAGATTTTCCAAGATTGAGTTATGAATATATTTTGGATAACATTACATTTGGCTCATACCAATAAAGAAAACACTTGGTTACTTTGCCGAACATCTTGACAAAAAATGGAAGATTTGTAATGAAGATAAGTAAAAGAACAAGTATAAAATTCAAACCTATATCTAGAGTGATAATTTCTAGGATCCAGTCAAGGCATTCTGGCTCAACTGTAGATAAGTGTAATGATAAATTGAATTTTTAAAAATTGAATTTATAAATTGAAATTTTTAGTTAAAATTATGCATATTCAATTTACATTTACACGTCCCACAACGACATCTTAAGTTATTCGTAGAGGGGCTAACGAAAACACCTTCTAACGTTGTCAACACTTCCAATCCACAAATGCTTATTGAACCAACTACTTGAAGAGCGATATTGCTTTTTCCGATAAGGACATCGCTATTTGATTGGATTGTGAAGTCATCATGTGTTATCTGGTACAATGGGCATTCATGAAAGACTGTGTTATCCCAAATGATTATGGAATCATGAAGTACGCATTGTTTGTCACCAGCTTTGCATCTAGCGTTGAAAAGGTGGTCATCTAACGTTTTTGCTGTGATGAGCTTAGGTGAGGTTGCACATGAGTAGGATTCGATCGTTAAATCGCTCATCCAATAGAACTCAGCGGTAGGATTTGTGAACAACTACAATAATCTCCATCGCACTCCATATTATTCTCACCACATTTCTTGGTTAGTACCATGATTGCGCATTCATCCTTGTTGAGCCGAACTATATCTGTTCTCATGGATTCGAATTTTTGTCCCCAAAAATTCATTGTCGTTGTGAGGGTGTGTTTTTTCTTTAAACAGTGGTATCCATTACCATATATTTGGTGAACCATTTTACCGAAGACGTACAGTTTGCTATTGGAACTTTTACTGTTGAAACTGTTGTCTACTTTCGATAAATAGTCTGTTATTAACTTTTTTTCTTTCCGGAACTTATCGGAGATAATAAAATTTTTGCTCTTACTGCACAATATTGGGACCAACAACGAGTAGAGTATGAACAATGTCAGGTAGTTTAGCGCCCTCGGTTTCCTTGTTCTTTTAGGTCGTTCAACTGGTTTGTTTGTTTCTAAACTCTTTTTATACTCGTTGACAAGCTTCATACTATTAAAATTTTTTTCTGGTACCCATGATGATTCAGAAACAGGTAAATTTTTCCATTTTACTAAGTAAATAAATTGGTTGTTATGAACCTTATGTTTCAATATCTTCTGAACTTCAGCACTGTCTTGTGGGAGAGAATCATCTAGCTCAACTGGTTTAATTTTTTGGCGGGGATAGGATTCGGGTAAAATTTCGTTTAGTGCGTTTGGAACTTTATAGTTACCTCTTTTAGTATGTTCGACAATCTTGTATGGACCTTTGAACCGTGGCTCAAGTTTGTTGAGTAGGCCCTCGCATTTTAGAAAAACAGTAGTTCCAACCGGGATTCGTTCATGCGTAATGTTATTTGAATTATCTTGGATCGATTTTTGTCCTACCTGGTTCTTTTTAATTTTATCAGCTGCTTGTGGGTGTGTATTTTCTATTAAGTCTTTGAGCTCGTTAGCCCGATTGACAACAGCTAATGAGTCTGGTAGTTCACTTGCCCAATCTTTAAATGATAACATTTTTCTACCAAACATAAGCTCGTAAGGTGTAAAACCAGTTACGGTGTGGATTCTAGACCGATAGGCCATTAAAACAAATGGTAAGTATTTTGGCCAGTTCTTCCTATCAGTCTCGGCATGTTTTCGTAACGACTCAATAAGGGTTTGATTGAATCTTTCTGTTATGCCGTTTGTCCTTGGATTATAGGCTGATGTGACAATATGATTATAGCCAATGCATTCTCTGAGTTTTGCGAAGAGTTGGTTACAGAATTCAGGTCCTTGATCTGTTAGGACCTCCTCAAAAGGACCGAATAACGAAATATAGTCAATAAATATCCAGACGATCTCGTTAGGGTTTTTTGATCGAATTGGTCTGGCAAATGGATATTTGGTAACGAACTCGACTATCACAATTATGCCAATAAAACCATCATCGCTCTCATCTAAACCAAACACTAAATCCATTGTGATCCTTTTGAAAGCTGCCCCTACTTCTGTTGCATTTGCAGGGTGGTATTTAACTGTAATTTTAGCATTTCTCTGACACGGTCCACATTTTTTTATCGCATTTCTGATATCTTGGATTATATTCTTCCAGTAGTATTTGTCTTTAATTCGATTGTAGGTCGATTCAGTTTGGATATGTCCGAAAGAGTGTGCCTCATTGATTATTGCCTCCCTATCTTCGGGTTTTGGGCATTCTAAAGGTATTTTATTTTTTAGGATAAAAAATTTACCATTATTGAATTTCATATTTTTGGCTTTGTTCTTAACTCGTTTTTCTTCATGTTTAGAGAGGTCAGCCAAAAGTTTTCCGAATTGAACATAATGCAACAAAGCTTCATCTTCCCAAGGATCTGTGATTTTGGATCGATCAATGTCAACCATGTTTACGCAGACAATGTAATTTAAAACTGGTCTGCTAACAGCATCGACGTTACAATGTTTTCTACCTTCTCTATGCTCAATGTTAAAATCATACTCTTGGATAAAAATCGACCATCTTGCTAATCTGCCTGAAGGATTCTTGATGTTTCTTAACCAGATTAAAGCAGAGTGGTCGGTAACGATTAGAAATAAAGATCCGTATAAGTAAACGCGATTCTCTGTTACACCGTAAATAACCGCAAGGCATTCTTTTTCGGTTATGCCATATTTGATTTCAGTCTTACTAAGAAGTCTTGAATAATAAGCAACAATATATTCTTGACCGTTTTCGTCTCTCTGAGCCAGGATTGCACCGATTGCATAGCCTGATGCGTCAGTTTAGAGAATGAATGGCTTATTAAGATCTGGTATTCTTAGTATTGGGTACGAAGAGAGTGCTTTCTTCAAAGTTTGGAAAGCTTCTTCACATTCGTCTGACCAGATAAATAGAATGTTTTTTGAGCATAGAAAAAATAGTGGTTTTGCAATTTTCGAGAAATCCCGGATAAATCTTCGGTAAAAATTGCAAAGCCCCAAAAAACTTTGAAGTTGTTTTAAGTTTTTAGGTGCTAACCTTTTTAAGATTGCTTCAATTTTGGCCGGATCCATATTTACTTGGTTGAAACTCACGATATGACCCAGAATTTTAATCATTTTAGCGCACCAAACGCATTTCGCTGGGTTAATTTTGAGTTTTGCTTTCCTTAGACGGCGAAATACTTTCCGGATGTGTTTAATGTGATCCAAAAACGTTTTTGAGTGAATTGTTATATCGTCTATATAGACTTCGACGAACTTAAGGTCCCCTAACACTATCTTCATTATACGGGTGAAGTCGGTAGGAGCGTTTTTTAACCCAAAAGGTAGCCTAAGAAATTCATAATGACCGTCGGGGGTCGTAAAGGCTGTTTTCTCGATTGAATCTTTGTCAACCAAAACTTGCCAATAACCTGATTTCAGATCAATAACTGTAAACCAAGTTGAATCTCTTAGTCTGTCCAAAATATCACGAATATTTGGAATTGGCCATTTTTCTGTGATAGTTGCATCATTTAATTTCCTATAATCTATACAGATTCTAGAAGTTTTATCTTTTTTAGGAACAACTATCACTGGGGAAGACCAAGGAGATCGAGACGGTCTAATAATCTTAGCCTTTAACATCTTCTCGATCTCTTCCTTTAGAAGAATCCGTTCGCTTTCGGATTTTCTAAAGGGAGCTGAGTAAATAGGTGCCGTATCCTTATCTTTCAGCCTGATGGTATGCTCATAAACTGAGCAAGTACCAAGTTCGTCTAATGATGAAGCGAACATTCCTTTAGCTTCTTTGGCTAGGGAAGTAAATAGAGCGGATTCGCTCGGACTTAAGTCTTCTTGTGGTACCATTTGGAAATTAGACAGGTCCCATGGGTCATTATTAGTTTCAACCTCACAGGCGAATATGTCTACCGTATCATTTCCTTTTTTATCGATATCGCTATTTAAAGTTTCATCTTCTGGGAATTTTAGGATTCCTAACGAAGGGAAAATTCCACAGTTCGTTTTCGTGAACCAATCTAGCCCAAGTAGGACGTCATGATCCTCATGATCGAAAACTACGAATTCAATCAAGCATTTATGACCTTGGATATCAACCTCTAAGGGTCTTGGTTTGCCACTGACTGGACTTGTTACTCCAGTCGCCGTTCTAACTCTACAGTCGGACTTTAGGATCTCAATATTATTTTTGACAGCTGTCATATGATTCATGACAGAAGTCGTTGCTCCTGAATCTAGACCAAGCTTAAGATATTTTCCATCTACTAGCCCTTCGGTCGTACAGATGTTTTTTGGTCCTGCCTGGTCCAATTTTACTATGTAAATCTTTTCTTCTACTATTTGTACGGAGTTAATCTTGTGAGCCGGAACCCTGCATTGATTTGCTAAATGCCCTTTTCTATGACACCTACTGCAAACCATGGCTTTATATTTATTCTCGCGTTTGTTTTCGCTCGACTCGGTCTTTTTTCTAGTCGAATTTTGATTAGTTGCTTTAGGCTTGAAATTATTTCTATACGCCTTAGGTTTTGGTTTATTTGTCTTAAAATAGTTCACTTTTGCTATTTCTCCTAGGGAACTTTCTAACTGGATTGCAAGGGTTATTGCTTCCTCGACTGATTTTATCTGTCTTCCAACTATCTCTTTTTTAAGGAATTCCGTTAGTCCTGCCTTAAAATAGTACATCCTTTCATCGTCTGCCATATGAGGAATCATATTTGTCAAAAGATAGAACCTATTTACATAAATTTCGAACTGAGTTCCTTCTTTATGTCTTAATGTGCTAAGCTGAGCTCTTACCCAATGCTCTTTATCGAGTCTGGTGTAGGTTCTGCGCAATTCGCGTTCAAAACGATACCAGTCACTTTTCATGTTAATATGACGTCTAAGGATTTGACCTGGGACTTTTTCTACATAATTTACAATGGCTGTTAGTTTATCCTCTGGTCGAATTCTATTAGCCTTAAACTGCTGTTCAATATTGAACAGCCAGTCGTCTACGTCCTCAGTTATTCCCCCGTTAAATTTTTTGGTGTTACTATCTAGTTTAGCAGGTTTCTCCCTAAGTGACAGATTTTCTATAAGGCTCTTCAAAGGAGCGTTAGAGTCAGAGCTTAACTTACCTTCGTACGACGGCTCAGTATTTTG
Organism: Brachionus rubens; assembly: GCA_022207745.1. Classification (NCBI taxonomy): domain Eukaryota; kingdom Metazoa; phylum Rotifera; class Eurotatoria; order Ploima; family Brachionidae; genus Brachionus; species Brachionus rubens. The sequence goes on along the minus strand of JAJVHD010000001.1, from coordinate 6,893,694 downwards.
TAGTCCATAGATAGGTGTCGGTTTATAAGATGATTCGGATTTTATTATTTTTGTTCTAGATAGGATTTTTTGATCGAGTTCGTTTAAGTCTTGTTTAAAACCGCTCGTCGTTTTTAATATGCTTTTTAGTCTCGATTTATTTTGATCCCATGCTGTTGCATCGTTCGACGACTGATCGTGTGGCGATTGATCATTGCGACGTATATTACACTCATCGTTATCAGAAATATGTGATTGATCTAAAGACTGATTATAGAATGTATTGTTTAGTGTTTTATAGAAATTGGAATTAAACGCTAGTTTCTTTGGGTCAATTTCATTGGCAATTTCATTGATATCGACCTTTCGGTCATGATCTTCGTTGTTACTATTTAGATCAATATTGAAATTGAACAATTCTTCTTCATCCTCATTTTCTACCGGAGTCTTTTCTGGCGCTGATGGTGAGTTTTCGGTAATTAGTACTGACTTTTTCCCAGTGGACTTTTCGTGCAATTCCATTAACAGACCTTCTAGCTCGTAGATTCGAGTTTGTTTACTTTCTAGCTCAAACGATTTTTTTGAGAGTTCTGCTCTGAGGTAGACTAGCTCGTCTGTTTCTTTGAGCTCACTTAGTGATCCTAGCTTATAGGACTTGATTTCGGCTATCGAGTCTTTCATTCTGTCTAAACATTCGTTAGCCTCTTCGGTTCTTTTTTCTAAACTTTCATCGCATTTAGAGAGAAAGCCGAGTCTGTTAATCGCTGTTTTATAGATGTTGATAGACTTGTCTAATTTGTAAGCTAATGATTTAGCCTGCATTTGCGTTAGACCTAGTATTGTCTGCCAGCTTCTAGATGATATGTATTTTTCGTCTAACATTGATTTGGTCATTTTTTATTGATTGAATTAACAGATAAAACTGTTTCTTTTGTATTATTATTATTATTAGTACTAATAATCTCTATTCTCTTAGTTTCGTAAACCGCTGCTACCAAGATGTTGTACGTCTAGTTTGGCCTAACTTAACGTATCAGATTGAGTGGACTGAGAGAATAAAGTTTGTATTTAATAGTTTATTTATGAAAATATAACTAGTAAATTTGAGCTCGCCCGTTTGTAGATATCGTGCTCATATTTATAAGGCACGTAAAACAAATCAAGCGTTTATTAAATATAGAAAATAATAATAAATAACTATATACAAAATTCTTTGCTAATAAACAATCTAGGTTGTCATTAATAATAAATGATGGGAAATATAATTATATACAAAAATGATTGGAGACCATAACCATCGTGTAACATATGTAGCTTATGATGACGGGTGTCATTTAAAAAAGTTCATTGATTCGAGTAAAAAAATACAGAAAAAAACAAATCGATTCGAAAATTTAAAAAAGCGTAAGATTGTTATTGATAGGTTCCACTATAAGGGTCACAAAAAATCGAGTGAATTCTGTAAAAATTTATGCAATCCCGAAAATTAAAGAAATAAAGAAATAGATGACATAGATACATCGTAAACTTCTGGTTATCTGGTTATAGATATATCACAAAACACATGAATAAAGAAAGATTCAAACTTTTTGTTTTTTTGATATTTAACGAATTCAATGAGGCGTGCCTTAAATATGATATTTTAAAGAAAATTAAATCTAATTAAAAAAAATATATAAAAAAATGTAAAATTTTTTTGTTTCATTTTGTATTTTTAAATATCAAACCTTTTAAATTTTAATTTTGATTTATTTCAGTACGCCCCAACAAAAGTAAACAAAAGGGACCGCTAGCCGCCTAGACGGCTGCTGGGAATCATAATTAAACAAACCTGACCCAGATTAATGCACTTAAACTCGAGAACTTTTAAATTTCTAAAAATTCAAATTTATCACCTAAAGGGGACGAAACAAATCCATTCAAATAGTTTCTTTATTTCCCGAAATCTTTAACTTAGTTTTTTGTACATTTTTGTGTTATTTCTTATAAAAGTTCATGCGAGTAAAACAGAGTTGGTCAGAAGTCAAAATTTCAAGTCAAAACTCTTCCTATATGAAATATAGGAAGCCAAAAAAAACCTGACCAAGATTTACCTAATTCCTATTCCTAAAGATTAGGAAACAAATCAATTCAAATTGTTACCATATAACCCGCTTTCTTAAACGAAGTTTTTTGTACATTTTTATCTTCGTACTCAAAATGATATCAACAGCTATTCTTAGCCCAATTATTCTTGTTGGATCCAAAAATTACAAAAGTACAATAATTATTGTTAGTTCAAAAAAGTACAAAAAGTGCAAAAGTAAGCAATAGACAATGAAAATTTCTTGAAATTATATTCTTTTTGTACTTTTTGGTATTCCGCAAGGATATCTTTTAAAACCTAACCTCTACTAATGCTTTCCCTAAACCCTACCTCTCAGAAAGCAGCCATGAATCTAAACGAATCTAACCATAAAATTAGCCGGTTAGATTTCTTTGATATACTTTTTGGTTTTTGTAGAAATTTTTTAAAGAGTATAATAAGTGTTGATATCTTTTCAAATAACCATAAAGTACAAAAAGTGCAAAAAGGTCAGCTATCTTGGCAAAATACGAAAAAGTACAAAAAGTGCAAAAAGTTTTTTGAGTTTTTTCAAGTTCATTGTCTATCCATGGAGTTAAATGGTAACACACGGTTCGTTAATTCAATTCGAAACGAGGTTACGCAAGAAGAGCTAAAAAACAAAAACAAATTTAGAAAGAAAAATTTGAAATTAATAACAAATTTGGAGAAGAATGAGTTATGGTCATTAAATCCAGAACAACGGACTTTACTTAATCTCTTAGTTGACCAACGAATTCAAGCATTGAGAGACGAATTAACAAAAATCCAAAATTCAAAATTGGAGAAATTAGGAATAAAAACTCACGTAAACATTGTCTATAAAAATGTAACTTAGCGTCGTGACAAGACAAACGTGATCGAAGAAACAAAGACCGGTGATGCAATTTTAACCTTTCGAGTAGGGTTCTTAGTCAAACTGAAGAGAGCATACTTAGTAAAGGGTTAAAAAGTGAATCTGAATTCAAAAAACGCTTTTTTCCAACAATTACAAATTATGTCGAATGAATTTATCGAACTGTCGAAGAAATCACTTGACAATCTTACTGAAGAAGAACACAAAGCTTTAATCGAACTCGCGAGTGACAAATCAATCTTTATCTCGAAGGCTGACAAAGGAAACGCTGTAGTTATACAAGACGTAGATGAATACCGAACCAAAGTCAGCGAGATCTTGAAGTCAAAGTATGTTCAAAAAGTAAAAGAAAGATCTAACAAAATCACATGAAGCCAACCTCTACAAATACCTTTAAAAAATTAAACACAAAGACTTATAACCGGATCAAAGACGAGTCTAATCCTGGACGTAAGCCAGGCTATAGGAGAACACTATCTGAAAACTATCTCCCAGACGCTGGAGTTATTTATGGGCTCCCTAAAATCCAAAAAAATGGTTTACCTATTAGACCAATCATTTCGACTATCGGCACATACAATTACAAACTCGCCAAACATCTCGACGAAATCTTAAAGCCGTTATTGGATGACAATGAATCGATTTTATAAGATACGTTCGATTTCGTGAAGAAAGTGTCCCAATTCAACCCGATTGACCATCCGTGTATCGTAAGTTTTGATGTAGAATCTCTGTTTACTAATATACCCACCCCTGAAACCATCGAGATCATATTGAACCGAGTCTATAAAGACGGGCGGCTGATATTTCCATGGATTGAAAAGAGATGAGCTTTAACACTTGATCATTATTTGTACTCAACAGTCACACTTCCAATTCAATGGTGAATATTTTGATCAAATCGAGGTGTTACAATGGGCTCACCACTCGGACCTTTATTCGCGAACATATTCATGTCTGACATTGAAAAAATACACATGGATCAACTAATGAAACTAGGTGTAGGTCTTTGGAAGAGATATGTAGACGACATATTCGCGACTCTGAATAACAGTAGAAACGCGGAAAGTTGTCGGGAATATTTGAAAAAACCGCACCCTAACATCAAATTCACAATCATGAAGAGAATTGAACACTACCGTTTTTTGATACTTTGGTCATGCGCAGTATTGGTCAATATGGAACAACAATTTACTATAAAAAGACTTTTACAGGAGTCTACCTAAATTCGACTAGCCTCACAGCGAGAAAGTACAATATAGATGTAATTCACTGCTTATTAAACAGAATAGAAGCCATTTGTAGTGAACAAAACGACATCGATTCAGAAATAGAAAAATTAAAGAGAATTTTAATAAAGAATTTTAATAAATACAGAGAGGACATCGTTTTGAGTGAGATTCAACGCTTATAGTAAGAAATAAGCTTGAAGCCAACATGCCACAAGTAACAAAAAGTTACATCGTTTGCCTTAGGCGAATTATAAATTTGAGGATTTTGCTAGGAGACTAAAACATTTAGTCAAAAGTAATTTCCCACAAGTAGATTTTAACGTTGCGTATCAAACGCCTAAGACAATCGCTAGTTATTTCCCGTTCAAAGATAATATAAAAAATAACGAAGACAAATCACTGGTGGGATACAAGATCAAATGCAAAAATAGTGACGCTAACTATATTGGTAAGTGTAAACGAATTTTATCGTACAGAATAACGGAACATAAAAAGTCAAGTGAATCAAACACTCGACACACGATGGATTATGATAACATTGAAATCATCGATAAAGCAGATACAGATTTAAAGCTTCGCATCAAAGAATTACTTCATATTCTTAAGCGTAAACCGTCTCTCAACAAGCAGTTGAACTCTCAGTCCAACTATGAAATTAAAACGCTTATTATCCAAGCGTATCCGCAATTTAGAAGTTCAAGCGAGTAGTGGGGTTGCAATTACACATGTATTTGCAATAAAACCCAACTAATATTATTATACTTTTCAAATTTGAAATATTATAATTTTCTTTCAAAAATTTTCAACATTTTAAAAATCCTTGTATTTATAAATTTTCCCTTTAGATCAATCAACAGCTTGATAATGGTAACCTCGTTTTACCGAAACGTCACGAGATGTTAATAAAGTTTTTAACCGTAAAGAAATTTTTCGTTTTATTCCCGATTTGTAACTAAATGTCGATTGGTTATTGATTCAATAAACGGTGTCTTGAAAGAGTCATTTAGTACCTTAGCTCATGTTTAAAACTTTTCTTTGAATCACATTATGAATGATTTTCGTATCTTGCGCGTTGATTAAACGCTTTTTTAAACGGAAGATTGCGGATAAAGACAATTGTCTAACACTAGCTAAAAAAAAAATGAATTTAGATAAGAAGAATGAATTAGAGGAAATTGTGAAGGATAAAGAATTTACTAACTCGGCTGAATATGTGAATTTCGACGACAACGATTTAATACAAGATTTTCCAAGATTGAGTTATGAATATATTTTGGATAACATTACATTTGGCTCATACCAATAAAGAAAACACTTGGTTACTTTGCCGAACATCTTGACAAAAAATGGAAGATTTGTAATGAAGATAAGTAAAAGAACAAGTATAAAATTCAAACCTATATCTAGAGTGATAATTTCTAGGATCCAGTCAAGGCATTCTGGCTCAACTGTAGATAAGTGTAATGATAAATTGAATTTTTAAAAATTGAATTTATAAATTGAAATTTTTAGTTAAAATTATGCATATTCAATTTACATTTACACGTCCCACAACGACATCTTGATGGAAGTGTTTTAATCTTTCAATCTAATTATGTTTTAATTTTTTTTTTGAAACATCTAAACGATTTATAGATTTTTTAGATTATTCTTTAGGGCAAGTTTTGAATAAATAAAGAAGTAAAAAAGAAAAAAAAAATTTAAATTTTTCTAAAACCCTTTCCTAAAACGTCTAAAAAGACCTTTCCCCATAAACTTTTCGGCAGGGTATTATTTCTTCGAAAAATTTTTTCTCGAAAAAAGACTAATTTTTTGTCGAAAATTATCATCGAAATTTGCATTAAATATTCGGACACACTAAATAGTAAAAATAACATAGTAAAATTTGAAATTTGTATGTTATCAAGATTACGTAGTCAATTTTGAAATCCATTATAAATAATTCTGTTTTTTGTTTGAAAAAAACTTTACTTAAAAAATGTAAGAAAACTTTCGAAATCTCAAACTTAATGATGAGCCAAACCACTCCCCAATTCCACTAAGTAATCATACCATACAAAGATCTAGACCACAACCAAAACATAAATCGACTCTAACGATCGTTAAGACTACAACCGAAATTTTCTCAAATGTTGAATTTACGTGTTCTAATCAAATAATTGTGACGTCCAATGTGGCCTCGTCAATCACTATTGAGTCATCCTTTTCCTCACTTTCATCTCAGTCGAAAATTGTTGATTATGATCTTAGTGATGATTCAGATGCTAATTTAACTGAACAACAAGATAATCAATTTTACGACGAAAAAGATTTAGATACAAGTTCAAGTAGTTTTGACGACAATAAAATTAACAAGGAACTAATTGACGAAGAACAGGTTGTAATCTCAAAAACATCTAAGTCAATGCCTTTGTTGATCTATGCTAACTATGCTTTCACATTCGAAAAAGAATACAATGGAAAAAGTATTGGACATGTGCATTTAATAATCCAACATGTAAAGCAAGACTTCACACAAATTTAAACAATGAAATTACTAAATTAGCAAAATTGAATCATTTAAACTTTCTTCCTGCAGTCGATCAATAGCTGCAAATTTAGTAACAACGGAAATTAGAAATCGAGCGGTACAAATTCAAGAAAATCCTCGTCTTATAATAACAAATTGTTTAACATAATTGCCAGTAACGGCTGGCGTTAAGATTTCGTCTTCTAAAAAACCTTGCTCAAATGATCAGAAGAGAACGTAAAAAAGTCAACGACTTCGGACCGTGAAAAGAAAGTAGAGATAAAATGGTTTATTTTTTTGTGTTCTCTATAGAAAAGGGGTACAACTTTGAAAATAACATAGAAAAAGATTAGAGTTTCAAAATATTTTTTAAAATAAATAAATGGGGGTTAGATTTGCAATTTAAAATATTGCAATTTAATTTCACTGATAAAAAACGACTGATTTAATTTTAATGATTTTTGAAAATTTTTTAATTAATAAAAAGGGTACTTGCCATTATCAGAAATTTTGAAAAAATTCCGAGATACTTCTTAAAAACCTTTGTTACATTTTTGGAAAAAAAAATTTAAAATTCATGAAAAATTAGAAAAGAAATAAGCTTTGAAAGTTTGCATTTGATATATCTTAAAATGTTTGATTCCAATGCTGGAGTTGGTTGAACCATGTCTCAAAATATTGTTTAGGACATGATTCAACTAAATCAGCTTTTGGAACGATGGTCGAGCATATGTCCAAAACTTTTTAAGTATTGAAAAAGCTAAGTTTATTAAAGCTTTTTTAATTCTTAAAATGTTTCAATTCTTAAAAAGTATTAGCTGATTTAGTTGAATCATGTCCTAAACAGTATTTTAAGACATGGTTCAACCAACTCCAGCATTGGAATCAAACAATTTAAGAATTAAAAAAGCTTTAATAAACTAAGCTTTTTCAATTCTTAAAAAGTTTTGGACATATGCTCGACCATGGTTCCAAAAGCTGATTTAGTTGAATCATGTCCTAAACAATATTTTAAGACATGGTTCAACCAACTCCAGCATTGGAATCAAACATTTTAAGAATTAAAAAAGCTTTAATAAACTAAGCTTTTTCAATTCTTAAAAAATTTTGGACATATGCTCGACCATGGTTCCAAAAGCTGATTTAGTTGAATCATTTCCTAAACAATATTTTAAGACATGGTTCAATCAACTCCATCATTGGAATCAAACAATTTAAGAATTAAAAAAGCTTTAATAAACTAAGCTTTTTCAATTCTTAAAAAGTTTTGGACATATGCTCGACCATGGTTCCAAAAGCTGATTTAGTTGAATCATTTCCTAAACAATATTTTAAGACATGGTTCAATCAACTCCATCATTGGAATCAAACAATTTAAGAATTAAAAAAGCTTTAATAAACTAAGCTTTTTCAATTCTTAAAAAGTTTTGGACATATGCTCGACCATGGTTCCAAAAGCTGATTTAGTTGAATCATGTCCTAAACAATATTTTAAGACATGGTTCAACCAACTCCAGCATTGGAATCAAACATTTTAAGAATTAAAAAAGCTCTAATAAACTAAGCTTTTTCAATTCTTAAAAAGTTTTGGACATATGCTCGACCATGGTTCCAAAAGCTGATTTAGTTGAATCAAGTCCTAAACAATATTTTAAGACATGGTTCAACCAACTCCAGCATTGGAATCAAACATTTTAAGAATTAAAAAAGCTTAAATAAACTAAGCTTTTTCAATTCTTAAAAAGTTTTGGACATATGCTCGACCATGGTTCCAAAAGCTGATTTAGTTGTATCATGTCCTAAACAATATTTTAAGACATGGTTCAACCAACTCCAGCATTGGAATCAAACATTTTAAGAATTAAAAAAGCTCTAATAAACTAAGCTTTTTCAATTCTTAAAAAGTTTTGGACATATGCAAGACCATGGTTCCAAAAGCTGCTTTAGTTGAATCAAGTCCTAAACAATATTTTAAGACATGGTTCAACCAACTCCAGCATTGGAATCAAACAATTTAAGAATTAAAAAAGCTCTAATAAACTAAGCTTTTTCAATTCTTAAAAAGTTTTGGACATATGCTAGACCATGGTTCCAAAAGCTGATTTAGTTGAATCAAGTCCTAAACAATATTTTAAGACATGGTTCAACCAACTCCAGCATTGGAATCAAACATTTTAAGAATTAAAAAAGCTTAAATAAACTAAGCTTTTTCAATTCTTAAAAAGTTTTGGACATATGCTCGACCATGGTTCCAAAAGCTGATTTAGTTGAATCAAGTCCTAAACAATATTTTAAGACATGGTTCAACCAACTCCAGCATTGGAATCAAACAATTTAAGAATTAAAAAAGCTTTAATAAACTAAGCTTTTTCAATTCTTAAAAAGTTTTGGACATATGCTCGACCATGGTTCCAAAAGCTGATTTAGTTGAATCAAGTCCTAAACAATATTTTAAGACATGGTTCAACCAACTCCAGCATTGGAATCAAACATTTTAAGAATTAAAAAAGCTTAAATAAACTAAGCTTTTTCAATTCTTAAAAAGTTTTGGACATATGCTCGACCATGGTTCCAAAAGCTGATTTAGTTGTATCATGTCCTAAACAATATTTTAAGACATGGTTCAACCAACTCCAGCATTGGAATCAAACATTTTAAGAATTAAAAAAGCTCTAATAAACTAAGCTTTTTCAATTCTTAAAAAGTTTTGGACATTTGCTCGACCATGGTTCCAAAAGCTGATTTAGTTGAATCAAGTCCTAAACAATATTTTAAGACATGGTTCAACCAACTCCAGCATTGGAATCAAACAATTTAAGAATTAAAAAAGCTTTAATAAACTAAGCTTTTTCAATTCTTAAAAAGTTTTGGACATATGCTCGACCATGGTTCCAAAAGCTGATTTAGTTGAATCAAGTCCTAAACAATATTTTAAGACATGGTTCAACCAACTCCAGCATTGGAATCAAACAATTTAAGAATTAAAAAAGCTTTAATAAACTAAGCTTTTTCAATTCTTAAAAAGTTTTGGACATATGCTCGAGCATGGTTCCAAAAGCTGATTTAGTTGAATCAAGTCCTAAACAATATTTTAAGACATGGTTCAACCAACTACAGCATTGGAATCAAACAATTTAAGAATTAAAAAAGCTTTAATAAACTAAGCTTTTTCAATTCTTAAAAAGTTTTGGACATATGCTCGACCATGGTTCCAAAAGCTGATTTAGTTGAATCATGTCCTAAACAATATTTTAAGACATGGTTCAACCAACTCCAGCATTGGAATCAAACATTTTAAGAATTAAAAAAGCTTAAATAAACTAAGCTTTTTCAATTCTTAAAAAGTTTTGGACATATGCTCGACCATTGTTCCAAAAGCTGATTTAGTTGAATCAAGTCCTAAACAATATTTTAAGACATGGTTCAACCAACTACAGCATTGGAATCAAACATTTTAAGAATTAAAAAAGCTTTAATAAACTAAGCTTTTTCAATTCTTAAAAAGTTTTGGACATTTGCTCGACCATTGTTCCAAAAGCTGATTTAGTTGAATCATGTCCTAAACAATATTTTAAGACATGGTTCAACCAACTACAGCATTGGAATCAAACATTTTAAGAATTAAAAAAGCTTAAATAAACTAAGCTTTTTCAATTCTTAAAAAGTTTTGGACATATGCTCGACCATGGTTCCAAAAGCTGATTTAGTTGTATCATGTCCTAAACAATATTTTAAGACATGGTTCAACCAACTCCAGCATTGGAATCAAACATTTTAAGAATTAAAAAAGCTCTAATAAACTAAGCTTTTTCAATTCTTAAAAAGTTTTGGACATTTGCTCGACCATGGTTCCAAAAGCTGATTTAGTTGAATCAAGTCCTAAACAATATTTTAAGACATGGTTCAACCAACTCCAGCATTGGAATCAAACAATTTAAGAATTAAAAAAGCTTTAATAAACTAAGCTTTTTCAATTCTTAAAAAGTTTTGGACATATGCTCGACCATGGTTCCAAAAGCTGATTTAGTTGAATCAAGTCCTAAACAATATTTTAAGACATGGTTCAACCAACTACAGCATTGGAATCAAACATTTTAAGAATTAAAAAAGCTTTAATAAACTAAGCTTTTTCAATTCTTAAAAAGTTTTGGACATTTGCTCGACCATTGTTCCAAAAGCTGATTTAGTTGAATCATGTCCTAAACAATATTTTAAGACATGGTTCAACCAACTACAGCATTGGAATCAAACATTTTAAGAATTAAAAAAGCTTTAATAAACTAAGCTTTTTCAATTCTTAAAAAGTTTTGGACATTTGCTCGACCATGGTTCCAAAAGCTGATTTAGTTGAATCATGTCCTAAACAATATTTTAAGACATGGTTCAACCAACTCCAGCATTGGAATCAAACAATTTAAGAATTAAAAAAGCTTTAATAAACTAAGCTTTTTCAATTCTTAAAAAGTTTTGGACATTTGCTCGACCATGGTTCCAAAAGCTGATTTAGTTGAATCAAGTCCTAAACAATATTTTAAGACATGGTTCAACCAACTCCAGCATTGGAATCAAACATTTTAAGAATTAAAAAAGCTCTAATAAACTAAGCTTTTTCAATTCTTAAAAAGTTTTGGACATATGCTCGACCATGGTTCCAAAAGCTGATTTAGTTGAATCAAGTCCTAAACAATATTTTAAGACATGGTTCAACCAACTCCAGCATTGGAATCAAACAATTTAAGAATTAAAAAAGCTTTAATAAACTAAGCTTTTTCAATTCTTAAAAAGTTTTGGACATATGCTCGACCATTGTTCCAAAAGCTGATTTAGTTGAATCAAGTCCTAAACAATATTTTAAGACATGGTTCAACCAACTCCAGCATTGGAATCAAACATTTTAAGAATTAAAAAAGCTTTAATAAACTAAGCTTTTTCAATTCTTAAAAAGTTTTGGACATATGCTCGACCATTGTTCCAAAAGCTGATTTAGTTGAATCATGTCCTAAACAATATTTTAAGACATGGTTCAACCAACTACAGCATTGGAATCAAACATTTTAAGAATTAAAAAAGCTTTAATAAACTAATTTTTTCAATTCTTAAAAAGTTTTGGACATTTGCTCGACCATGGTTCCAAAAGCTGATTTAGTTGAATCAAGTCCTAAACAATATTTTAAGACATGGTTCAACCAACTCCAGCATTGGAATCAAACATTTTAAGAATTAAAAAAGCTTTAATAAACTAAGCTTTTTCAATTCTTAAAAAGTTTTGGACATTTGCTCGACCATTGTTCCAAAAGCTGATTTAGTTGAATCAAGTCCTAAACAATATTTTAAGACATGGTTCAACCAACTCCAGCATTGGAATCAAACAATTTAAGAATTAAAAAAGCTTTAATAAACTAAGCTTTTTCAATTCTTAAAAAGTTTTGGACATATGCTCGACCATGGTTCCAAAAGCTGATTTAGTTGAATCAAGTCCTAAACAATATTTTAAGACATGGTTCAACCAACTCCAGCATTGGAATCAAACAATTTAAGAATTAAAAAAGCTTTAATAAACTAAGCTTTTTCAATTCTTAAAAAGTTTTGGACATATGCTCGACCATGGTTCCAAAAGCTGATTTAGTTGAATCAAGTCCTAAACAATATTTTAAGACATGGTTCAACCAACTCCAGCATTGGAATCAAACATTTTAAGAATTAAAAAAGCTTAAATAAACTAAGCTTTTTCAATTCTTAAAAAGTTTTGGACATATGCTCGACCATGGTTCCAAAAGCTGATTTAGTTGAATCATGTCCTAAACAGTATTTTAAGACATGGTTCAACCAACTCCAGCATTGGAATCAAACATTTTAAGAATTAAAAAAGCTTTAATAAACTAAGCTTTTTCAATTCTTAAAAAGTTTTGGACATATGCTCGACCATGGTTCCAAAAGCTGATTTAGTTGAATCATGTCCTAAACAATATTTTAAGACATGGTTCAACCAACTCCAGCATTGGAATCAAACATTTTAAGAATTAAAAAAGCTTAAATAAACTAAGCTTTTTCAATTCTTAAAAAGTTTTGGACATATGCTCGACCATTGTTCCAAAAGCTGATTTAGTTGAATCAAGTCCTAAACAATATTTTAAGACATGGTTCAACCAACTACAGCATTGGAATCAAACATTTTAAGAATTAAAAAAGCTTTAATAAACTAAGCTTTTTCAATTCTTAAAAAGTTTTGGACATTTGCTCGACCATGGTTCCAAAAGCTGATTTAGTTGAATCATGTCCTAAACAATATTTTAAGACATGGTTCAACCAACTACAGCATTGGAATCAAACATTTTAAGAATTAAAAAAGCTTTAATAAACTAAGCTTTTTCAATTCTTAAAAAGTTTTGGACATTTGCTCGACCATGGTTCCAAAAGCTGATTTAGTTGAATCATGTCCTAAACAATATTTTAAGACATGGTTCAACCAACTACAGCATTGGAATCAAACATTTTAAGAATTAAAAAAGCTTTAATAAACTAAGCTTTTTCAATTCTTAAAAAGTTTTGGACATTTGCTCGACCATTGTTCCAAAAGCCGATTTAGTTGAATCAAGTCCTAAACAATATTTTAAGACATGGTTCAACCAACTCCAGCATTGGAATCAAACAATTTAAGAATTAAAAAAGCTTTAATAAACTAAGCTTTTTCAATTCTTAAAAAGTTTTGGACATATGCTAGACCATGGTTCCAAAAGCTGATTTAGTTGAATCAAGTCCTAAACAATATTTTAAGACATGGTTCAACCAACTCCAGCATTGGAATCAAACAATTTAAGAATTAAAAAAGCTTTAATAAACTAAGCTTTTTCAATTCTTAAAAAGTTTTGGACATATGCTCGACCATGGTTCCAAAAGCTGATTTAGTTGAATCAAGTCCTAAACAATATTTTAAGACATGGTTCAACCAACTACAGCATTGGAATCAAACATTTTAAGAATTAAAAAAGCTTTAATAAACTAAGCTTTTTCAATTCTTAAAAAGTTTTGGACATATGCTCGACCATGGTTCCAAAAGCTGATTTAGTTGAATCATGTCCTAAACAATATTTTAAGACATGGTTCAACCAACTCCAGCATTGGAATCAAACATTTTAAGAATTAAAAAAGCTTTAATAAACTAAGCTTTTTCAATTCTTAAAAAGTTTTGGACATATGCTCGACCATGGTTCCAAAAGCTGATTTAGTTGAATCATGTCCTAAACAATATTTTAAGACATGGTTCAACCAACTCCAGCATTGGAATCAAACATTTTGAGATATATCAAATGCAAACTTTCAAAGCTTATTTCTTTTCTTATTTTTCATGAATTTTAAATTTTTTTTTCCAAAAATGTAACAAAGGTTTTTAAGAAGTATCTCGGAATTTTTTCAAAATTTCTGATAATGGCAAGTACCCTTTTTATTAATTAAAAAATTTTCAAAAATCATTAAAATTAAATCAGTCGTTTTTTATCAGTGAAATTAAATTGCAATATTTTAAATTGCAAATCTAACCCCCATTTATTTATTTTAAAAAATATTTTGAAACTCTAATCTTTTTCTATGTTATTTTCAAAGTTGTCCCCCTTTTCTATAGAGAACACAAAAAAATAAACCAATTGAGATTAAGTTAAACAACCAAATGACATAGTCTAACAAGAATTTTGTTTTGTTGGACCCTGGTAATAAAGATGAAAATAGAATTATAATTTTTGGTACAAACGAAAATGTTTCAAAGTGGTCGAATGTTTGGTTTGTTGATGGCACTTTTGAGATAAGTCCTGATTGATTTTTATCAATTGTTCACAGTTAATTTAATTAAGAATAACAAAAACTTGCAATTGATTTATACTTTTTTGCAAAATAAGAAAGAAAATTCTTATGAGCGTGTTCTTAATTTCATTAAATCGAATGGAGCGAATTTACCAGAGTGTATTGTATCCGATTTCGAATATGCTTTTCTTAGTTCTTTCCGAGAATGTTTTCCACAAACAAATGTCGGTGGATGTTACTTTCATCTTGCATCAAATTTATGGAAAAAAGTCATCACTTGTGGATTGGTTAAGACACACAGAAAGAATTATGAGTTTAGAAAATATTTCCGTTACATTAAATGCTTGCCTTTTGTAAAGCCAAAGGATTTCGTTTTTAGTTTTGAAGCTTTAAAGTCAAAAAGTCCGAGTGAGTTGAATCCATTTTTAAACTATTTTGAAAAATATTACATAAGTATATTTTTCAAAACTGTTGGTTGCTGCTCACATATTGCGACAATCATTTATCTTGGCCACGCTCGATATCTTGAAAACATTCCCAAGCCAGCAAGATTCCTCTCAGATATATTTCCAAACTGTTTCTTTGAAAGTAGCGATGATGAATTTGAGACTAAAACCTAAACTCAAACCCAAACACAAAGCACTCAATCAAAGAAAGTTAAACGGAAAAAAAAAACTAAAATCCATTCAACGTCTGAGCCTGAATTTTATGAAAATTAGATCGAAGAACTAAACCAATCTTTAAAACCTTCTCTATCTTTTGAAGACAAATCTCAAAACAAAAAACTAAAGGACAGCCAATTGAATCTAATTGAAAAATTGTTTGAATTGAATCAATTTTGGGAAAGAATTCCGATGAGCGGCGGAAGAATTGTAGTCGAAAATAATCGTATCACGAGAATCAAAATAAGAAACACTTGTACGATTGATTATTTCTTCTTGGTTTTTGTCTTTGTTCAAAATTTCAGCCTGAATTCAAAGATCGTTTACAATTATCTAATTAAGATCTTATTCATCTAATTTAGAACATAAAAGAGTTTTAATTCAGATAATAGAATTAATTGAAAAAAAGCAATGGAATAGAGCAAAATCAATTTGGATTATTGATGTACTAAAGGAAGAGATTGAGCCTGATGGACATTATAATACGAGAGATGAACAGACAAGAGTGATGGATATGTTTATTTACGAAGCTCTTGACTTTAAATGTTCAATAAGATGCAACTGTGGAAGAAACCATTACTTTTCTGGTCAATCAGTTACCTTTGTAAGAGATGAGTCGAATGTTAGCATCACATTAAAAAACAGTTTTGTAACAGATGTAGTTGTTTGATTGATGTGAAAATTGAGTATTTTAACAATTCGCCTTTTTTGGTTATTCAAAATACAGGAAAGCTTGAGATTTATTTAAATGACCTAGATAAAGTCCTAGAAATAAATAGTAACGTTTATGAACTTATTTTTTCGACAATTTTAATCGGATTATAATGGGCAATATGAAGGTGTATTTAACATAGATGAAACCTTTTATTTGATCGAGTTGTTTAAAAGAAGCTCCTAAAATAAAATTTTTTCGTCTTTTTACTAAAAAAAACTAAATTAAAAAAAAAGTTTGTTTTGGTCATCTGATTTTATTTTTTGATGCATACTTTATTACAGTCAAACCTCGGTTATATCACTATGCACTTATATCAAGCCTCATTTATATCATCCAATAAAAAAAAACAAACGTCAGTCAATACTTTTACATTGAAATTTTGTCCAGTTATATCATGTTCACTTATATCATGTTTCATTTATATCATGCGTACAAAAAAGTCAAAAAACATTGTTTCTCATTATAAATTAACCCGTTTATATCATTTATGCATCTAGAAATTATTTTGTCATAAGACAAAAAGCTAATAATTGATTGCAAGGTTATTAGAAAACAAATAAATTACCTTTGAACTTTCACTAAAAGACAGTTTTATAGTCCTATGAGTGAAATTACATTTAATTCGTATAGATTTAGTTTTTTAATTCAAAAAATAACATTTATCTTTAGTATTTCAATTTGATTGGTAACCCCAAACATGGCTTATTCTCAAATGCACATTTTCACTTGTATCAAGTTTCACTTATATCATGTTTGACCCCCACGGACAAATAGGATGATATAACTGAGGTACGACTGTATTAATTAAGAAGACAAAAGATTAAAAATTATTTTTAGTTTTAAACAAAGCAAAATAAAGGTGCCGAATTTTTTTTTTGAAAATATTTGCGTAACTTTTTTCCTTATCTTTTTCTCTACTAAACTTTGTGAAATTTTCGTAGAAACACTTGGGTCACAAAATACTCAAGTGAGTCTCTTTGCCAGCCTTATCTTTATTTTTAGAATTTAATTTTTCAATTAATCAGACTTCATAAAACTCAACAAAAAAATATTTAAAGAGGCTAAATATGGAGCCAATTCAATTCTAAACATACTAATTGTGTTGAATAAATAATGAATTTTTTTTTGCATGTTTTGAAACATCCGGTAAAGGTTAGTACATTTTAAGTTAGAACTTCGAACTTCCTAAAAAATCGACCCGCATTCGAACTTAGTATGAAATTTTAGTTATGAGACTCTTAAATGGCTTAATCCCCGAACTTTTAGGAAGAAAAAATGAAAGGTTTATTTATAAGTTTTTATTTTCTTTAACCTTATTTTAAATGATTATAATTCTGAGTTTTCAAGTTTTTAAGGCTAGGTTAATAATGTGCTGTTAAACCAATGTAGCTATAATTTTGTCTTGATGTCCAGCAATCAGTTGTAAAGCCGATATAGCTTCCTGTTTTGAGTTTTTCTTTAAAAATTTTCGACTTTTCTTCATAATGTATTTTGGATAAATTTGAGAAACTTGCCTTCGAACTTTAGTGAAAAAGGTCGAACCCGGGTCGAAGTGGTTCGAACGAAAACACTAAGTTGTAGCAACTTGAATTGTGGAAAAATGACTTACAGTTTAAAAGTTATAAGCAGCAGAATGAATTAAAATGAGTGAATTGAAAAAAACTTAACAGACCAGATTTAGCACCATTTTCACTAACAAAGTACAATCGAATTTGAATAGTTTAAAAGTGTTTTCATTCAAAAATAATGGTATGTTTCGCTCGGGTTGTACAATACGATTTTTAGAAGGTTGTAAAAGTTGACAGTTTATTTTCTATTAACATTTTTTACAGTACAAAAATTTGTTATTACCTTATATTGAGGTTCGTACTTAAGGGTACGGCTTCTTTTTAGATTTATACTGGTTTAAATTAGTAATTCAGTAGGCTAAAGGGACTCGGTTGGGTTGGGAACGATGAATTAAAGACGGTTGTGGTGGTTTAGTAATAATTTATTAATTTGAGAAAAATATGCGGTTATGTAAGAGATGGAACAAATAGAAAAGAAAGAAAAAAAAGAAAACAAAAATTAAATGAAACGGTTTACACTCACTAGTCCTTAAGACTAGCTAAGTACTAGTGAGTTTATAACAAAATGTGGTTGGAGTGAGAAGTTACGCAGTTAGTCCGCAACACTTAGTTCTGCCAAACAGATTATGTTGTGAATGTGATTATATGAAATAAATGAAAGGTTTTTTGTATTTGTGAAACATCAAAGTCCCTTAAGATTAGACTTAGTCAGCATTGGCCATGTGAAGTTTCGTATCAAATATCATTCGTATCCAATTTTAAAATCATTTTATTCATGTAATTAAAACTTAATAAACTCTGCAGGGGTGATTTATTTCTAAGCATAAGCAAAAATAAAACAATACAGATCGAGACTCAAGAACATTTACGTTCAGGGTGTGTTTTTGTCGACGAGAATTCTGCAGAGGTTATTTATTGCTAAAAACATTCAAAAGCCACTCTTGGAATATGCTCTGCAAAACTCTACAAAAAATTGCGCATTTAATTAATTTTGATACCATTGAAAGAGATTTATATGACTACGCAATTAAATGCTGAGATTTGCAGAGAATATTCCAAGAGTGGCTTTTGAATGTTTTTAGCAATAAATAACCTCTGCAGAATTCTCGTCGACAAAAACACACCCTGAACGTAAATGTTCTTGAGTCTCGATCTGTATTGTTTTATTTTTGCTTATGCTTACAAAATAAAAATATTTTTGTCACACTTTTCGGAGTTAATTTTCGTCGTTCACACTAAATCTTTATTGGTGAATTTTTACATCAATAAAGAGTGTGAGATTACCTTTCGATCGAACCGATCAGCGAACCAAAACCTACCATACGTTGTCCGATCTTGTTGAGCGCGTTTTATTTGTTCAAAACAATTTCAAGACTTCAATTTCAAGTGCGCTTTTTAATAATTCATAATTTATTCAATTTAAAATAAATATAAATATTTATTTTTAGTCTTTTTAAAAAAATTGCAAATTTCCTTTATTGTTTTTGTTTTTTAATTTATTAATTTGTAAATAAAGTTATCTATTTGTTATTTTCTGTTCTTTCCTGTAATCATGGTAAAGTCGAATAAGGATAAATTATTATGCCCTGACTGTGACAAGTCATATGTTAGTGCTTTGTACAAAAAGCACTTGATCGAGTGTAACTCTGTAAGTGAAAATAAGTATAAGACTAAGACTAAGAAGAACTTGAAACGAATAGGCCAGGGGAAGATTGATCCATCACCTTTTCCAGCTGATCTACTCCCCCTTGTTTTTAATTTTGAAGATGATTTTTTTTCTAAAAGAATTAATACCCCATCATTTCCAAACTATTTGCAAAACCTTAGAAATTTTTGAGCTAAAAATGCTGGTAACTTTAAAATTCTTCACCCAAATATTAATTCCCTTTTTCTTAAAAAGAGTGACTAGATTGAATTTGTTTCTTTAGGGATTTATGATTTGATTTCGAAAAATGAGACCAAGCTTGATGAAACCATCCCGAATAGTTTTTTTCCACACCCGAGTTATACTCTAATAAGAAGAGATGGGTTAAGGGATGGCGGGGGAATAATTGTTCTGGTGAAGAAAAACTTAAAAGTGATTCGGAGTGAGGTCTCAACGCATTTTGAGGGAATCTCTGTGACTTTAATGGCAAAGGGACAGCAAATTAATGTTCTTTGTTGATTTGAGAGACAAAGATTTTCTTGATTTTCCCGAGCATTTTATCTTTTCAACCAATACCAAAGATCGTTTTTTGATTATAGGTGACATTAATATGGATCCAAGTTCTCAGGATCCATTGTTTTTAAATTTTTTAGAAAACTTTAGTTTGAAAACAGTCACAAAAGAGCCAACTTGGATTGGAATTAAGAATAATAAAAGTGTAGACATTGGGGTTAAATTAAGTAAAATAGATCATGTTTTACACCCAGATGATCTAGACCCTGTTTCTGAGGTTATAGGCTGTCCGTATAGCGATCATAAATTTCTTGTAGAATCATTTGATTTATTGATTGAAAAGAAAATTTTAACCAGTAACCCTACTAGAGTTTACTCTGAAAAGAATCTAGATAAGGTTAAAGCTTGTATTTCATCAATAGACTTTAGCATAATTGATAAGTTTCCAAATATTTAGGATAAATGGGGTTTAGTAAAAGACATAATAATTGAGGCTATTGAAAAATGTTGCCCTGAGAAGACTTTTAAACCAAAGAAACAAGATCATTGTCCCTGTTTTGACGATGAATTAAGAACTGCGAAGAAATATCGTGACTATTTCTTTTACATTTACTCTGAGAGTAAGAATGAGCAAACTCATGCTGATTATAAAGAGGCTAGAAGGGAGTTCAAAGCATTAAATTGCCAAAAAATTAAAGATTATTTTAAAAACCAAACACCGAAGGACTTTAAGAACTCTAAAAAGTTTTGGGAGTTCTATAAGTCTTCGGTTAAACTGAGAAGCGATAAAAAATTTTGATGATTGCCCTGAAATAACTGAAGTAATTCAGAGTGGTGACTTCAAAGCTACTTCAGTTGCTGATCAAGTTGAGATGTTCAATAATTTCTTCACGAATATTGAATCATCTTCGTTTTCTTCAGAAGACGAATCAGCTAAATTTATCTTTGAAAAATTCAAAGAGTTTAAAAGAGCAAATAGCTTTCAGACTCCGGGCTTTTCATTTAAATCCTTTAGTCTTAAAGATGTCGAGGAATCATTGAAAGAATTGCCAACTTCTAGCTCTCCAGGGCATGTTGGGATTCATAAAAAATCTTTAATGCTATGCCTGAATTATTTATCCCTATTCTACATCAGCTATTTAATAGTTGTTTAGAGTTGAAGAAAATTCCGGAAAGTTCGAAAATAGCGGTTGTTACACCTCTTTATATAAACAAGGGGGATAAGTCTTATATGAATAACTATCGGGTAATATCAGTTCTTTCACCTTTAGCTAAGATGTTTGAAAAGCTTCTAGCTAAACAAATTGTTTCTTATTTTGAGTCAAATAAGATATTTTTCAAGGGGCAGCATGGCTTCAGGTCTGGGTTTTCATGCCAATCGGATATACATGAATTTGTGTCTTTTATTAAAAAATACTCGATGAAAGGTTAATTGCACTATCTCTTTTCATTGATTTTAGAAAAGCATTTGATTTAATAGATCCTTTACTTTTTCTCCTAAAGTTATTTCATTATGATTTTGATAACAACTCTCTTGCTTTAATGACAAACTATTTTGATGACAGGTCTCAAAAGCTTCTTTTGAAAAATCTCTTATCCAAACAAGCTAGACTAAAACTTGGGATTCCACAAGGCTCAGTACTAGACCCGCTCCTCTTTTTAATTTTTATAAACGATCTCCCATTGTGTATTTTAAAAGCTTATAAAGATTTTTTAGCTGATGATACCAGTCTTACTAAGAATGGAAATAAATTGGACACATTAATAAGCGAAACTGCAGGGGTTATTGAAGAGTTTAGAACTTGGTGTTATTATAATAAGGTTGATATTAATTGGGAAAAAACTTTCTTCATGGTTTTTACAAAGAAAAAAATTGATATACCAGATTTTTTTCAAATTAAAGAGGCTAAAATTAAAGTTGTTGATAATTTCAAAATATTCGGCTTTACCATTGATAATAGATTAAATTTCATGAAATTAGTTTCTGAAACATGTTTGTCGGTAAACAAGAAACTATTTTCAATAAAAAGATTTTTCTATCTTTGTACATCTGTAAAAATTCAATTTTTTAAAACTTTTATTTTACCTTATTTTGATTATGTTTTTACTTTGATTTATTATTTTTCAAAAGAAGCCATCCAAAGGCTCGCCAACTGTTTCTATTTATGTATTTATAAATTATTAAAAATTAAAATAAATTCCTGTGACTTTAATGATTTAAATAATGTGCTGGAAAAGTATGGACTTTTTGCTTTTCAACATCGGGCATTGGAGAGAATGCTGTCGTTTTCATACAAGATCATTAAAATGGAGAACTCACCTATACTGCTCAAAGAACAATTAGTCACAAATGAGTCACGAAAAATGGAGTACGACTTAAGAAACAAAAGTGATTTTCTGGTGCCGAAATCGAAAACAAAAAATGGTGAAAACACATTTGGTTATGTGTACACTAAATTGGCTAACAAATTCCTTATAAACAGAATGGTTCTCAAATTTAGCACCTTTAAGTTGTCAATATTCAACAACATCAACCTAATTTACAATGATTCATTAAAAATTTTTGATAAACTTAATTTAAATTTTAAAAATTATTTTTTATTTTGATATAATGATAATTGGTATAAATTTTTATTTTTTAAAAAATTTTTATTTACTAAATAAATGGATTGTTAATCAGTCTATTTTCTAGACAAGGAGACTAGCATGTCGATTAAACTTGAAAATTGAGTAACAAAAGCTTTAATGAAAAATACATTGTGAACAAGAATAAGAATATGAACTTGTTTTATTCTCGCCTTTTTTGAGCCACATTTTTTAGAAAATAATCAACTTTATTGGGGTTCACTCCTACGACTTCAAATGGACCGTAGTATTTATGAGCGATACCTGACGACAATCCTTTTTGGAGTTCAGGATGGTGAGTTAAAACGAGATCCCCAATTTTATATTCAAATTTTTTAATCTTTCGATCATGGTCAACTTTTGCCTTGTTTATTCTAATCTTTCTATTCTTTGAAACGGTTTCAAACGACTCACTCATTGTTTGTTTGAGTTCTCTAATGTACTCTTTGGCGACTTTTGGGATGTTTTTTTCAATGGTCTCGATTGGGTCTGCCAACACATCAACTTCACCATGCTCATTAATGAGTGTATACTATTCAAGTATTGGTTCACGGATCAACATCTCTACATTTGGGACAATTAAATCAATTGGAATCTTTGGTTTTCTTCCAAACATCAACTCAAACGGTGTATGTTTAGTTTTGTTTTATGTCGTCTGACATCAAGAAACTCATAAACAAGATCCAATAACTTCGATTGGAATTGAGTTCCCTGATCTGAGAGTATGCCTTTAGGGATTCCATATCTACAGAACCACTCATTTACCAATATTCTAGCTACAGTTTTAGCTTTCATATTTTTCATACCGAAAAATTCACACAGTTCTGAAAAATTACAAATAATAACAAACAAATATTTGTTGATTTTTTTTGATTTTCTAAATTGGCCAGCGATGTCAACGGTTATCAATTGGTTTGGTTTACACGGTGTTCAAAAGTAAATTTCACCTTTATGTGCTTGAGTTGTGTTTTTGACTTTTTGACAAGTTTCACACTCTCTAACAATTTGTTTTATGTCTTTGCGAAGCAACGGTCTATAAAATCGTTCCATAATTTTGGCTATTGTTTTGTTAAAACCGAAATGTGCATTAAATACCCAACTGTGCTGATGTTTGACAACAGTTTTTACACATTGGCTAGTCAATACATCCGAATTCGCAAAAGGATCCGATTCGATTATTTTTCTTAATTCTTCTTCACTTAAATATGTCTGTTCTTTTTCTTGCGATGACCAGCTCTCATCGCGATTTTCGAAATTTGCTTCGGAATTTTTTGAAACACTACCTTCATTTGATAGGCATAAATTGTTACAAAAATTACCGTACCTTTTTGAATTCTCATCGTCTTTTTGTTGGATTTGTTTTTCTTGACCCTGATCATCTAATCGAATGGTTATTGAATTATTTGTAATTTCATCAAATTGAGTACAAATATTTGTTCTCAATTTTTTGTTACTTGTTTGTGCTTTATGTTTATCGAGCTCGCTAATGTCTTGTTCAAGATCGGCTCTTCGTTTTACTTTTTTCGTATTTTCCTTGTCCATCGATCTTTTTTCTCGCTCTTCGATTAACTGACCTTTCAACTGTGCTCTGAGACGTGCATGTTTTAATTCGAGTTCGATTAGTTAATTAATAAAATTAAAAAAGTTATTGGATTCTATTTCTTGTTTTTTGTTACATTTATCTTGTTCTTTCATGATGTCACGACCGAGTAGACATTCAATTTTCGATTTGTGATTGGTTACGATCACTCGAACATTGTTGAGTGCTTCATTTGGATTTTTTGCTACTTGACAATTTCTCAAGATCACTTTGCCATATCTAAATCGGTTAACTTAGAAATTATTTTATCATCAATATTTGTTAACGAAATTCCAATCCATTCGTGTTTCTCTACGTTTCGTAGGTTATATTCTAAAAAAGATAACCAGTTTTGTAAATTGATATTTTCGGTTAACAACGGAATTTTTACTTCGATTACACTTTTATAACCATGTCCATCGTTGTTTTGATAATTGTGTTGTTTTTTATTACAGTGCACGGTATTGACAAGATTAACGTTTGTTGTGTTGTTAGAGGCAGTTGGGTTGATGACACTGCCTGTTGTCTTTGTTTTAGAATGCCTCCCTTTTCTAACTAGTATAATAATTATGACAAAGATGCATTTACCCTTAAAGACAGGTGGCCCTATAATATGTCAACCATACAAAGGGAAAAAACAAGGAACAAATTATAGGCCGCCACATTTAATAAAGCCTGTAAAATTCTAATACTTTTTATTTGAATTTGAAATTATTATATACAGTCAAACCTCGGTTATATCACTATGCACTTATATCAAGCCTCATTTATATCATCCAATAAAAAAAGACAAACGGCAGTCAATACTTTTACATTGAAATTTTGTCCAGTTATTTCATGTTCACTTATATCATGTTTCATTTATATCATGCGTACAAAAAAGTCAAAAAACATTGTTTCTCATTATAAATTAACCCGTTTATATCATTTATGCGTCTAGACATTATTTTGTCTTAAGACAAAAAGCTAATAATGGATTGAAAGGTTATTAGAAAACAAAAAAATTACCTTTGAACTTTCACTAAAAGACAGTTTTATGTCAGTTATTAAATTTAATTCGTATAGATTTAGTTTTTTAATTCAAAAAATAACATTTATCTTTAGTATTTCAATTTGATTGGTAACCCTACATGGCTTATTCTCAAATGGGCATTTTCACTTGTATCAAGTTTCACTTATATCATGTTTGACCCCCACGGACAAATAGGATAATATAACTGAGGTACGACTGTAGTAATCCTTTATTGTTAAATAATTGTTAAAGATTAATTGTAAAAGTTATTAATTATGAATTAAACAAACGTCCATATTGTCGGATGTTGTGTCGGCCTATAAATTATCCTTGTTTTTTCCCTTTGTATTGTTGACATATTATTGGGCCAACTGTCTTTAAGGGTTAAGGCATCTTTGTCATAATTTTTCCTATTTGTATTTTAGAAAACATTTAACAGTTAAAAAAATTCTCATAAAAATACCTCTCATGATCTAAAAAATAATAATTATATTAATCCTAAAAAAGTTATTAGAATATTTTATTTTAACTTTAGAAAGGGTCTTTTTTCTAAAACAAATAAACAAGATTTGAATTCTGTTAAAATTTCATGTCCATGCATTAAAAAATCCATGCTAAAAGCTAACAGAAAGACTAAATCTTGATTTGAATCTGAAAAACATAAGAAAGCTTTATATACCAAAATGTTGGGTTTTTAATGAGCTTTAACCCAATATATAACTTTATATAATTGGCCTTTCAGTCTATTTTCAAAATTGAATTAAATAATTAAAATTACGCATTTTGAATTTTGAGAGCATATTATAGGGTTTGAGAGCATATTATTCGTATCCAATTTTAAAATCATTTTATTCAAGTAAATAAATCCCAATAAACTCTGCAGAGGTGATTTATTTCTAAAAAACATTCAAAAGCCACTCTTGGAATATGCTCTGCAAAACCCTACAAAAAATTGCGCATTTAATTAATTTTGATACCATTGAAAAAGATTTAAATTACTACGCAATTAAATTTGCAGAGTTTTGCAGAGCATATTCCAAGAGTGGCTTTTGAATGTTTTTAGCAATAAATAACCTCTGCAGAATTCTCGTCGACAAAAACACACCCTGAACGTAAATGTTCTTGAAGAGAAGTTCAATGTGGATCATGCCGAAGAGTTGTTAAATAATTTTGACATGCTACAGGAATTGGAACAGTTCAGTCAAATCACCGGAATGAAGGATAATATTCATCAGCTTGAACTATCCTATACTCCTGACTCATAGAATGGCTTTGGGTATGTTATAACAACATTGAGCAACATAAAAATCAAATCATTTATTCGGTTGAAAGTGGGATTAATAATATGTGTTTTATTCATCTTAGCTTTTGCCATAATCAAAATATAAAAATTCGTTCAATACAACAAAAAGAAAGATTTTAGTCGATTAAAAGAAAGAGATAAAATAGTAGAGACATCCTTTATTGACAGTGCCATCGACAAGGGAGTGAGTCAAAATCGCAAGTGTCAAAATAGCTAGATCAAAAAAGCTACAGGTAAACTAAAAATAAAAATAGCTTAAGTGAAATTAAAAAAAGCTATTATCAAAATAGCTACAGTTTAGCTACAGTTTGTCTTTTATATACCACGCCAGTTTTTAACTTGATAAGCTCAGACTCTACTCGCTTTTGTTCCTTAATAAATGAATCAACAAGTGAGTATACTAACGGGTGTTTGTTAAGCATCTTCTAGGAAAATAAAAACAATTTTGCTAAATGAAAAATTTAAGATTTAATTGAAATTCTTACTGAAAATGAATTATGCCAAGCCTCTACAAAATTGTTTGTTCTAGGTAAACACTCATTTATTCGAGTATGAACATTCCATAAGCTAATTCCAAAAACTCCTGGTTTATACGTTGACACATATTTCACCCCTCTTCCTCTTCCACTTTTAGTAATAGTATTTTTGCCAATATAGTATGTCTCAACATAATCATAAAATTCCAAAACCTTTGGATTGTTGACTCTTGATTTAATCAACTCAAATCCAGTCAAAACATCTTCTGGTGGTATGAACGCTAAAGATTGAGGTACTTTGAGCATTAAACGAATACTATCATTATCGTTGTAGTCTTGTTTCAATCCCAGGTCAACTATTTTTCGCCACATAGACTGTTTAAAATGAAAGAAACATCCATATAAGTCTACTTGATCAAAAGTTTTAGTGCACGCATTCAAAAAGGCGAGTTCGAAGTCACTTGTAATCGATAAAGGGGGTTTGTTTAGTTGTTGTTTGACTTGTGATAAAAACATTGTGTACATTTGTTCAGTCTTACGAGTTAGAAGACCATAAACCATTGGAAAACATCGCCCATTAACAAGTGCATGAACACTATACACTTGTTGAAACAATTTAGGTGCAATATCAAACGTACCATCAACAAAAATATGTGCATTCTCTAAATTCTTCAAATTTGAATTGGCTGTGAACATGATCATTCGATCATCGGACTCTGCACCTGAATCATAAAAAAAGAAACTTTTACCTTTTTTTGTGACCTTTAAGAAATCTGGAAACTCGATATCGAGAAGTTTAACAGGTTGAGGTGGATAGTTCGACAAGGAACGATATAATAGCAAAAGCATTGCTCTCGATGCCAGTAACTCAATTCAATTAAAGTTTGCTGAACAAATTCGTAACATATTTAACGAAAATTAAGTATTTCTTTAAAATTCGGGACAAATTTATTTTCTACCCCGGCCATATGTCACATGACAACATAATCATGTTAACTATTTTTAATATTATTTTGTAAATTGTAATAATTATGTAATTGGGTTTCACGAATGATATTTAGACTTTATAACTTTTTAAGACTTTAGAATAATAATTACATGAAACAAAGAATGTTGAATGGAATGCTGATTCAAATGATAAAGATCGGTGTTCAGTCCAAAGTAGACTAACACTTTTAGTTACTAAACTTTATTATAAATATGAAACTTATATTTTATTTTAAACAGAAATAATAAAAAATTCGTTTATTAATTTATATCTTTTGAAGATAGACAAATAAATTAGGGAAATGAATTTTTTCTATCTGAACAAAGTTTTTTATACTTGATAAATATCTTGCATGGATACATGTATTTTTTGGTAGAAAAAAAAGTCTTTGCAAAATCATTTCCTCAACACCTCTGTGGATGAATAATTTCCTTTATGTTTTCTTATTTTTGATTCGGCTCTTATAAAATTTTTAAAATTTTTATCAAAGTAAAAATAAAACAAGTAATTGTTTAAAATTGTCAAAATTTGAAAAAGAGTACTAAAATGATCAAAAAGCCATTTCATCCCTAAGCCAGCACATATTTCACCCAAAAATAAATTAAGATCATTTCTTTTATAATCTATTGGATAATAGAACATGAAAAATGTCAACCAAATTGGCATTATGTCTGGTATTTTGAACACTAAATTAACAACCGAGTTTATGATTGTACGTTTTAATAGCCTTAGCTCATCGTCATCTTTAACTTTCATTTTCAAATTCATTCTTAAACGTTTTCTCTGCTCCATCATTTTACTCAGTTTAAAAACAAGAACCCAATCAATTGAAATATTCATAATCAAAAATAAACCGTTATTAAACCCTTGATTAATAGCGTTAAAGTATTGAGTAATTCTTATAAGAGTAAATGAGTCCGCGTACAGAGATGCAAGTTCAATGTTTGAAATCGGAAATTCCATGAATGGATTAATTACATTCAATTTATGAATAAATAAATTTGGCCAACAGATCAATAGCTCTAAAATAATCACTATAAAAGCGACTAGCCAATACACTTTAAAGGTTATTTTGTCATGTTTTTTAGCTAGTAGCAAAAATCGATAAAAGTTAAAACAAATGATCATAAAATTGAGGAGATATTTTATAATAATTAGAAAAAAGTCTATGAATATTATTTGATAATACTGAACTGATATCCAATCACGAATCGTCGAACAAAATATCCCATTGTTAAAGGAACATTGGTTGGTTAAATTAAACAATGTCAAAATGAAAAATAAACTGCCAAGAAATGAATAATGTTTGATTATTCTGAATTGAATATTAACTTTTTTCTTACCGGTAAGAAGTAAAAATGTACGGATGTTTAGTACAAGACCTAACAAACATAATGAAGGATTTAAAACGATAATTATAATAAAATCAAAGATTATAATGAATTGGGACAACGAGTGTCTGTCTAAAATAGTTTTTGGACTTTTTGTGTAGCTGCATTTTTTAATCATTTCAAAAAAATTGCAATTAAAACTTTCGTTATCTTTTATTACTGAAAAGTCAAACACAAAATTTGATTTCAATTTCGCATTATTCATTCTTAAATAATTCAAAGTACATGTAAAGTTATATGGTTCATCTCTTGGTGAACCATCATCAAGATCAATGCCAACCATTTGATTAAAAGGAAAGTCTTTATAGATACAAAAATCTTCATCTGGAAATATATCATTCAGTTTATTAAATGGATAATCAAAATGACTCGAAATTAGATGTTCGATTGAGACAAGAACTATTCTCGAGCTAACCGATTTGACAACCAATGTATCGTTTAAATTAATATTTAAGTCACTGTTAATCGATTTAGTCCATTCGATACCTTTTAAAAATAAACCTCGTGTAAAATGATATTCTAATTGGACAGATCGCAAATGTTCAAAATAAATGAACAAATCCTTTTGAATGGTCTTAATTTTACAATCGATATAAATAAACACAATACGATTGAACAAAAACTTGTTCAAGAGATTTATGTCTAGAACAATGTTATCACAACTTTTGATGTACAAGCTATCAATAAAAGCATTGTTATCAACATCCAAAAAATAAATTAAGTTCTTCCGGTAAAAGGTATCGCTCGTATACCAAAGCGACAAGCCTTCTTTTATTCTCATATTGGTCAAAAAGAGCGGACATACCTTCCTAATTGATTTGTACCTGAATATTTGCAAGTTTTTTATGGCGACTTGGTGAAAATATTTTCTATCGTGATCGTTTAATTTACACTCGTTCAATGAGTTATTTGAACGAAAAATATCAATACTTGAATCATAAATATACAAGTATAAATTAAATAATTTAAAACTGGTAAATGCATAAATGTCAAACCCATTTAAATTAGATATTTGTAATGTGACAGGATGTTTATGATCCGTGTAGTTATATAATCTAGAAATTAACATTCTATCAAGGATATTTTTAGAACCCGAAAATCTAAAATAAAATATACATTTTTCGCATGAAAAATTCTCAAAGCTGTCGTTTAAATCATTGCAAACTAAATATTTGTCATTATTATCAAGATACTTTTTACAAAATGATTCGCATAAACTTATCTTGGCAATTAAGATGATAAGTGCGTATATACTTTTGACTAATTGCATCATATCTTCAGAAAAATTTTAAAACGAAATTACTATTTTCAAAAAAAAATAGTCTTCAGTAAGATGTCTACTATACTAGATTTTAAGTCTTTGATATTTGAGTTTAATTAATTTTAAATATAAGATTAATAATCGGATTAAAGCTGATAAAATGAATCAAAGCATTGACAATATTGTTTTATGCTGAGCCTAGTTCTAAGCGTTGGCGAGGCTAGTGCTTTTGTAAGTAGTGTAGACATGTAAATAAACGTGTTTTAAAGATTAATAAGAGAGTTAGAGTTATGTAAATATGTAAATAAAATAAAATTGTTTTTATTTAGAGAGCAAATCTAATTTTGCTCTTGTGGTTTCTACACCACACTCATCCGAGGCCAAGCTGCGAACTCATAAACTATTCAGACTTGCCTGGAACCACAAACCAAGCTTATTAACCCGAAGGAGAATACTTAACTTTGTCAATAGGGCTACACCTATGCTAAATGGATCTGCTGTAAAACATGAAAAATTTAGGTAAAGTAATGATAAAATCATCCCCAATTCAACTAGAAAGTAAGGTTAATTTTGTTGAGTTTTTAAGAAATTTTCGAGCAACTCCACAACAATCAACAGGTGTTGTAACGTATCAGTTAATGTTTCAATCGAACGTTAAGGCTACTAAGCTTCCGTCGTTGGATATTGTCCAAAAAAATAAAATATTCACCAAAAAGCACGAGACAACGTGCGTAAGTTAAGAAAAAGATGAAAAGAAACGGTAATCAAAGTGATCAGAGTTTATGAATCAATGATTTGAATTGAAACAAATGGTCAAGTGTTGTGTCCTTTTTTCTAAAGAGATTTCTATCAAATGAAGACCTTAGTTATCCTCGAAGGAATATACATACGTTCAGTAACGATATTTTGTTTGATGGAAATGAATGATGGAAATAACGAGGAAGAATTTTACGACCCAGAGGTAGCCAAATACAGTATGTCTAATAAATTTAGAGATTAAAAAAAAAATAAAATTATTAATCTAATTTTAAAATAACTAAAACTTATCGGATTAAACTAACCATCCTATATTTGAAAGACAAGACCAAGTCTCTAAAAGAAATAGCGGAGTTAGTTGGTGTTTCAAGATTGGTCTAAAGTGATTTTCAGCGATGAGTCAAATTTCGAGGTTCTAAATCGAAAATCAAGAGTATTTGTCAAAAGATTCGCAAATGTGAAGTATCATCCGAAGTTTTGGCGATTTGAAGTTGCGAATCAATTTAATAAAACCAAAAAACTCAATTTTATTTTTAAAATCTTTAGAAAAAGTACCTATTGTTTTCTTCCTATGCAGAGATATACCTACAAGGTCAACATTACATGTAAAACCTTAATGTAAGATCTGCAAATTTCTGCAACATAATTGCGCATTTAAATTAAATCTATTTACATTGTCTGCATTCTGTACTCTGCAAATATATTTTGCAGATTTTACACTAAGGTTTTACATTTAATGTTGACCTTGTAGGTATATCTCTGCATAAGAAAAAAACTATAGGTACTTTTTCTAAAGATTTTAAAAGTAAAATTGAGTTTTTCGGTTTTATTAAATTGATTCGCAACTTCAAATCGCTGAAGTTTTGTTTACCAAGGCTACATAATGGTGGTGGTTCTCTAGGAATTTGAGGTTGCATTAATTACAATGGAACTGGGTGCTGCACTATTTATACTGGCCGAATAAACCAGTTTGTCTACAAGAAAACCCTGGTAAACGAATTATTGCCATCTGCCGAGCTCTTTTTCGAAGAAGGACAAGATTGGATCGACAAGCGCTCATTCCGCACACTCCATTACAAACTGGTTTGAAGAGAAACAAATAGATGTACTTCCCTGGTGTCCTAGATCCCCAGATCTCAATCCTATCGAAAACTTGTGGTCATATATTGACCATAAATTGGTAAAAAGTAAGATAACGTCAATTGAGCACTTAAAGACGGTTCTGTTCAACGAATGGTTGAACGTAAAGACTAAAATTGTAAAATATTTGTTTGAATCTATCCCAAAACGTATCGCGGCATATATCAAAGCTAAAAGCGGTCATTTTAAATGTTAAAAAACACAATTTCTAAACTTTATAGACTTGTTTTTTTTACTTAAAAATTGTATGTTCGTTTTTTGTCGGATTTTTTTATTTTCATTTTTTTTAATCTATCCTTATTTTTGTATTTTTCCGATCTGAAACTCTATGATGAGTAAAAATTTACTCAACCGCCAGATCTCTCAAAAACAAACCAGTCCCAAAATAAAAAATATGAATTTTTATATTTTCAAGATATACTGTATAAGACAGAAAGCCGATCTGAATAAAATGAGAGTGTGGCAAATTTTTATGAAGTAGATGTGATATCTGAGCATGAGTTTTGATTTGATGTTAGCAAACAACAAAACAAATCTTTTGCTTAAAAATATCTAAAGTTTTAAATAAAATGAAGAACCGCTTTTTTTACGCTTTTTTTTGCTAATGTAAAAGAATAGCATCTTGGGCGTACAAAGTTAAGTCAACACGATGCTACTCTATAAAAATAAATGTTTTTTATTTGAGTTTTTTAGACTTTTGAATTTAAAGAAGAAAATTACAAAAGAAAAAAAGAAAATCCTTTTTTTTACTTTTTTGGCTAAGGGCAAGATATTTCAGTAGAGGGGATATTATAAGTGCAAACCAGAAGAAAGAAGGCCAAAGAGTGAAGTTAATAGGCCAGATTTTTTTGTTAATCCAGTGATCTACCATCCCCATCAAACACATCACCCAGTACCACAGAAACAGTCAGGAAATTTTCTCACTTTTTCTGTCGGATGCTTATTTTAAACCACAAAGAATCTAACATGATTGTACATGGGTCTTTTAAATTTATTCTTTTCAATTGTTTACCATTATTGGGATATTCTAGTATAATTAAAAAATAAGCGTTTTATTAGAAACAAAAAATAAATATCGAATATAAAATTAGAAAAATAATCAAATGAAGGTTTGATTGAAAATTTTCTCTGTAAACGAAAGGATATCAGTTCTTAAAACGGGAAATACGTATTTTTTTGGGTATATTATACGCACAATGATAAAATGGTTGAAAACAAATTAATGAAACAAAACGAATTCTAT
The DNA here is from genome assembly GCA_022207745.1 of Brachionus rubens. Taxonomy (NCBI): domain Eukaryota; kingdom Metazoa; phylum Rotifera; class Eurotatoria; order Ploima; family Brachionidae; genus Brachionus; species Brachionus rubens. The sequence continues at coordinate 6,860,343 of JAJVHD010000001.1, read as the reverse complement.
TTATCGACTAACATCTTCATAAACTTAAGTAAATGAAAACATATTCTCGTCATGAGCCTTCTCGTTTAATTTTTTTTTACAAAGGGAAATGTAAACGAATTAAGAGAGGCTTTTTAAGATCTTTAACGCTTTTTTATGAAAAAGAACCGCACTTAATGTAAATTACTCAACGACAACGGGAAAGGCTTTAACAATCGTTTGAAAGAAACAATGAGATTAAATCAGCAGTTATGAAAAAAGTTTTGTCAGGTTAGAAAAGGAAACCGAATTTTTTGCTTGAACTTAAAATAATAAATAAAATAATCACATCATCATAGTTAATACAAAGGTAAATCCTAATTTATTTTACCATTGAAGCATTATGAGCGTCTTCATCACAAACATCGAACTCATCATTGTTATCATAATCTTCGAATGCATATATGCTTTTAAAGTCTTTGATGAATTATTCTTCTTAAGCAGGTGAACTTATTTGGTGTCTAATTGCTTCGTCTATGGAATTAGTAATTCAAAATTTTTGCGCCGCAGATATTTGCCTAAATATAAACTGCTCTAGAAACTTCTTTCATGTTTTTTAATTTTAGCTGAACATCATAAAGATTCAGTATTATTGATTTTAACACACAAATTGTTAGGCTAACAAAATAAAGATATAGGTCCACAGTCTTGTGCTCAAAATTTTTATCAAGTCGAGGAATACATTTTGACAAATAAAACCAAAAAATAAGCGTTTTATTACAAACAAAATATATAAATTGAATAGATAATCAGAAAAATAATTATAAAAGGAAAGTTCTTTCTGAAATAATAATCAAAAAGTTTAAGAAAATATAATAAATAAATGTTCATAGGATAATCAGTCGCTGAAGTGAGCCTCTGTTCTCGAAGTAAATTATCTAGCTCACCCGATACACATTTTATTAAGTCCGAAAGATAATTTGATCTAATATCGTCTGCTAATATTCTAGTTGAATCATGTATATTATAACTTTTTTGTTTTTCATGGTCTAATTGCCTTGCGATTCCATCGAGTGTATTAATTGCTTGTGCTTTCATAAGTGTAATGCTTTCAAGAATTTCTTGTGTTCTTCTTTGGTTTTCGTTCATAAAATCCTTTATTTCTTGATTAGATTGCTCATTTTGATTATTATAACTTTCATAATCTTTGAAATATTTCTCGTTCGAAAAATTTAATTTCATTCTTTTTTGGAATAAATACGCTTGTTTTCTTTTTAATTCACTACCCATTGTCTCTAGCTCTTTTATTTGGGTGTCTAATTTTGAATCTTCTCTTATTAGCTCTGACTTATTTTGATTTATACGATCGAGATTTCTTGAAATTTCTTTAATATCATCCAAATATGTCTGAAATTGTGAACTAAAAGGTGTATACGCTTCATTAATTGAATCCGTTATTATTTGTTTATTTTCATCTTCAATCTTTCTGATATTTGATTTTATATTATTGGTATCATTATTTATATTTTCTATTTTATTTCTAAGACTTTGAATCTCATTGGTATAAAAATGTTGATTTTTTTTATTTAGCTCGTCTATCCTGCCGTGAGCTTCGATTAGCGTAAAATAATTTATTTCTAGTCTATTCTTACTGGCCTCTAAATCAATTATTGATGCCTTTATAGATTCAAGTTTTTGTCGGGCATTTGTACCCAATTCGATTGATTGAGTTAATAACGCATCAATTTCGTTTATAAATCTACGCTCCATTTAGTGATTAAATTTTTTTCCTAAAATAAAAGTCTTTTGAGCTAATGCGAAAAAACAAACACTCAACTGTATGATACATTTTGAAACGAATTTGTTTAAAAATCAAAAAAATTCTAGTTGCTTAGTTATAAGAAATAATCATGTAAATAATACAAATGCAGCATAATTATTGCAAACTTAAATGGTAAAATTTTGGAAAATTTCGATTTTTTTTTGCTTACGTAATCTGAAGAAAAACTTGACTTTTTTCCTTTATAAGGAATCGATAAATTTGGAAAGATTTTTAACCTAACATAAATTAATAACAGTTCAGATCACATTAGCTTATTCGTGCCTTATTAACACCAAAAAAATAAAATCAATTTGATTAATAAAATTTATTAAGAATGAAAAAAGTAAAACAAAAACAAAATTTTTTTATTTTTAAAAAAATTTTAATCAGGCTTTTTTTGATTTTACATCATTTCGTTTTTATCCAGTATAGTTAAAATTCAATGCTTGTCATCGTTTGAGAGTTGATTTAGTTGATAGTTTTGTTAAATCATATTCAATATTAAAACTTTTCGATTTGAGTAAAAGTTTTCCTTCAGACAATTCTTTTACCATCGATATTTTTTCATTTACGTTTTGTATGCTAGAATTCGATAATTGCTTATGAAAGACTGTTCCTGTTTCATAAGAAACATCTTTCCACAATCTCAAAGTCCAATCATCTTCTAAACTAACAAAGTCTTTGTTTACTTTAAATAAACCAACAATTGATTCGTTTAAATTATAACTTTCCATCAATTTAAATGTGTATACGTTCCAAATTTTAAGAATATTTTTCGATACACTTGCAAAGTTCTTGTCATCCAAATTGAGTAAAACGCTAACTGATCCATTATGAGCTTTAAAACTTTTTAAAAGTTTGAAACTGTTCGAGTCGAGCAAATAAATGAATCCACTAGAAGAGCCAATTAATAATTTATGATTTTTGAGAACCGCAAGACTAATTAATTTATCGTCTAAATAAAAGACTTTTGAAATTTTCCCAGTATCAGTGTTAATTACAGCAACATCGCCTTGTGATGAAATGACAATAGTTTCATTTGATGAGAGCATTTTCACAGAGCTCACATTCGAATCAAAAACTTTTATTTGATGCAACACTTTATCATTCTTTACATCCATAATAAATATTGTACCATCATCCGATCCACTCACAACAATATCTGATATCTCCGATAAAGTTGTTTGTTGAATCAAAAACTTTGCACTCGATTGAACATTTGCATCAAACACAATTACATCACCATTGTTTAAGCCAACATTTATTTTCGTGCTTGTTACGTCTAAGCTTGTAATTGTGTCACTGACAGTAATTGTATTTACTAATGCGCCTGTTGATAAATCATAAAAAAGAACTTTTTTACCCACAGCAACAGCGATAAGACCATTTGAAAGTTCTTTTATTGAAACAATTGTTCCCTGGGTAGTTATTGTTCGAACTATGTGATTAGTTGTAGGATTCAAAATGTACATCCTGGAACCGATCGAATACAAAATATACTCGGTCGAGCTGACTGTGGTTATTGTAAAAAAGCTTATCTCGCCAAGATCACCACAATCAGGAATTGTTTTTACCAATTCAAGTGTTCCTGATTTCCAAATTTTAATGTTTTTGTTAACGTCAACACTCACAATGTCTCCATTTGCAAGTACACCAACATGTTTAACACTAAACTCATTTGTAATTGTTCTCATGTTGTTACCAGATGAATCAAAAATCAAAATTTTACCACTTGATGTTCCAACAATTATTTCATTTGTTTTAGTAATAACTAATGAAGTCAAATTTCCATAAGTGCATAATAAAATTGATTTAATTATGTATCCTTCGGTATTCCAAATATTCAATATCGAATCTTGTGATGTTGTAACTAAAGTAGTTTGATTTACGTATTTTACGTCTCCAATTACTCCTGTATTTAAAATACGAGTCGATTTTTTTGTTTCTGTATCCCATAAATAAAGACCACCAGCAGTTGATCCAGCAGCTAATGCAGTACCAAATGATGCTACTCCTACTACCCGACCTTTTTGACCACTCGTAAGACGTGTTCCTAATAAAATAAAAAACAATTAAAATTTATTAATTTAAAACATGTAAAATTATAAAAAAATCTTTAATTACCTTGATTACTAATGCTATTTCCTCCATTGTTACTATCACTTCCACCAATTCCACCACTTCCACCACTTCCACTGCTACCACTCGAACCACTACCGCCTCCACCTATATAAACTGGAATTAAAGCTAATGAAATCGTGCTTCCAACTACAAATACAGAAATGAGAGCTAAGCTTGTCAAACCCAGACCTAAAAATCGATTGCCATCATTTGGCGTATAGTAATAGTAATAATAAGCTGGTACAGAGTTTCTATTTTCATTTACATAGCCACCATTGGGAGAGTTTCTATAATCATTTATATAGCCACCATTGGCATTCATTTTTTAACAAGCTTTCTTAGTAATTAATTAAAATAAAATTTTATTATTTATTTATTTGTTTTTTATTTTAGACTCTTTTATTTCGATCTTTTCGATATCAAGCATTTTATATCAAAAATTCTGAGGTAATTGTTATGCATTAACGATCCTATGGCTAGTTTGAGACAAATTTTACACATTTAAAGCTTGTTCTTGCGTATTAACTCAAGACGATTAGAAAAAAAAAGCATGTGTCATGTTTAAAGCAAAACAAAATTTATCCTCGTAATTCCAATTGTTCTTAATACGCAAATAAAAAAGAAAAAAAGCTACCTTATGATTGATTTTATTTTCAATTATTTTTTGCTAATTTTTAAATAAAAAGCTTGAACCTAGGTCTAGTCTAGGGTAACTTAACCAAAGTAATAAAATAAATTAAAATTGATTGATTGATTGATAGATACATTGGTCAATGGCTTTTATCCCGAAGAAAAATAAATTTTTAGGAAAGTGATGACTATTACTTTGTTTATTTTGTGACAATAATGCGTGAAAATAAGAGAAAGCACATTTAATTTGTACTCGCCTCCATATTTTATGTTTTAAACCACATTTTATGATTTTGTTTGACTTAGATTTTTCACATTTGAATTCAAAATATTAGTGTTAAAATCTTTACTTGATTTTATTAAATGTTGCGATATGTCCAAAAACCCGTAAGACAAGTAACAAATAAAGTAAAACACACTGAAAGAACGGTAAAATATTAGCAAATTGTGAGTAATTATCTATGTTTGTTTCTAGAGTTATTGACAATTGACAAACTAAAATAAATATAATAAAATTAAAACAATACACTTGAAATCAAAACCCTCACTGATAATTATTGATTTTTTTCTTATGCGAACTGATCGTTTTAATGCTCCAAGCTCTGCTAATGGTGCCGACTTTCGACTTTCGTTCACGGTTTCACAAAATAGAGGGTACAGTGATCTTACACCCAACTTGTCCATTCGAAATACCGTTGATTAAACTAAAATGTGATAGAACTGAGAAGTTGAAAAATAAATAATATGTTTAATTCAAATTAAGTTTAATTTATAAGTTGAAGGTTTAATCATCTACTTAATGATATATACCAATTATTCTTTCTTTGATGTCAAATATGTAAATAATGATGGATTTAATTCATTAGTCGAGAACATAATCGCTATCTTTTAGTTATTTTTCTATTCATTCATCAAAAATTTGTAATATCTTGTCGTTTAATACAATCAGTTTTTGTATAATCGTCTTCATTTTCGGTATAACAAAAAATTTAACAATTAATTTTTTAACAATTAACAAACAAGTGATACAAGTCAACAGCTTTTTTATACATCTGTGTTAATTGGTTATTGATTATTATGGAGAAATAACTAAAAATACAGTCTACTCTCGATTTTGTTTACCCTGATTTTGTGAAAATCACTATTTTGTTAAAACAAACTTAGTTCCTTGCTTAACATGAATACTTTTACATGGAAGTGCCATTCGATTTTGTGAAATTTGATTTTATAAAAACTTACTTTTATTAAAGAAAAAAAGTCAACGTTTTGCTCAACTTCTAATACTTTAACATGTTTAATGAGTTTGATTTTGTTTAAGTTTTTTTTCATTTTTGTAATCTCATTAAGTTTTTTCCAAAATGGTTCCCTAAACAATAGACTTTGACACAAAAAATAAATTTTTGATGACCTCGAAAATTTCGATGGTTGAAAATAGAGAGAAAGTGACACCATACTCAATCAAATTGCTCAATGCTTTAGAAATATTTGATGCCCTGATGAACCCACTGATTAAAAAGACTTCGTTCAAGCTAAAATGAGTGACATTAGAGGTAGTTTCTCAACATATTACAAAGAGCCTAGTTAGTATGAGTTTATGACAAAGTTTTCAAAAGAAAAATTAGTTTTATTAAAAGAAAACTTAAATTCTAATTTTTGAATAATGTAAAATAAAAATATATTTGAATGTAATCATTTGAAGCAATCGATCATTGTTAAACTTAATTTTGTGAAAGCTTTTAACAAAATCGAAATTGTTAAAATTTGATTTTGTTAAAATTTTTACAACTCCCCAGAGGTTTCACAAAATCGAGAGTAGACTGTAGTGATATCTTTTAGTGACACAACTAACCAGAACTTTAATGCATTTAGGTCTAGTGAAATCTGTTCTTCAAGTCTTTAGTGATTCAAGTGTTATAGTGATAAAAGTACCTAGTGATACAAGTGTAAGACCACTGTAATAAAATCGAGGTTACACTGTAGTTAATTGATCAGTTTCTCACAACAATTACAACAACATTTAAAAAAAAAAAGTAAAAAATAACCAAACCTTTGGAAAAAAGAGGAGAAAAAAGTAGGGTTGGGTTACGAAAACGATTGAGTACCCTCGGATCTCGTTTTTCGCTTAAGAACTTTTTGCTTAAATTACGAAAATCACAAAAAAGATTCGAGTCTTTCTTTATTTGCCGAGCATTTAACATATATTAAAAAAAAATTTTGTGCGGGTCAAAATTGACTCATTTTAGTCGTTAACAGAATACTGGGTCATTTTGATCAAGTTTTTTCGATGGATAAGAGTTAAAACTTTGATTATATCCTTGAACTAAATCGTTTGATTTGAATGGATAGGTCATGCCACCCGAACCTAGGCTTGGTACCTCCAAAAGCGGCCGCAAATCAACAAGCTATTTTAACAATCATTTTAGCCTATTATTTGCATAAAAGAGTTAAGTCACATTATTAGAACTGGTAAACCTTCCACCAATATGTGAACTATGGAGAAAAAAAGTCGCCGAATTTTGCGAATCAACATCCGAATCACTGATGAGCATTGATCGTTTTTTTGGATCATAATCGGTTGATCAAAAGGGGTTTAATTAAAATCCGAACCGAATAAAAAAGAGTAAGAAATCGTTTGATTGACGTCCAGACCAAAGTTATGATACTGACAGTATTTTAGTGATCAGTATATTCTACTTATTTAAGGCACTGTGAAAATTTGTTCAAAATGTTAAAATTGTACAAAAACAAATTCGAAATTCGGAAAAAAAAATTTTTGTTTTTCTTAATGAAAAATAAAAAACATGAAACAATGTGAAACAAAAATTGTTTCACCAAGTTATCTAAAAAAAAAAATTTGGTAATCGATTGCCAAAAAAACATTGGTATTTAAAAATTCATTTGATAGTTTTGTTAAAAATTTTGTCTTATGACAAAAAAAATTAGAAATTAGTTTTGCATAAAAAAAATAATTTTATTTTTATTTGAAATTTTTAAACACAAACGAAACCAATAAAAAAATTATTTTTTATTTTTCACAAACCAAATCGACAACATCCTCAACCAAAAGAACCTTCAACCAGCCGAGATCAAAATTTACATTCAATTGCTCAAATACTCTCTCCAGACTTTGTTAATCTACACCCTCAATCGATCAAACACCCAAAAAGAGGAAAAGGAAATCATCGAAAGCCTCGGGTTAATATACACGTACTTGAACACGAACAACAAAAATTATTTTCGAACAAACAATCGACATGTTGATAAACTTAACGTTCAAGTACCCTAATTTGACTATTTTAACATCCTATTTTCTTGCTACACCGGCCACATCGTGTACATTCTCGACTATTCTAATCGAAAATTTACTTGATAAACTCGAATTAATGGGAGACTCTGCCACTGAACAATCGAATCTATACCTCAAATTGTTCAAACTTGTCTTTGGCTCAGTCTCTGTCTTTCCGACTGAGAATGAAAAAATGCTCAAACTCCACCTACACTCAATCGTAACACGGTCTCTTGACTTGGCTCTAAAATCAAAAGAGCCCAATAACTACTTTTTGCTCCTCCGTGCCTTGTTTCGATCAATCGGTGATGGTAATCATGACTTACTTTATCAAGAGTTCCTCCCACTTTTACCAATTCTACTTCAAAGTCTTAAAGAACTTCAAACCTGTGTACACAAACAACATTTAAAGGATTTATTCGTTGAGTTATGTCTAACTGTACCAGTACGTTTAAGCTCGTTGTTGCCTTATCTCCCGATGCTAATGGATCCACTTGTCTCGGCTTTGAATGGATCGACAACACTGGTCAGTCAAGGTCTAAGAACCCTTGAATTATGTGTTGATAATCTCCAACAAGATTTTTCATATGAACATATTCAACCAGTTCGTAAAGATTTAATTCAAGGCTTATGGAAACAGTTAAAGTGTTACACAAGTGATGAAGGGTTCAAAATTCAAGTTGAGTTTACAGGATACAATTGTAATATACTGTGAAAATATATTAAAGTATTAAGCCAAATCGACTTATAGTGATTGTGGACTTAATGGGTGAGAGACCAAAACAAAGATAAATTAATGATTAACTTTTTATTAAAATTGGAATCTGTTTAGTAATTGTTAGTAATGTCTTTTTATACTAAAAGTAAATATGACTAGAACTGCAGAAAGTAGTTGTGAAAGTTGAAAATACATGTTTCGACAGAGAAAGAAAGGAACAAAGAAACAAATTATAAAGACAAATAATTTGGGTTCTAACACACCTTCCCCTCTAATGAGAAGTGCTTAGCCCTTGTGAAAAAAAAAGTGGATCAAAAAAACAAAAAAAACAAAAACTAAACACAGTTACCACGGAATACCATTTATAGATATACGGTGATAAACGCACCTAAACCACCTCGACGACAAGTTGGGCAAACCGCATTGAACCGAACCCGGTGTAAGTTATCCCGGCACCTTCTACATATTATATGTCCACAATGGAGTGCGATTAAAGGTCCTGTTTGTGGACTGGATTCGAGACATACTGGACAACTGATAACATTCGCTGAATTATCTCGGAGTTGTTGTTGTCGTAATTCCGCATTCTCATTTTGGGTTTGCTCGACAAGGTTGTTCTTATGGAGTAACTCGAGTTTCAAATCATCAAGCTGTTGTTCTAACTCTTGATTCTTCGTCCGTAGTTGAACATTCTCAAGTCGGAACTCCTCCAAATCGCGTAATACTTGAGCATTTACGGCCTGAACACTAAGGAGTTCTTGCTTGAGATTTTCGATCCCGGATCGATTTTCAACCAACAATTGTTGGTTTTGAGCCAGCTTGTTCCGTAATTGTGATTGTTCGAATTCCGCGGCTTTAATTGTTCGAGTTAATGTGGTCGCCACATGGAGTGGTTGGCTATTCAGTTGTTCTTTCCAAGTTAGTATGTTGGCTTGTAAAGTTTGAATACTACCCTGGATAGCTCGAATCTCTGTTTCAACGGGATTTTCTCGGTATTGATTGATCTCTGCATCGAGTTGTCGTTGAACTTCAGAATAGTGTTCAACTTGACGTTGAAGTTGATCGATCTGAGATTGGAGACGGGACTTTTCGAGGACCCATTCACGCTCTTTGGTGACTAATTTGTTTAACTCGAATTGAACTCGTGGTGAATAAACAGCATCTAGTCTATGTTGTGGAGTAGGGAGGGGGTTTATACGTACGCGTAGTCGTCTTCCTCTATGTTCTCGATTATCAAGTTGTTCTACAATCTGCGGATGGATCGACGGATCGACAAATCGAAGAAAGGCGTACGTTGTTTTAGGTCCTTGCTCGTCACGTTTCGAAGCGTTGAAAACGTTTAACCATTCTACATCAACCCCATATCGTCTTTCAAACGGAAGTATTAGTTCCCATAACTCAAACTCTGCATCGGTTTCGTTTGTGATACCTGATATCATAATGTCATGTTGATCGAGTGCCATTTGTAATTGTAATGGTTCTTGTATTGTAATTGTTTTTTTTTTTTTTTTAATTGTTAACGAATAACTAAATTAAGAATTAATTTTAAAAATAGAAAATGAAACTGGAAAATTGAATTAGAAAATTTAGAAAATTTTGAATTTAACATATAGAATGGATTGCGATGCAAATTTTAATGTACAAAAATTTAATTATTATTCGATTTGTATTAAATGTAATGATTAGTATTTTAACCTATCAACGGGCTTCTTCTGTCTTGTGCTCTTACGCAAAGGTACTTGCCCCTTGTCCGTTTGGTTTGTTAAATACTTATTTGGTTGAAAAGTAACATCAGCTGAGGATTCCGTCTCAGTTTCAGATGACTCATCTTGAAGTGGATTAGTTAATACATTCGTTTGTACCTCGGGTACTGGACAATCAATTTCTTGTGTGAATGTTTGATTTCCTTCATTTTGTAATTGTTTATTACCACTCTTCGACGGTGTATTCTTACGCTTAGTGCGCGATGTTTTACTTTGTTTGTTAATCTTTTCATCGTTGATTGATCTCTTGGGTGCTTTTTCTGGGACATCGGTTTCACTGTCCGAATCCTTAATTTGGTTTTCCTCTGGAAGTTTTCCAAAGAAACGTTTTAACCTGTTATGATGGACCAGTTTTATTTTGGTTTTCGAATTCGATGACTTCTTAATTTTGTAATTTACCGGTCCAACCTTTTGTGTAATTGTGAATGGACCTTCCCATTTAGGTGCTAACTTTTTAGACAGACCCGTTTTTACTTTTGGGATATTAAGCATAACTAGTTCACCTTCTTTGTATTCCAAAGGTTTTATGTTTCGATCATAGTATAATTTTGATTTTTCAACCTTTGACTCAGTATTTGTTTGAACACATTTATATACTTCTTTAATTCGGTTTTTTAGTTCTTCTACGTAATAGTCGGCTTGTGACAGTTCTCTGTAATTGTTTACCTCGTCTAGATTTTCGCTTGTTCCTGGGAGAACTGTGTATTCCCCTTCCCCTTCATTTAAATCGTCTTTGTCGAGTATCAAATCAATTGGAATTTTCGGTTGTCTACCGAAAACAATTTCATATGGGGTATGATGGGTAGTGGCGTGAGTTGATGTATTATACGCGAATGCTAAATGAGGTAATAACTCGTCCCAGTTGTTTTGATTTTCATTTACGTGACTGGCTATCATAGTCTTTAACGTTCTGTTGAATCGTTCCGTTAACCCGTCACATTCTGGGTGAAACGCTGTGGTTCTTAATTGGTTAATGTCCAGTAGGTCGTATATTTTTCGTATTAATTCTGATTGGAAATTTGTACCCAAATCGGTTAAGATGTTAATACATAGGCCAAATTTTAGCATGAAACGAATTAGGAGGCGAGCCACTGTGTCACTTGTAGTGTTAACCATAGCATACAGAACCACCCATTTTGAAAAATGACAACATATAACTAGTATGTATAGATGACCACTCTTTGAAACTGGAAGAGGGCCTACAATATCCATTGTAACTAATTGAAAAGGTCTATTTGAACGAATTGGTTGTAACTTTGCTCTTTGTAATTGTTTAGGTTGTTTGATCTTTTGACATGTAACACACTCTTTAATGAATTTAATTGTTTTACTTTTGAGTTTCGGCGCATAAAAACGTGTCCTTAACTTGTCATACGTCTTGCTTACACCTAAATGGCCTCCAAAGATTGAGCTATGTACTGTTTCAATTGTCTTCATAACTAGATGTTTTGGAAGTACTAATAGTCTCATTACGGTTCCATCATTCAATTCACGACGGAAGTATAAGATGTCGTTATCGAGTTTTAGACAATCATAAAGCTCGTATAAACGTTTTTGGAATGTAGTTTGGAACTGATTAATCTCAGGACGGTTTTCTCCATTAGTACGAATTAGTTCTTTTGCCCATCTAATACAATCGTCTTTGTCTTGCTCTTCAGCAGAAAAAACAAACTTTGTGGCTTTGTTTGTTTCCAAATCTTCTTTATTTACTAAATCAATGACATTAATGACCAATCTTGGTTCTCGCTCATCGGCTACGTGAAGTAATTGTTCTTTTTGCACTTGTTCGTTATCGATTGGTAAAGGCCATCTGGATAAGGCGTCCGCGTTTGTATGTGTTCTACCACTCTTGTAGTGTATGACGAATGTATAATTGCTAATTCTGATGAGCCATCTGGCAAGTCTCGAATTGGGATTTTTACAAGTCAAGAGCCAAGAAAGAGGTTGATGATCTACAAAACAATCGAATTCTTGTCCAAACAGAAAAGAATGGAAGTTCTCCATTGACAAGACCATGATAAACAACTCTTTTTCTGTTGTTGAGTAGTTTTGTTGAGACTTTGACAACTGTTTCGAAAAATAGGCGATTGGTCTTATTTCTTCGTTTATTTTTTGAGATAAAACGGCTCCTACTCCAGTGTTACAAGCATCCGTATCTAACCTATATCTACCATTTGGATCTGGTAATGCCAAAACGGAATCAGACGAGAGCTCCGTACGTAATTGATTAAAAGATTTTTCACAAAAGTCGTTCCACGTGAATTCTTTGTTTTCTTTACTCATGATTTTGTATAGCGGAGCGGCAATGGCGGCGAAATGTTCAATAAACTTTCGGTAGTATTGTGCCAGGCCTAGGAAACTTTGTAATTGTGTTAAGGTATATGGTCTCGGGTAACGGTATAGTGCTTCGACTTTAGCCGGATCAGGTCGAATGTAGCCATATCCAATTACGTGTCCTAGAAAGGAAACCTCTTGTTTCATTATCTCACATTTCTTTTGTTTCACCTGTAAACCATGTTTCTTAAGGATTGAAATAACTATATTCACATGCTCGAGATGTTTAGAGAGGTCAAATGAGTGAATCAAAATGTCGTCTAGGAAAACCACTACAAAGCCCAGTTTTATTGCTTCTCTAAATATCTCGTTCATCGCTCGTTGAAAAGAAGCTGGAGCATTTGTCAAACCCATAGGCATAACAACAAACTCAAAAAGACCCTTTTCACAGGAAAATGCGGTGTATTTTCTACAGTTTGGATCTAGTTTGATTTGGAAGTAGCCTGTGAACAAATCCAGTTTTGTGAACCATTTTGATTTCGCAAGCAAGGTGAATAGATCTTCGATATTTGGTAACGGGTGTGCATCTTTTCGTGTGACATTATTCAACAGTCGATAATCGACTGTGACTCGAATCGATCCGTCGGGTTTGCTAACAAGGTAAATCGGTGAAGACCATGGGGAATTGCTTGGTTGAATTAGTTTGGCATCCAACATTTCATCGACCATTTTCCCGAATTCTTCTCGCTTACTATGGGGGACTCTACGCATCTTTTGTCGAATCGGTTCTTGTTTTGGATCCAACAATTCTATTTTGTGTTCAGTGATTTTTGATGGCTTGAGTTCGCGTAGAGAAGCAGCAGCGATACTTGAAACTAATTCTGTTATTTTTTCCTTGTAATTGTTAAATTCCTCGATCGTGTAATCTATTGTTCCGTTTATATCGGTTGAGGGTGGATTGTTAAATTTAATAGCCTTAATTTTCTTTTTAGTTGTTGTTCTATTTCACTGTCACCGATAATTTCTAATTGTTTTTGACCCAGCATTCGTCTATGAATTTGAATAGTTGTGGACGTAAAATTCTTTAGTGTCGTTTTTAAATGGCTGATGGGAATTCGAAAACCGTTAAATTTATTCACGAAGTCTAAACCAACGAGACATTCGTTAACCAAGTCTTTGATTACCAACATGAACATTTGAGTGATGTATGTACCAAACTGTAATTTTACCCATGTTTGCCCTAGAACGTGTAAGTTGTTACCATTAGCACCGGAGATGTTGTGTTTGGTTTGTACGATTTCTTGCTTATTGGCGAGGTTTTGGTATGCTTCCTCTGAAATCGCGGTAACATCTGACCCAGTATCTATTTGAAAACGCACGAAAGTATCATTTATTAAACAGTCGCCTTCAAGTTTTTCCGCGATGACTAAGCTATAATCTGATATTTGTCTATCGTTAGCGTCCAAGAGAGAGGGTCTCTCAACATGGCTTACTAATTGTAATTGTGATCGGGTGGCCCTGTTTTTTGGTTCGTTTTGTGTGGACCCGTACTTATCAACGTTCTCAAGTGTTGTTTCGGGGGTTGCTTTTGATCGTGTTTCCATTCTGTCTACGAACCTCACTTTATTTCCTTTAACGACTTTAATATTTTGTTGGGTTGTCTGATTTCTATAACCTTCACGATTGTAATTGTTGTTCTGCCATCGAGGGTGTTGAGGTCTTTCACGCAAATGGTTTGCATTAGCGTCTTGCCCAAAATTTGATGGTCCGTTATAGTTCATGTTCTGCCCCATTCTGTGGTTGTTTTCATCTGTATTTTGGTGTGTGGTCCGAGTTGCTTCTTTACTCTCGATTATTTGTTTACATTTTTGGAAGCCAATTTCAAGTTGGTTTGCTTTATCTAGTACTTCTTGGATTGATTCGATTGTGTCCATTTGACATAATTCGCTTTGAATTCTATTGTCTTTTAGACCTCTTATGAATCTATCGACTATGATATGTTCCCGGTAGTTGTCGTCATGTCTCAGGTATGCCTTAGATGCAAGGTTTTCTAATTCATACATGAATTGAAAGATTGACTCGTTTGGTACTTGTGTTCGAAGGACAAACTCCATTAAGGGATCGTTGTAAATTGGGTTACGACCAAATAGTTTTGAGCAGGTCCTTATCACTTCTTCGAAGGTTGCGTTTGGGTTCCTTGCAAGTAATCTTTGTTCTAATTGTTCTAAACAACGTTCTTCCAAAAGGTTCAAGAGAGGGTTTACTTTGTCTGGAAGGTTCTTAGCGTACCTTTCATATCCCCTCTTCCATACATTGAAGTCTTGGTTTATAGTAAATTTTGTTGGAATAATGTTCACCATTATTGGTGTTGTCATTTTTCTTTGCTCATATTTAAACGGCCAGTTTGAACTGATTTTCTGTATGATTGTTAAGATAATCCTCCATAAAATTATTGTTATTGTTATATCTCGAATTAATTCTAGGTATTTTACATTGCTATAGTAGCTGTTTACATTGTCAAAAATAATGTCCACGAACGGCATAATTGACGGTTCCCTGTTCTGTTTTGTTTCTACGGTTTTCATACGTTGAATCTCCTCTTGAACCACTTGTTTCGTATAGATTAATTGTGTAACGTATTGTAGACTTGTGTATATAAACGATAGAGGGTTGAATTTGATCATTATAATAAATCTCGTGTTTGTTTTACACGTGTTGAAGTATAAGTGAATGAATTAAAGTTTACTAACGTGTTTCAATTGATTGAAACTGAATTTAATTTTGCTTTATAAGTGTGTGTGAGTCTTTAAATTAAAATGTATAATTTAAACTCCGTTGGGCACCATTTGTAATATACTGTGAAAATATATTAAAGTATTAAGCCAAATCGACTTATAGTGATTGTGGACTTAATGGGTGAGAGACCAAAACAAAGATAAATTAATGATTAACTTTTTATTAAAATTGGAATCTGTTTAGTAATTGTTAGTAATGTCTTTTTATACTAAAAGTAAATATGACTAGAACTGCAGAAAGTAGTTGTGAAAGTTGAAAATACATGTTTCGACAGAGAAAGAAAGGAACAAAGAAACAAATTATAAAGACAAATAATTTGGGTTCTAACACACCTTCCCCTCTAATGAGAAGTGCTTAGCCCTTGTGAAAAAAAAAGTGGATCAAAAAAACAAAAAAAACAAAAACTAAACACAGTTACCACGGAATACCATTTATAGATATACGGTGATAAACGCACCTAAACCACCTCGACGACAAGTTGGGCAAACCGCATTGAACCGAACCCGGTGTAAGTTATCCCGGCACCTTCTACATATTATATGTCCACAATGGAGTGCGATTAAAGGTCCTGTTTGTGGACTGGATTCGAGACATACTGGACAACTGATAACATTCGCTGAATTATCTCGGAGTTGTTGTTGTCGTAATTCCGCATTCTCATTTTGGGTTTGCTCGACAAGGTTGTTCTTATGGAGTAACTCGAGTTTCAAATCATCAAGCTGTTGTTCTAACTCTTGATTCTTCGTCCGTAGTTGAACATTCTCAAGTCGGAACTCCTCCAAATCGCGTAATACTTGAGCATTTACGGCCTGAACACTAAGGAGTTCTTGCTTGAGATTTTCGATCCCGGATCGATTTTCAACCAACAATTGTTGGTTTTGAGCCAGCTTGTTCCGTAATTGTGATTGTTCGAATTCCGCGGCTTTAATTGTTCGAGTTAATGTGGTCGCCACATGGAGTGGTTGGCTATTCAGTTGTTCTTTCCAAGTTAGTATGTTGGCTTGTAAAGTTTGAATACTACCCTGGATAGCTCGAATCTCTGTTTCAACGGGATTTTCTCGGTATTGATTGATCTCTGCATCGAGTTGTCGTTGAACTTCAGAATAGTGTTCAACTTGACGTTGAAGTTGATCGATCTGAGATTGGAGACGGGACTTTTCGAGGACCCATTCACGCTCTTTGGTGACTAATTTGTTTAACTCGAATTGAACTCGTGGTGAATAAACAGCATCTAGTCTATGTTGTGGAGTAGGGAGGGGGTTTATACGTACGCGTAGTCGTCTTCCTCTATGTTCTCGATTATCAAGTTGTTCTACAATCTGCGGATGGATCGACGGATCGACAAATCGAAGAAAGGCGTACGTTGTTTTAGGTCCTTGCTCGTCACGTTTCGAAGCGTTGAAAACGTTTAACCATTCTACATCAACCCCATATCGTCTTTCAAACGGAAGTATTAGTTCCCATAACTCAAACTCTGCATCGGTTTCGTTTGTGATACCTGATATCATAATGTCATGTTGATCGAGTGCCATTTGTAATTGTAATGGTTCTTGTATTGTAATTGTTTTTTTTTTTTTTTAATTGTTAACGAATAACTAAATTAAGAATTAATTTTAAAAATAGAAAATGAAACTGGAAAATTGAATTAGAAAATTTAGAAAATTTTGAATTTAACATATAGAATGGATTGCGATGCAAATTTTAATGTACAAAAATTTAATTATTATTCGATTTGTATTAAATGTAATGATTAGTATTTTAACCTATCAACGGGCTTCTTCTGTCTTGTGCTCTTACGCAAAGGTACTTGCCCCTTGTCCGTTTGGTTTGTTAAATACTTATTTGGTTGAAAAGTAACATCAGCTGAGGATTCCGTCTCAGTTTCAGATGACTCATCTTGAAGTGGATTAGTTAATACATTCGTTTGTACCTCGGGTACTGGACAATCAATTTCTTGTGTGAATGTTTGATTTCCTTCATTTTGTAATTGTTTATTACCACTCTTCGACGGTGTATTCTTACGCTTAGTGCGCGATGTTTTACTTTGTTTGTTAATCTTTTCATCGTTGATTGATCTCTTGGGTGCTTTTTCTGGGACATCGGTTTCACTGTCCGAATCCTTAATTTGGTTTTCCTCTGGAAGTTTTCCAAAGAAACGTTTTAACCTGTTATGATGGACCAGTTTTATTTTGGTTTTCGAATTCGATGACTTCTTAATTTTGTAATTTACCGGTCCAACCTTTTGTGTAATTGTGAATGGACCTTCCCATTTAGGTGCTAACTTTTTAGACAGACCCGTTTTTACTTTTGGGATATTAAGCATAACTAGTTCACCTTCTTTGTATTCCAAAGGTTTTATGTTTCGATCATAGTATAATTTTGATTTTTCAACCTTTGACTCAGTATTTGTTTGAACACATTTATATACTTCTTTAATTCGGTTTTTTAGTTCTTCTACGTAATAGTCGGCTTGTGACAGTTCTCTGTAATTGTTTACCTCGTCTAGATTTTCGCTTGTTCCTGGGAGAACTGTGTATTCCCCTTCCCCTTCATTTAAATCGTCTTTGTCGAGTATCAAATCAATTGGAATTTTCGGTTGTCTACCGAAAACAATTTCATATGGGGTATGATGGGTAGTGGCGTGAGTTGATGTATTATACGCGAATGCTAAATGAGGTAATAACTCGTCCCAGTTGTTTTGATTTTCATTTACGTGACTGGCTATCATAGTCTTTAACGTTCTGTTGAATCGTTCCGTTAACCCGTCACATTCTGGGTGAAACGCTGTGGTTCTTAATTGGTTAATGTCCAGTAGGTCGTATATTTTTCGTATTAATTCTGATTGGAAATTTGTACCCAAATCGGTTAAGATGTTAATACATAGGCCAAATTTTAGCATGAAACGAATTAGGAGGCGAGCCACTGTGTCACTTGTAGTGTTAACCATAGCATACAGAACCACCCATTTTGAAAAATGACAACATATAACTAGTATGTATAGATGACCACTCTTTGAAACTGGAAGAGGGCCTACAATATCCATTGTAACTAATTGAAAAGGTCTATTTGAACGAATTGGTTGTAACTTTGCTCTTTGTAATTGTTTAGGTTGTTTGATCTTTTGACATGTAACACACTCTTTAATGAATTTAATTGTTTTACTTTTGAGTTTCGGCGCATAAAAACGTGTCCTTAACTTGTCATACGTCTTGCTTACACCTAAATGGCCTCCAAAGATTGAGCTATGTACTGTTTCAATTGTCTTCATAACTAGATGTTTTGGAAGTACTAATAGTCTCATTACGGTTCCATCATTCAATTCACGACGGAAGTATAAGATGTCGTTATCGAGTTTTAGACAATCATAAAGCTCGTATAAACGTTTTTGGAATGTAGTTTGGAACTGATTAATCTCAGGACGGTTTTCTCCATTAGTACGAATTAGTTCTTTTGCCCATCTAATACAATCGTCTTTGTCTTGCTCTTCAGCAGAAAAAACAAACTTTGTGGCTTTGTTTGTTTCCAAATCTTCTTTATTTACTAAATCAATGACATTAATGACCAATCTTGGTTCTCGCTCATCGGCTACGTGAAGTAATTGTTCTTTTTGCACTTGTTCGTTATCGATTGGTAAAGGCCATCTGGATAAGGCGTCCGCGTTTGTATGTGTTCTACCACTCTTGTAGTGTATGACGAATGTATAATTGCTAATTCTGATGAGCCATCTGGCAAGTCTCGAATTGGGATTTTTACAAGTCAAGAGCCAAGAAAGAGGTTGATGATCTACAAAACAATCGAATTCTTGTCCAAACAGAAAAGAATGGAAGTTCTCCATTGACAAGACCATGATAAACAACTCTTTTTCTGTTGTTGAGTAGTTTTGTTGAGACTTTGACAACTGTTTCGAAAAATAGGCGATTGGTCTTATTTCTTCGTTTATTTTTTGAGATAAAACGGCTCCTACTCCAGTGTTACAAGCATCCGTATCTAACCTATATCTACCATTTGGATCTGGTAATGCCAAAACGGAATCAGACGAGAGCTCCGTACGTAATTGATTAAAAGATTTTTCACAAAAGTCGTTCCACGTGAATTCTTTGTTTTCTTTACTCATGATTTTGTATAGCGGAGCGGCAATGGCGGCGAAATGTTCAATAAACTTTCGGTAGTATTGTGCCAGGCCTAGGAAACTTTGTAATTGTGTTAAGGTATATGGTCTCGGGTAACGGTATAGTGCTTCGACTTTAGCCGGATCAGGTCGAATGTAGCCATATCCAATTACGTGTCCTAGAAAGGAAACCTCTTGTTTCATTATCTCACATTTCTTTTGTTTCACCTGTAAACCATGTTTCTTAAGGATTGAAATAACTATATTCACATGCTCGAGATGTTTAGAGAGGTCAAATGAGTGAATCAAAATGTCGTCTAGGAAAACCACTACAAAGCCCAGTTTTATTGCTTCTCTAAATATCTCGTTCATCGCTCGTTGAAAAGAAGCTGGAGCATTTGTCAAACCCATAGGCATAACAACAAACTCAAAAAGACCCTTTTCACAGGAAAATGCGGTGTATTTTCTACAGTTTGGATCTAGTTTGATTTGGAAGTAGCCTGTGAACAAATCCAGTTTTGTGAACCATTTTGATTTCGCAAGCAAGGTGAATAGATCTTCGATATTTGGTAACGGGTGTGCATCTTTTCGTGTGACATTATTCAACAGTCGATAATCGACTGTGACTCGAATCGATCCGTCGGGTTTGCTAACAAGGTAAATCGGTGAAGACCATGGGGAATTGCTTGGTTGAATTAGTTTGGCATCCAACATTTCATCGACCATTTTCCCGAATTCTTCTCGCTTACTATGGGGGACTCTACGCATCTTTTGTCGAATCGGTTCTTGTTTTGGATCCAACAATTCTATTTTGTGTTCAGTGATTTTTGATGGCTTGAGTTCGCGTAGAGAAGCAGCAGCGATACTTGAAACTAATTCTGTTATTTTTTCCTTGTAATTGTTAAATTCCTCGATCGTGTAATCTATTGTTCCGTTTATATCGGTTGAGGGTGGATTGTTAAATTTAATAGCCTTAATTTTCTTTTTTAGTTGTTGTTCTATTTCACTGTCACCGATAATTTCTAATTGTTTTTGACCCAGCATTCGTCTATGAATTTGAATAGTTGTGGACGTAAAATTCTTTAGTGTCGTTTTTAAATGGCTGATGGGAATTCGAAAACCGTTAAATTTATTCACGAAGTCTAAACCAACGAGACATTCGTTAACCAAGTCTTTGATTACCAACATGAACATTTGAGTGATGTATGTACCAAACTGTAATTTTACCCATGTTTGCCCTAGAACGTGTAAGTTGTTACCATTAGCACCGGAGATGTTGTGTTTGGTTTGTACGATTTCTTGCTTATTGGCGAGGTTTTGGTATGCTTCCTCTGAAATCGCGGTAACATCTGACCCAGTATCTATTTGAAAACGCACGAAAGTATCATTTATTAAACAGTCGCCTTCAAGTTTTTCCGCGATGACTAAGCTATAATCTGATATTTGTCTATCGTTAGCGTCCAAGAGAGAGGGTCTCTCAACATGGCTTACTAATTGTAATTGTGATCGGGTGGCCCTGTTTTTTGGTTCGTTTTGTGTGGACCCGTACTTATCAACGTTCTCAAGTGTTGTTTCGGGGGTTGCTTTTGATCGTGTTTCCATTCTGTCTACGAACCTCACTTTATTTCCTTTAACGACTTTAATATTTTGTTGGGTTGTCTGATTTCTATAACCTTCACGATTGTAATTGTTGTTCTGCCATCGAGGGTGTTGAGGTCTTTCACGCAAATGGTTTGCATTAGCGTCTTGCCCAAAATTTGATGGTCCGTTATAGTTCATGTTCTGCCCCATTCTGTGGTTGTTTTCATCTGTATTTTGGTGTGTGGTCCGAGTTGCTTCTTTACTCTCGATTATTTGTTTACATTTTTGGAAGCCAATTTCAAGTTGGTTTGCTTTATCTAGTACTTCTTGGATTGATTCGATTGTGTCCATTTGACATAATTCGCTTTGAATTCTATTGTCTTTTAGACCTCTTATGAATCTATCGACTATGATATGTTCCCGGTAGTTGTCGTCATGTCTCAGGTATGCCTTAGATGCAAGGTTTTCTAATTCATACATGAATTGAAAGATTGACTCGTTTGGTACTTGTGTTCGAAGGACAAACTCCATTAAGGGATCGTTGTAAATTGGGTTACGACCAAATAGTTTTGAGCAGGTCCTTATCACTTCTTCGAAGGTTGCGTTTGGGTTCCTTGCAAGTAATCTTTGTTCTAATTGTTCTAAACAACGTTCTTCCAAAAGGTTCAAGAGAGGGTTTACTTTGTCTGGAAGGTTCTTAGCGTACCTTTCATATCCCCTCTTCCATACATTGAAGTCTTGGTTTATAGTAAATTTTGTTGGAATAATGTTCACCATTATTGGTGTTGTCATTTTTCTTTGCTCATATTTAAACGGCCAGTTTGAACTGATTTTCTGTATGATTGTTAAGATAATCCTCCATAAAATTATTGTTATTGTTATATCTCGAATTAATTCTAGGTATTTTACATTGCTATAGTAGCTGTTTACATTGTCAAAAATAATGTCCACGAACGGCATAATTGACGGTTCCCTGTTCTGTTTTGTTTCTACGGTTTTCATACGTTGAATCTCCTCTTGAACCACTTGTTTCGTATAGATTAATTGTGTAACGTATTGTAGACTTGTGTATATAAACGATAGAGGGTTGAATTTGATCATTATAATAAATCTCGTGTTTGTTTTACACGTGTTGAAGTATAAGTGAATGAATTAAAGTTTACTAACGTGTTTCAATTGATTGAAACTGAATTTAATTTTGCTTTATAAGTGTGTGTGAGTCTTTAAATTAAAATGTATAATTTAAACTCCGTTGGGCACCATTTGTAATATACTGTGAAAATATATTAAAGTATTAAGCCAAATCGACTTATAGTGATTGTGGACTTAATGGGTGAGAGACCAAAACAAAGATAAATTAATGATTAACTTTTTATTAAAATTGGAATCTGTTTAGTAATTGTTAGTAATGTCTTTTTATACTAAAAGTAAATATGACTAGAACTGCAGAAAGTAGTTGTGAAAGTTGAAAATACATGTTTCGACAGAGAAAGAAAGGAACAAAGAAACAAATTATAAAGACAAATAATTTGGGTTCTAACACAATGGAACTGTTGATTTAGATATCGAACCAGTCTTGGAGTCATGTCTAAATTCGTTCAAGTTGTCAAGCGAATTTAATTTTTATAAACTTCAAGCGTTTAATTTTGTGTCAAGTTTTTTCATCGGATTGGTCAAAATAAATCGTAAAGACTTGCACTCGTTTGTTAACTACACCCCATTAGGGTCAACTCAATTCACTAATTTCATAATCAAGACTCAACAACTTGATAATAAAACCCTACGTAATCAAGTTTGTAAATCAATCGAGTGTTTGTACTATGCAAGTTTGTTGAAAGATGATGTTAAAAAAGTGATTCCTGTGATTGATTCGTTATGTTTACATTTGACATTGACTTCATTGGGGTATTACAACACCCAAGAGAGTTTGGTGATAAGTTTAGGTCAGTCGTTGAACGTGTTTGCCGATTCAGAGGGTCATAAAAAAAATGAAACGTTTTTGGATTTTATGATTTCGATCGATGCGGTGTTTAGAGTTTTGTGTAATGATGATTCTGAGCATTGGACAATTGTACAGAGATCGATTTAAATGATGATTGAAACAAGCGAAGTTGTTTCAGGTTCGAGTTTGATCGATCAATTTGATGAGAGTCATGATTATTTGTTAAGACCGTCACTTGTAAACAATGCTTTGTTTGATTACCTAGCGGAGAAGTTGAGTCATTTGTGTTATGAAAGGAGTTGGTATGCTAAAAAAGCAGGGTGTTTGATCATAAATTTGTTGATTGACCGTATGCCGTTGGTTTGGAGTTTAGGACAATGTTTTTTATTTGTGAAATCGGTCATGTTTATTCTTGTTGCTGTTAATGGTGAAATTTCAAGTGGTGCTATCGATGTTGCTAAAGAGACACTTGATAAATTGACAAAGATATGCTTTCAAAAGTTTAATTTCAGTCTTTTGAATGAAGAGACTCAATTGGCGGGTCAATTAAACGAACTTCAAACAAAAGCGATGAATGATGTCACAAAAGAGCTCATCAAACAGGTAAATATATATTCTGTTAAATGCAAGGGTCTGGGGAGACCCAGGGAAGTATCACATATCACTCTTGCATGTCTAAATTTAACATTGATCTTCACAAGAATTTAAAAATATTCGATATAAAAATGGAATTTTTATATCGAACAACTTAAGACCCTTTTAGTTCGATATAAAAATTCCATTGGACTCGTCTTTAGTGTTAAAAATTGGAAAAACACTAATTTTACAAAAATGTTTAGACAAAAAAGGGTTTTTTTAAACTCAATTCCACGATAAAAAAAAGTATTACAACATTTAAGGCTCGACGTAAGCTTTCAAATGACATATCGCTCTTTTAGGTCTGAAATTAAAATTAATCATCACGGGGGTTCTAAATTTTTTGTCAATTTACGTTTTTTCAATTTTGAGGAGCCAAGGATCAATGGAGAGTGACTTTGCTTTATAAAATATTTATTTTGGAACAAACATTGGACCCCAGGGTACAAGTTAAGACCCTTTTCATTCGATATAAAAATTCCATCGGACTCGTGTTGAGCGTTTAAAATCGAAAAAACGTTAATATTTCAAAAATTTCAAAAATAAAATTTGGTTATTCTGATCTTAGCGACTCAAATACACTAAAACGGAATATCAAAATAAACCTGTTTTATATACCAAAATGAAGCTGAAAGTGTCCCCTAGACGTTTGTATAATATTTTTATTGACCTGATTTTCAGACATGATCCCAAGAGGGTTCAAATTAGATATATCAAATCGAATAAATTTACTTAACTTCTATTTTGAGGAGTAAAGTATTAAGCGAGGGATATTCATATTTTTGATTATTTTGTCTAAACACTTGCGATAGACCCCAAGGTACCATTTGGTATACTTTTTGCACGATGTAAAGTTTTTAATGGACTCATCTTGACTGTTTAAAATCGATAAAACGTTAATTTTTCAAAAATTTCAACACCAAAATTGATGATTCCCTCTCAATTTATTTTTCAAAGTTGACGTCATCAAGCATGTACGTACGCAAAGAGTCGACCAAGTTAATAACTCAGATCAGTGAATTGCAATCAAAAACAATCTACGCGTTGATTCAACCGTTCCAAGACGTTTTAAACGAAACAGTTGCGCCTCGTAAACACTTAAAACTCCGTCATTACTCGTTCCAATCTCAGATTGGTTTACTCGAGAGTCTTGAATTTTGTTCTTCAACAAGTCCACAACTATTTACTATTCAACTTTCAAACTCCGATCAAAACAACTTGTTCAACGAGATAATTTCAATTTGTGAGCAAGATGATCCTAGTCTGCTTAAACTCCCGTGTTACAAGACTTTGACCGACTTGAGTCCGATCCGTAAAGCGGCTTTAAATAGCTTAGCGTCGTTCTATCACCTTCTCGAACAACGTGAACAAATCCTAAGTATGCTACAAAAGTCACTTGAAAACCCGGTCCAAGACATCCAAGAAGCTTCTTTCAATTGTCTCAAAAAATTCAACAAAAACACCGATAGCTACGCAGCACAGTGCCGTCAGACCCAAGGGGCGTCTCAAGATTCAGTGAGTACTTGTTCTAAAGTATGAGAAAATCTTTGGACTTGAGATAAGCGAAAAATTCGTGAACCGTTAAGTGAGTTTTTAAAACGATTCCCATTCGAGACCCTCAAGTATTTATTACACGCTGATCGGATAAAGGACATGTACTTTTTTAGATTTTTTTTTTATTTAATTAAACGACAAAAGGTTCCATTTTGTCAAATATTTAAAACTGAACCCAATCGATTGATTCAAATGTTAAACGAATCGCAGACTTTGTTAATAAATGGTCTTAATCAATCGAATAATTATTTTATTAATAAATCAAATCAAATTTTGTATTTGACAATTGTGATTATTTATCGTTTGATAAAGATTGAAACAAACAGGTGAGTCAGATATATTTTTTAAGAGTCTCTCTTTTGAGGATTGAAATCAATCAAGCGAGAAGTTAAGTGTAAAAAAAGGGGTTGGTGGGGGAGGGTAAGAGAGATAGAGAGCTTCGATGGTGTAGTGGTTATCACATCTGCTTTACACGCAAAAGGTGGGTATAATAAGACAAATATGAAAAATGTGCCTTTATTTTGCACGTTTTTAACCAATAATGGGAGCAGTAAAATATTTTTTCAACTCGATTTGGGACTAAGTATCAATGGGAGCTTTTTGGCTATCAGGCAATGTCTTTGCATAACTGGTATCTTTTTCCAATCATGAGTTCTTGAATGTTTTAACAAAGCACCATGACATGAGGATGAACTAAACTTTCCTTCTTGATTGATTGAGAGATGACCCTTGGCAAAAAAATTAGATCAGTGTTGCCGGCTTGACGAACGCTTTTAAATGGTTCAATAGAGGGTTACTTTGCTTTATAAAATATTAGTGTTGGAATAAACATTGGACCCTAGGGTACAACTTTAGAGACTTTTTGTTCGATAAAAAAATTCCATCGGACTCGTCTAGAGCGTTAAAAATCGGAAAAAAAAATTTCAGTTTCAAAAATTGATGATTTTGGAGACAAGGATAAATCGAGGGATATTCATATATTTGATTTTTTGGTCAGATCTACGTTTTTTCGATTTTGAGGAGCCAAGGATCAATAGAGGGTGACTTCGATTTTTAAATTCTTGGTCTAAAAGTCAAGATTGGACCCCAAGGTACACTTTAAGATACGTTTTGATCGATCTAATAATTTCATTGCACTCACCTTTAGTACTAAAAAATGAAAAAACGTTAATGTTTCAAAAATTTCAAAAACAAATTTGGTGATTCCGATTTTAGGGACTCTAGTACACAAGAATGAAGGATCAAAATAAACCTGTTTTATATACCAAAATGAAGCTGAAAGTGTCTTCTACACGTTTACGTCAAAATTTGGTTGACCTGATTTTCAGACATGATCCCAAGAGGGTTCAAATCGGACAAATCATAAGAGAAACACCTTGAAATTAGGCTGCTCAAAAAGTGTCCAGGCTAAAATATGATTTTTGAACCTCGTCAAAAAACTGATTTTCTTAGGTTTTCGAGGTCGTAGATTACACCTACAGTGATTTTTTGGTCGGAATTGGAGTCCAGTCGTGCCCCATCGGCGCATCATAAGCTTGTGTACAGCTTCGATTTCCTCCATATCTTAAAAGTCTTTATTAATTTTTATTTTTTTAAAGTGCATGGTTACAGTCTCAAAATCAACTAATCGAAGTTTTACTCAAAATTTGGTGCGATGACAAATTCCATGAAAAGCACTCCCAAATCGACACAATTCACTACATCTATTGGAAAGAACCAATGTACATGCTCAAGATCCTGCTCAAATTTCATCAAATTCAACTCGAATTAGAAAAAACATCTCAGTCAACTTATCCGTCCAACATCGAACTCTTGTTCAAACTCCTAATCGCGTTTCAACATAAATCTCTCAAACATTGAATTTTTTAAACTCTATTTGAGTCAAACAGTCGCCAAGGATTACCCAAACGAGATCAAAAGGGACATCTTCTTCACTTTTGTGCAAAAATTCACCGATACAACAGACCCAATCTACACACAACGTCTCAAATCCTCGATACTTCAGTACGTACTAATCCCTTGTTTTACCCATTCGTTCGAGCAAAACGAACACGTTGCATTGATCGGGGGTCCACCTAGCCCGGACACTGATTCCACTGACAACGTCATATCAGTCTTTATAAACAAAGTTGTCGACCCAGATCAACCGTACGCTAGCTCAGACTCAGTGCGAATATTCCTACTCCAATTATCGTCTCTATTCGTTCAACAAGCCCACGATTACATCCATGATGTCAACAACAAAAAACAAGGTACCAAACTCCGACGACTAATGACCTTTGCTTCGCCTTGTCTACTCGCCAAAACATGCGTTGACCCTTTCAACAAATACCACGGTCTCTTACTCCTAAGTCACATTATCTCAAAATTTGCTTTCCACAAACGAATCGTGTTCCAAGTCACAGTTTATTGAAATCAATCGGTCCCTCAGCTAAGTCACTTGATATATATCATAGTCCGGTACTTTAAAGTGTTTTATTTCATTAGAGACTCGTTGATAAATCAAAAAGTCGGTCTCTCTAAAAACGAGAACCGATTGTTGATCATTGTTTTATGCGAGACAATACTCAAGTGGGAGGCTCAACGTAAATTGGATTCAGAGAACCCAAACTTTGATCAAAATCTTAAACAAAAACATGCGGATATTTTTAAACCATTTGACAAACACATTTGTGATTTTATAATGAATTTTTTTATTCGTTTTGCATGTCAAATGGGATCACAAAGCCAAGAGGGCACGGCAAACACAAATTTAAACGAACAATTATCAAAAAAATGCATTGTACTATTCGAAATGACAATTCGCAACGAATTGTTGAACAACTTTGATCTTAAACTTGAGACCTTAGACAAGTTATTGACAGGATTGGAGTCGACTTTTGCTCAAAATCCTCTTGTTAACAATAAACTTGGTGTTCAGAGTACCACTAGTTCTCAAATAAACCTAAATCAAGTTTACATAAGTCTTTAAATTTTGGGCATCCTAGTTGATACTTAAAAATTTACACCGTGGTCTTCAATATTGTATCACAAGCACAAACGTCAAGATTATTAAACTACATTCGAATATTATCGAAAAGTTGATGTTGAGTCTCCCTGTTGAAGTGTTTAATTTACCTGATACGGAGCCATCTGACCCAGTGTACACATTATTGGGTCAACCTGATGGGGTCTTGTGTCGAATGATACTCGAAAGTTTTGCTTATTACGAAAAGCTGAGTCTTATAAGCTTAACAGAGACTGCGACTCTTAACTTGGGGATCGAAATTTTGACCAATTGTTTGGGTTTGATAAAAAGTGCGTCTGTTAATAACCCACAGTATATTGCCCGGTTGATGGTTCCAATAATGAAAGTTTTACAAAAGTTATACCGAGATCATTTAAACTCGATAAACACAATTGGACAGTGTTTGAGCAGTCCAGACGGGTCGAATATAATTCAAGCGCCCAATTCAGTTCAAGTTTACTCGTTCACCGAGTTGATTATACAAGTCATTGATTTGGTTAATAATCGAGTTGGGGTTATGAGTATTGAGATGAGAAAGTTGTTAATCAATCAAATATTGGTTAGTCTTATCGAAAAGTCAATAGATCTTTGTTTGGTCAAGTTCTTGTGTAATTTGATTAATGATTGGATCAAGATGAATAATGTAACGAATAATGTGTTGTTGAATCAAATACCAACGATGAAAGAAAAACTTGTTTTGTTACAAAAATTGACCACTGTAATTGACAAAAAGTTTTCTGATAGTCAAGACATTCAAAAGTTGTATTTAGAGACGATTAGTTATGTGTATCAAAAATGAGTCCTATGTAACACAATCTGAATTCAAGTGTAAATTAGAACAAGCATTTTTGTTAGGTCTTAAAAGTTCAAGTGTTGAAATGAGAGACATTTTTTATGATTTATTTATTTAACAAAAATTTTCAATCAAACGATTTGTATGAGAGACTGTTTTGTTATTGTGACACAAAATTGGGAGCTATTCGGTGCTTATTATTGGATTAGACAGTGTATTCAACTTACTCTCGGGTCTTGTTATAACATGAGTTATGTCAATAAGTTTAAGACTCGTTTTTTAAGTTTGACTGAAGCCCAGATTCTGGGAGTCATTCAAGACGACTCGGAGTTCGGCAAAATGGTTGAACAAATTGATGAACTTGATGAACAGGTCTTGATCGCTCCACTTGAGCTTGATCTCGATTACAATAAAAAAAGTAAGTCGATTTTTTCACAGCCTAATGTCATGGTGCCTTCCTTAAACATTCTACAAGTCTTGATTGGAAACGGTTATCTGTTATACCAAGATAAGGTCTGATAGCTAAAAGGATCCTATTGATGCTGGAATTATTATTGAACCGAAAGTTTATTTTCTTGATCCCTTGTTGGGCAAAAACGAGCAAAAAAAAAGACATGTTTTCATTCAAACCCTATTTATCAATATGGGCAACCCCATTCCCATATTTTTTTAACATCTACTTCAGTAGAGCTGTAATCTACACCCTCGAAAACCAAAAATAATCGTTTTTTTGATTAATCTGAAAATCAAAATTTTAAGCTAATCCATTTTTTAGCAGCCTAATGACCTGGTGCTAAACATTCAAGAAGTCATTATTGGAAAGAAAGATGAAATGACCCAAAAAAATATAGAATAATAAATAGAATATTTATAAACTATATTGATTATATTCTATTGGATCGGTTATATCAAGACATCGTCGTCTATCAATACAAGGCTTCTAAATTTTTTGTCAAATTTATATTATTCAGATTTTTGGAACACAAGGATCGATCGAGGGTGACTTCGATTTCAAAATTCTTGGTCTTAGTATCAACATTGGATCCCAGAGTACAAGTTTATTTAATTTTTATAATTCTATATAGCTGACACTCTGGTAATAAAAATATAACAGCATTTAGGGCCCGACGGAACTCAAGGTCAACCGAGGGTTCAAAAACAAATTTTGGTTATTCCGATTTTAAGGACTCAAGTACACAAAGACGAAGGATCAAAATTACCATGTTTTGATTACCAAAATGAAGATAAGAGTGTCCGCTAGACATTTTCGTCAATATTTGATTGACCTGATTTTCAAACATTTCCCCAGAGGGTTCAAATTAGGTATATCATCGATATAAATTTACTTAATTTCGATTTTGAGGAGCCAATGATCAATCTAGGGATATTACTATTTTTGAAAAATTGTTCTTAAGATTAACAGTAGATCCCAAGGTAACACTTGGAATATTTTTTCCTCGATGTAAAGTTTCTAATGGACTCATCTTAAGTGTTTAAAATCATAAAAGCGTTAAATTTTCAAAATTTAGAACTAATCCAATTTTTTTTTAAAAGTTGACTTCATCAAGCATGTACGTACGCAAAGAGTCGACCATATTAATCACTCATATCAGTGAATTGCAATCAAAAACAATTTACGCGTTGATTCAATCGTTCTAAGACGTTCAACTATTCACAATTCAACTTTCAAACCTTGATCATAACAACTAGTTCAACGATATAATTTCAATTTGTAAAAAAGATGATTCTAGTCTACTTAAACTTCCTTGTTACAAGACCTTGACCGACTTGAGTCCGATCCGTAAAGCGGCTTAGAATTGTTCACGTTTTTCGAGATGGTGATAGAACTACGCAAGACACTTTAAAGTCGCTTTACGGATCGGACTCAAGTCAGTCAGGGTATATTAACTTCAATTCAATTAAAAATGAACATGAGTCTCACATTTTTATTTTAAAAAAAAGCAGGAATAAAGCACTGCTCCGGGTTACTAATTGTATTCAAAATTCTTAACAGAAATATATTAACATTAATTAATGAAATTAAATAAAATGTTTTTTAGAAATTCACAAGAATGGATGTAGTAGAAAAAGATATAGTCGGAAAGAGGAAAGGGTTCGAAAGATTTTTTTTGTTCAAATGCTATTCAGCCCTAAAAAAAAATGTGGATGATTTCGATTTACAATTCAACCAAAAATCGTTTTTAAATTATCTGAAGGGTAAGGTTTTTAGGCTAAAATAAAACTTGAAACATTAATGATTTTTTTAAAGAAAACGAAATTGTTTTTTTTGATGTAGAGAAGCTTTCAAATGACGAGCTTTTTATGTACATTATTTACGACACATCTAATAAGTCTTTTAAATTATATGATGCCGAAAAAGATTTTGATTTCAACATTCAAACAGCTTTTCAAGACTGTCAAAAAGAAAAGGTTGATTATTAAAAATGAAAATTATCCAAAAATCAAAAATTAATTGTTTTTAATTGAAGGACGCAATTGAAGCCGAAATAAAACTATTAAGTAGTTTGTCAATTTTCAAAAGAATTTTTAGTTGTTCAAACTCAACAACTGATTCTGGATCTTCTTCATCAAAAGTAAGAAAAAAGAAAGCTAAAACAATCATAACAAAATTAATTATTAAATCTAGAAGTCAAAAAGTACACTAAATAACAATAGAGCCAAAAATTGTTTTTTCCGATGTAAGATTTTGTACGCGATAATTTTTGATAATTTAATTACAAAGCAAGAGTTCAAAAAAATTAATGAAGGTAAACTTTCAATAAAAAAGAAAGAAAAAAAACTAAATTCTTCAAACTTTATTTTTAAGATGAAAATATTTTGCCTGATTTCAGAAAAGATGAATTTGCATTTGCAGACAATGTTATTTATAATTTTGAAAAAAAACGATTCGAAATCGAGAAGGATGAAATTGCAATCGAATGTTTTTACAGGAAACTAGTATCGGAAAAATATCTAATAATGATTGAGCAAAAACAAATACTCTCTGAAAAAAAAATTCAAAAAGACACCCATAATCTTCTCAATCTCAATCTTCAACAACAAGATGAAAGTTTGCAAATGCAAGAAAAACAAAAAAGCTCAAACGATCAACAAGCGGACACTCCTCGGACTCAACAAAAAAACTCAAACTATCAACAAGATACAAGACAGACAATTAACACAGACCAAAATCAAACTCTAACAACAACTCAAAATCAAAAAGGCTCAAACGATCAACAAGCGGACACGACTCTGAATCAAAACAAAAACCCAAGCCAGATAACAAAACCGACTCAAAATCAAAAAGGCTCAAACGATCAACAATCGGACACGACTCTGAATCAAAAGAAAAACCCAAGCCAGAAAACAAAACCGACTCAAAATCAAAAAGGCTCAAACGATCAACAAGCGGACACGACTCTGAATCAAAACAAAAAGCAAAAACAGATAACAAAACCGAATCAAAATCGAAAAGGCTCAAACGATCAACAATCGGACACGACTCTGAATCAAAACAAAAACCCAAGCCAGATAACAAAACCGACTCAAAATCAAAAAGGCTCAAACGATCAACAATCGGACACGACTCTGAATCAAAAGAAAAACCCAAGCCAGAAAACAAAACCGACTCAAAATCAAAAAGGCTCAAACGATCAACAAGCGGACACGACTCTGAATCAAAACAAAAAGCAAAAACAGATAACAAAACCGAATCAAAATCGAAAAAGCTCAAACGATCAACAATCGGACACGACTCTGAATCAAAACAAAAACCCAAGCCAGATAACAAAACCGACTCAAAATCAAAAAGGCTCAAACGATCAACAATCGGACACGACTCGCAACCAAAACAAAAACCAAAGCCAGAAACCAAAAACGACTCAAAATCAAGTTCAGACGAAATCAGACGATAAACATGAAGATGCGAGCCAAACACAAAATCAAAAAAGATCAAATGAAAATGAATTCGACTTGAGTGTATCACATCATGAACTCCAAACTATTAAATCCAAGAAGCTAAAACGTCTTTTAGTTAAAAAAATACAAATCGAAGAGCAAATACAAAACATAGACCAGACCGAGACGAGTCAAAACAATAGTTTAGTTGAAAAACAAATACAACTTTCCGAAACAGATCAAAACAGTCAACAGGACCGAACGGATGATCATTCTTTTGAAATGAAGTTAAGATCTAGAAAACGTCCGTGTTCAGAAAAAAATACTTCAAGTACCCCTTTCACTTATTTCCTAATTTTTTTTTTAATTAAAAGTTTAAAATACTTATTTTTAAGATAATCTTAATGAGTCAGAAGCAAATCAACATAACGGTATAGAGCTTGAAGTTGCAAATATCATAGCTGATATGCAAAGCCTTAATTCCGATCCAACAAATAAAGATCATTTATCAAAAAAAGAGCTTAAAAGAAAAGAGCTCGAAGAAAAATTCAAATTAATGACAAATTACGATATTCGCAATGTCAAGTATAAGGTGAGATTTAAAGCATTTATTAATTTTTACATTAAAATTAAATCGTTTAAAAAAGCATTTAGCGAAATTCGTCATGGGGTTTTCCATGGCGGGTTGTGATTAGAAGTAACGATAGTTCAGACTCTGGTTCTATCATTGCTTTTAAAAGGCACATCATATTGCGAAATTCGTCATGGGGTTTTCCATGGCGGGTTGTGATTAGAAGTAACGATAGTTCAGACTCTGGTTCTATCGTTGCTTTTAAAAGGGACATCATTTAGCATAATTCGTCATGGGGTTTTCCATGGCGAGTTGTGATTAGAAGGAACGATAGTTCAGACTCTGGTTCTATCATTGCTTTTAAAAGGCACATAATATTGCGAAATTCGTCATGGGGTTTTCCATGGCGGGTTGTGATTAGAAGTAACGATAGTTCAGACTTTGGTTCTATCTTTACTTTCAAAAGAACTTTAAAATCATTTTTTATTTTTTTTTTAAGTACAAAGAGATTCTTGATGATAGAGTTAATCCAATTACTAAGAAAGTTGAATTATTGCTTTCATGGCAAGAAGTGATGAAAACACATTTCGGCTCGTAATTTAAAATAATTTTATTAATTTCTTATTTTAAAATTTTTAATAACTTCAGATCTTGGGAATCACTTAGCAGAGTCGATGCTCATTCGTTCATCGCTGATTATGAGATAAAAAACGATAAAAATCTTGGCTTAAAAAATGTTCACCCCGTTTATCCAAATGAACCTGAAGCAAAAGAAGATTTCATATATGCTGATGAATTGACCAGAGAACAAAATGATCTTGCAAATGAAATTTTTTCCTTGGATGGGCAAGGACCATTAGAAGTTAAATCAAAAAAAACAAAACGAAGAAAATTTTCTTAAATGGCTTATAAAATTAAATAAGATAAATTCAAGAATCAATTCAATAAACTTAATAAATTTAAAAATCGTAAAATAAATTTTTCAACCTATTTTAATTCTTTTTTATCTAAAAATTATTCGCGTAGAATCGGATAGATCAGTAATTTTTTCTAAAATATTGTGAGTTGATTAAAAAATTGTGGTGTTTTTAATCTGGTCAACAGATGCTGGCCTTAATTTGTTATAAATTACTAAATCAGCCTTGTGTTATGAGAAGTAAAAAGTTTGATCGATAAATGAAGAGCTTTTTTTGTGCATTCCGTCCATTAATCTTTTTGTATGTTAAGTATAAAAATCAAGAATTTCTTTAGATTTAAACCTAAACCTAGATAAATTTAAACTTACGGAACGAAAAGGGAAAATTTTTAATCGTAAGTGAATTTTTTTAATAAACTTCGAAAAAGACTTAACCAAATCAGAAGAACTTCTTCTAGGACATCGTATAGAACAGATCAACATCAGGTGCAAGAATTACATATAAAGCTGATGGGCTGATGGGTATTTTTGATTTTTAGCCTAAGCAATAGTTTCACAGCATCTTTAAAACAGACTATTCAAATTTCAAAATTTATTATTTAAAAAAATTATTAACCTTATGTTTTAGGTAATCAGCTTTCATTTTAGCGGAATCAACTCAAACTTTCTAAGAAAATCCCGACTCCTATAAGTCCAATTTTTGGGGAATCAGACCAGTTAAAATAAACGTAATAGGCTGAAAATAAGTAAATTTTAATGATGCTGTGAGCCTAACTAAGCATATTCTCAAATAACGACGCTTTGTAATTTGTAATTATTTAGAATTGTAATCCTGCATTTTAAAAGCTCTGATCCTTATTGTTTGAGAATTCGGTAAAGTTAAGTATCAAGTGCTTAAATCAAAGAAATTTCCAAAATTGATGATTAAATTAAAACTAAATTTCGTCCAATTTTTTTTCGAAGTCTAAATTCTAAAACGGAATTTTTATCTCTTGTAAATTTAACTAATTTTTATATAATTAATTTTAAAAAAGATAAAACAGCGTCAAAAAAATGGAATTATCACTTGACATCAATTTATGGAATAGTCTTCCAAATGAGTTAGTTACAAAAATCCGTGAATACGTTTTGAAATCTCAAAAAAAAGATCTTGAATCGCATTTAACGAACATTGCATTTTTAAAATATAGAACTTCGTTACTGGATAATATTAAGTTTATTTGCGACGGATATAATTTTTTAATTAAAATCGAACAAAATTATATTAATGTGTCAAAATATCCATTTTTCCCTTTCAATAAAAAATATGATTTTATTTCTCTTGACTTAGAAAAGGATCATCTCAGAGATTTAATTCAGAAACTTGTTTTCCCGGATGATTTTGAAAATGCTTATATTTCAGGTGGACACTTTTCGAAATACAATCGAAATCCAATATCCATTCGTTTTACTCGATTATTTAATGTTCTGAATGAAGAAAAAGACATTGATTTATATATTTCAACCAACAAAAGTCGATTATATGCTGCGAAGTACTCGAAAAAACTAATCGTTTACAAGAAACGAAATCATACATACAGATTTTCGAGCTTTAAAATAGTTGAAAATGATTTAAAGATAAATTTTATTTTTCCAAATCTTAAAAAGGGTTTCACGTTTCGGTGTTTGTTAGAGGAATTTGACTTTGACTTTTCTAAAGTTTTTTATTGCTATCAATCCGATTCAATTTTCGCTCATTTACATCTTTTTGATAATTTTATTATGCTAAAAGAAAATTATTTTCAAAATTATAAGGTGAATGGTCTAAATGTGTATCAATCGAAACTTTTAACGTTAATGCGATTCTATTCGATTTCAAAAGAAAGACTTACCGAGTCTGACATATCATGTGAAAAAACAGATTTTTGGCGATTTGATTTGACACGATTTATCAAATATGTTTTTAAGGGATTTTATAACTCTGACGATATTCAAATTTTGACAGAAATAATATCATTTTTTGAAGAGCCTCTAATACAATTTTTAATAGATTTCTACCAAAAAAACTAACTAATAAATTTTTTTTTGAATAAAAGATTTCTTTGAAATTTTTACTTTCGAATTTATAATTTGACGATTTTAACAATGTCATACATATAGCAATTAATTCTCTAATTGATAAAGAATATTCTCCGTCTAGATTTAAAAAAAACAAATTGATAAAGATGCCTAGAAATACCAATTTTGACGATTTCGAAAGTCTCGTATCAATAACAGTTGATTATATGATCGTAAATGACCTGAAAAATCTTGAAGGAGGGTTTCGTTGTGAAAATTCTCATTTTAAAAAAATCGCAGATCTATGCGGCGTTTATAATAATAAAGCCCCAGTGAATCTTTACACCAAATGGAATAGGAACGATCATAATTATAGATCCAAAGTTCTTGAAGTTCTGAATGGAGAACAGCAAAGATCGTCAATAACAACCGATCAAGTCAAAATATGGTTTGATCATAACGAATGGCTGGAATTGTCAAATTTCTTTTCTGAAGGTTCTAGACCAAAAATTTTGGCATCAGCTAACAAAACTTTAGCTTCCAAGTTTAAAGCAGTTGGTATAAAGTGCAGTTTTAAACTTAATAGCAATAATACTTTTACAACTTCGAAACGACATATTCCAGGTCATAAGTTTTGGAATGGAAAAATTAAATGTACTCAATGTGGAAATGAAATGAATGGATATATTATTAAGAAACCTTTAAAAAATTATGGGATAGAGTTTATCTTTGATTGGAATGGAATACAGTGCTCTGAAAATGCTGGCCTTCCTAAAAAACAAGTGAAAGGAGACAAAAGAATTTTGATACAACATGAAATATGTTCAAAGGGTGTAATAAACTTTATGACAGAGGCAAATTTTTTTGGTAATTTATAAATTTAAAAAAAAAAAGCATTCTTATAAATTTTTATTCTAAAAGATGACGGTGAAAAAAAATTAATCTCGTATGACAATCTTAGAAAACTTAAAAGCTTATTCCGACATCGTTACCAAATGTGCAATGAAATGAGGATTGATGGCGATGCAACTAAAAATTTTTTTGATTACTATCTTCGCAATCCTAAAAAAGGTATTCAAGGTTACGTTCATGATATTGATTCTAATCCTTTTGGATTTGTTATGCTTTCGGAAAT
Organism: Brachionus rubens; assembly: GCA_022207745.1. NCBI lineage: Eukaryota > Metazoa > Rotifera > Eurotatoria > Ploima > Brachionidae > Brachionus > Brachionus rubens. The sequence continues at coordinate 6,822,798 of JAJVHD010000001.1, read as the reverse complement.
ACAAGTAAAATTAAGAAAAAATTAAATATTTTATTCCAATTAAATATTTTTTTATTTATTTCTAAAGCTTAAAATTTGGGCATTGATAGAAAAATATAATCCAGTTTGGTTTTACGATTCAACTGGACGTGTAATGGCGAAATACAGAGATCAAAAAGATATTCTTCTCCATAGCTTGGTAGCTCATGACTTTATAAATGAAACTTTAGTACCAATCGGAGATTTCGTTTCTAGCCAGAATGACAATATAAATATAGGCCTTAAATTAAGTAAAATTCTCTTAGAAGCTAAGAGATACAATTTTTTTAAGAAGCCATCGATTGTTGTCACTGATTTTTCTTGGGCAAATATTCATGGTTGTATGTTTGCTTTCAATCAATTTGAGTTTATTGATTATTTGAGAGTCTGTTTTGCCATTCTCGTAAAAAATGAAAACATTGATCTTTGCTCAGCCGAAAAAACAATTATTTATCTTTGCTCAACTCATTTTTTAAAAAACGTAATCGACGCAACTGACAATGAATTACGCTATATAAAAAATACAAGATCATCGATCAGAAAATGTTTTATATTTTGTTTTTCGCTACTGCAAACATCCCGAACTTTTAAATCGTTTAGTGAAAACCTAATAGATATCCGAAATATTTTCAAACGTAAATTCAAAGACAGAATTTTCAATCAAAGCATGGTAAGATTACAGTTACAATTAATTGGTCGAGAATCTGAATGGTTTAAAAATATTTGTGAAACAATTGATTATGAACAGGATGATGAAGATGCTCCAACAGATATTTTATTATTCGAAAAAAATGAAAAAGAACCTAATTTCTCAAGGGATTCCCCATTCACTTCCTATTTTGAAGAACTTTTAAAAGAAGATTTTGAAATGGATACAAATTCTGTTTTTGAAAAAAACATTTACTATTTTCCGTCTTTATTCGAAATAATAAAAAAACGACTATATTTAGCCCCACTTTGGTCTGGATTTATGATTAATAAAGTTTTCCCACAAAAAAACAGATTATCAAACAATCCTGTTGAATCGTGGTTCAAACATCTCAAAAATTCGATTCTCAATGTTAATAAAAGAATACGTGGATCTCGACTTCTTTTCTGCAATGAAGTGGCGACACCATTATATTTTTTCCTAAAAAAACATTATGAAACATATTATGAAGATCAATTCAATTTTTCATTTAATGGAAGTAAGCATCATTATAAAGCGAAATCTAAAGAACAATGGTCAACAAAAGAACCTAAAAAAAAAGAAGCAAAATATTTCGAAAACTCATTTCGTTTCGACTTATTTGAAAGCAAAAAGGCTAATAATGAAATGGACGTACAAGTCATTAACGAGATTAATTTACAAAACCAAGATTTTTTTGAAACTTATCAAGATCCATTTTCTCCAAAATTTATACAAGAATTCAAAAAGGCAAACTCTTTTTTTAAAGAGTTTGAAAAAAAAGAAAAATGCTCTAATAATCAGAAAAAAACAAGTCCTGTCAATTCAAATACAAATCAGTCATTTAACAATTTTTTTTTTTACAAAATTGGCCAGTTTCTCGTTAGATTTATTGACATGAAAGAACTTATTTCAAATTGTTGGCTTAATGATATAGTAATTTTAAATTATCAGTATTTAAAATATTTATATTCAATTTGTTTTAGATTTTAGAAACGTACGGAACTTGTCTTAGCATGATCTTAAAAAAAAAAGTATTAAGAATAAGTTCCTTCCGATTGACAGAAATGTTTAATTCTGATTTTCAAAAACATTTTTACAAATATAAAGTATATTTTGACAACTAAATTTATAAAAATTTGTTCCAATATCGTATTTTTCAGTTTTCAGACTTCACCGGAGTTTATGGATTTATCAACGAGAATGGGAACCATTGGAATCTCATGTACGTTGATTTTCGAGAAAATCTTTTTTATTATCTTGACCCAAAAAAACAATATGATCAGATTGACGAAAATGGAAAATTAAACAAAAAAAGTCAAATATTTTTTGAAAAATGGGTGTAGGTATAAAAATAAAGTCTTTTTAACTGTTGACGCTATTTTTTTTTAAATAGGAAATCATCTAAAAATCATCCAGATTTAAAGTCTCGAAATTGGAAACTTGCCGAGCCAGAACATGCCTATCAAATTGATTCAAACAACTGTGGGGTTTTCGTTTGCAAATTTTTGAAACGGTTATTGAAAGGAAAGAGTTTAACGTTTGATAGCGATGAAAACGCTTTAATAAGATTCAGGTTTGAAATCAGCAAAACAATTAAAGAATCTTCCGAGCATAATTTCTGCTCAATTTGTGGTATGGTTTTTAAAGAAAATGATTTTATGAGGGCAAAAAATTGTTTTCATAAATATCACTTAAATTGTCTAGAAAAATTTTTTGGTCCGAGCAAATGCGAATTATTGGAATGCCAACAATGTTCTAATTAATGAAAGTATATGCTTTTTTTAAAGATAGAAATAAATATATGAAACTTAATTTTTAAAATTTGTTTTTTTGATTTTATGAATACTAAATCTGAAAATTGAACTTTTAAAAGAGTTCAATAAAATATTTTTAAGATAAAATAAAACCAAAATTATTAATAGTAATTTTAATCAAGAAGAAAAGAAATATTATATTTACCGATTTTACGAAAATGTCAAACGACAATAAGCGAAATTACCAAGCATCTAATACTTCATGCGACTTTAATGGCAACAATACTGAAAAAAATGGAGGAATTACAAAAGCTTTCATGATTTCTGCTACCCAAAAGCCAGATCATATTCAGGATAATCAGAAATTGAAGCATTCTGATGGATCGAAAATTTTTATCAAAATTCAAAGTAGTCCCAAAAATCTAAATACTCCAGTTTTTTTTCATGATGGGAACCAAATTAAAATAAACGATAAAGATGCCCAAAATTTTGGAGAAAAAGATTCATTAGTTTCATCCCTCTTTGAAGAGATTATGGTTTGTAAATTTTTTAAAAAACTTTCAAATCTTTAAATTTTTCAAATCATTCCATAGAATAAGTCTTTTGAAGTCGTTGATAGTATTTCAAAAAGCGTGATCAAATCCTTAAAAAATGTTGTTGATCATGTTGTTGATATGGTGGAAGACTTAAATTCATCCCAGGTAATAATAAAGTTCCAATTTAAAAGATATTGAAAATAGTAAATGAAATTAATTAAGGTTAAAATACAAGTTTCTTCGACACCTTTGAATGTTTCAATTGATTTGTCGGAAGTGGAAGGTATTGAACCAATAAATGATGAATTGATACGGTCAAAAATAGAAGGTATTGAACCAATAAATGGTGAATTGATACGATCAAAAATAGAAGAACTTTTGAAAACACTCGAAGAAAAAGAAGAAGAATGTGAAGATTTTCGAGAACAGTTAAATGAAGGGCAAGAATATCATCGAAAAATGATTGACTTTTATTGCAATGAAATTGAGATTTTAAAGGTATTTCATAACTTCTATATATTAAGCTTAGTTAAAATCTTTTTATTTTTCTTTATTGAAAGCTATCCTATGAAAAAAAAGTTGAAAGTCTAGAAATAATAATAAATGAAAACATTGTAAACGAAGAGAAGATATCAGCAAATTTAAATCAATTGGAAAATAAGCTATCTAAAAGGTAAATAGAATTTCTACAAAAGAAAGATAAAATTGAATGGATGTTCCTAAATTAATTAACATTTTTTCATTATTTAAGAGAAGAGACTAATTTGATTACCGAAAAGTTGAATCAAAAAATTGTTGATTTACAAGATGAACTCGAAAAATTAAAAATTGAAAATTCAAATTTAAAACTTCAAGCAAACAAAAGATCTTGTCAGTATTTTAAATGTAAAAACATGGGAAATATGAACAAAAAAGGAACAAATCATCAAAATCATTATACACTTGAAAATTGTCCTTTATGGAATGAAGTAAATTAATATAAGATGGAAATAATTAAAAAAAATTCTTTGAATGAATTTTATTTTTAGGAAATAGAAAAATATTATCAAATGGAAAAAGACAAATGTGATTTAAAACGAGAAATCCAAGATTTATCAAATAAATCAGAGGATGAAAAAGAATCGATTAAACAAGACTATGAGCTTTTATTATTGGAGTGTAAAAAAGAAATAAAAGGTCTCGAAAATGAAATTATTAATAAAAACGAGACTCTTAATCAGTAATTTTTGTAAAAATTGATTTCTCATCTTGAATTACTAGAACTTTTTTTCTAAAAGAAAATTTGAAGAAATAGATCATCAAAAGAAACAAATAAAAGATTTAACGATAAATAAAAAGGAACTTACTCCAAGTCAAATAAATTTTGGAAAAGAAATTGAGCAAATTAAATCAAATGAAATGCAAAATTTCAAAAATGAAAAACAAAAAATTGAGATCAGTTTAAAACAAAGGTAACTAAATAAATCATTAAAATATAAAATTAATTTTTTTTTTAAAGCTTGGATGAAAACAACAGGCTAAAAACATTCCAAGAAGAACTAGAAAACAAACTCATATCAAAAGAAAAAGAATTAAACGAGGTTCAAGAGAAGCATATTTTGGCTATTAAAAACAAGTATATTAAAGCACTAAATATAAAAATTCAGCAAAATTCGTCATGGGGTTTTCCATGGCGAGTTGTGTTTAGAAGTAACGATGGTTCAGACTCTGGTTCTATCGTTACTTTTAAAAAGGACATCATTCAGCAAAATTCGTCATGGGGTTTTCCATGGCGAGTTGTGTTTAGAAGTAACGATGGTTCAGACTCTGGTTCTATCGTTACTTGTTTTTTATTCTTTAAATTTTAAATTTTGTTTTAATTGAATTATTATTTTAGAGACAATACATTGACCGATTTGAATGGACAAATTAACAAATTAAACGAACAACTCAAGGAACAAATTGAAGAGGCAAATAATCATTTGGGATCAATCACAGAACTTGAAACAAAAATAACTGTTTTGAAGACGGAAAAGTATTAGCATTTAATTTTTTAATACCAATCTTAAAAATAAAAAATAAATTTTTTTTTAAAGTTTGGATGAAAACAACAAGCTAAAAACATTCAAAGACGAACTTGAAAACAAACTCATATTCAAAGAAAAAGAATTAAACGAGGTTCAAGAGAAGCATTTTTTGGACATTCAAATAAAGTAAATTAAAGCTCTAATTAAAAAAATTCAGAAATATTCGTCATGGGGTTTTCCATGGCGAGTTGTGTTTAGAAGTAACGATGGTTCAGACTCTGGTTCTATCGTTACTTGTTTTTTATTCTTTAAATTTTAAATTTTGTTTTAATTGAATTATTTTTTTAGAGACAATACATAGACCGATTTGAATGGACAAATTAACAAATTAAACGAACAACTCAAGGAACAAATTGAAGAGGCAAATAATCATTTGGGATCAATCACAGAACTTGAAACAAAAATAACTGTTTTGAAGACGGAAAAGTATTAGAATTTAATTTTTTAATACCAAAATTTTGACAGGTTTTTTTTAAGTATTCAAAACGATATGAACTTTAATAAATCAATTAATGTTTTGAATGAAATTATAAATCAGAAAAATAACGAATTTCAAATATTGTTGAATTCTACAAAAGAAGAATGCGCTGTCAAAGAAAGCGCTATGAATATTACAAATTTTATAAATCAAAAACAAAAAATTGAGATCAGTTTAAAACAATGGTAACTAAATAAATCATTAAAATATAAAATTAATTTTTTTTTTAAAGCTTGGATGAAAACAACAGGCTAAAAACATTCCAAGAAGAACTAGAAAACAAACTCATATCAAAAGAAAAAGAATTAAACGAGGTTCAAGAGAAGCATATTTTGGCTATTAAAAACAAGTATATTAAAGCACTAAATATAAAAATTCAGCAAAATTCGTCATGGGGTTTTCCATGGCGAGTTGTGTTTAGAAGTAACGATGGTTCAGACTCTGGTTCTATCATTGCTTTTAAAAGGCACATAATATTGCGAAATTCGTCATGGGGTTTTCCATGGCGGGTTGTGATTAGAAGTAACGATAGTTCAGACTCTGGTTCTATCGTTACTTGTTTTTTATTCTTTAAATTTTAAATTTTGTTTTAATTGAATTATTATTTTAGAGACAATACATTGACCGATTTGAATGGACAAATTAACAAATTAAACGAACAACTCAAGGAACAAATTGAAGAGGCAAATAATCATTTGGCCTCAATCACAGAACTTGAAACAAAAATAACTGTTTTGAAGACGGAAAAGTATTAGAATTTAATTTTTTAATACCAATCTTAAAAATATAAAATAAATTTTTTTTTAAAGTTTGGATGAAAACAACAAGCTAAAAACATTCAAAGACGAACTTGAAAACAAACTCATATTCAAAGAAAAAGAATTAAACGAGGTTCAAGAGAAGCATTTTTTGGACATTCAAATAAAGTAAATTAAAGCTCTAATTAAAAAAATTCAGAAATATTCGTCATGGGGTTTTCCATGGCGAGTTGTGTTTAGAAGTAACGATGGTTCAGACTCTGGTTCTATCATTGCTTTTAAAAGGCACATCATATTGCGAAATTCGTCATGGGGTTTTCCATGGCGGGTTGTGTTTAGAAGTAACGATGGTTCAGACTCTGGTTCTATCGTTACTTTTAAAAAGGACATCATTCAGCAAAATTCGTCATGGGGTTTTCCATGGCGAGTTGTGTTTAGAAGTAACGATGGTTCAGACTCTGGTTCTATCATTGCTTTTAAAAGGCACATAATATTGCGAAATTCGTCATGGGGTTTTCCATGGCGAGTTGTGTTTAGAAGTAACGATGGTTCAGACTCTGGTTCTATCATTGCTTTTAAAAGGCACATAATATTGCGAAATTCGTCATGGGGTTTTCCATGGCGGGTTGTGATTAGAAGTAACGATAGTTCAGACTCTGGTTCTATCGTTACTTGTTTTTTATTCTTTAAATTTTAAATTTTGTTTTAATTGAATTATTATTTTAGAGACAATACATTGACCGATTTGAATGGACAAATTAACAAATTAAACGAACAACTCAAGGAACAAATTGAAGAGGCAAATAATCATTTGGCCTCAATCACAGAACTTGAAACAAAAATAACTGTTTTGAAGACGGAAAAGTATTAGAATTTATTTTTTAGGACCTCTTTTATATAGTGATTTTTTTAAGGGTAAACGCAAACAAAACCTTAAACGATTTGAAAAATGCAAAGCAAAAAATGTATGATGATCTACAGGAATCTTTAAGCACTCTTCGAGACGAAAAAAATGGTCTTGCCTTTTTAGTTAGCAAAAAGTAAATTTCATATTATACATTACTGATTACCATTTAAATAACTTTTTTTTGATAATTTTTGCCTGTCTCCTAAAGTTTCAGGAAACCTTTTTACTTTACTGAATTTTTTGAAATTGAAGTTTTGATTTTAAAAAAAGAAACCGGTTTTAAGTAATTATAACTGCTCATCGTGTGTAATCTCTTCTGCAATGTTTAAGTTATTGTTATTCTTTATTAAGTTGATTGGTACTATCCTGAGACAGTGGGTCTTTTTGTTTTCAAACTTTATATTACAAACAATTATTTTTAAAAGGGAGTCTGATTTAGAACGGAACCTAAATGACTGGGAGGTCCAGAAAAAAATATTCGACATTAGTAGAAAACAAGCATGCATTTCAACCGAGAAAATCAACAAAGATTTAGAGGAAAAGTAATTATTATAAAATTAAAATTGAAATATATTCATATTTAAGAATTTTAAAGGACCAGAGAACTTTCAGAAGTTAAAGATCAGTTATCACAATTTAAAAAGAGCTTCAAGATCCCTGAAAGCACAACTCCTTCAGACATTATTTTCTTTGAAAGTAATCGAACAGAATGTCCGTATAAAGTTTGTCTTGGTAAAGGAAATTCCGAAAAAGGAGAGACACATAGAAAGTGAGAAACCACAAAAATAATATTTTATAAAAGAATACTTTAAATTTTTACTAAGGGGTGCAAACTGTCCTCTAAATCCAAAAAACAAAGAAAAAATAGCGAAACGAGAAGAAAGAGAAAAACTTCAAATCGAGAATTTGGAGAAAAAATTACAAGAATATAAAGAATATGTTCGCTTATTACTTGCAGAAAAAGGTAAGTTACAAAAAAATTAATTTTAAAAGTAAATTCTAATAAATTCTTTCTCAAATTGAAAGAAAGCTCAGAAAGTTCCGAAAGCGAAGAAAGTTCAGATAATTCGGAAAGCTCAAATAAATCAGTGGCTTCAAAAAGAACAGTTTGTTCTGATAGCTCAGAAAACTATGAAGGTTCCGATAATGAATCTTTGTTCAATTTCGAACGTAAAAAAAAGGTAATTTAGTAATGATAATTTAACAAAACAAACTTTAATTAATGGAAAATTATTGCTAAAAGAAAACATTTAATTTTTATCGAACGAAATCCATGAGAAATAAACCGAAAGAAAAAAATGATCCTCATGTTGGTTACTACAAGAGCAAGGGTTCTGCAAATGGACGAAAAATATTTGAAGGACCAATGGAAGGGCTTTACTATATAGTGCCTTCTTCTAACGAAAAATCATACGTTACAGACAGGGCAGACTTGTGTGTCAGATTTATATCGAAAAAATGAAGAAACTTTTTAAATTTTCCTTTTTTTTTTTTAATCCTTTGTTTGTTGTAAATGGCTCCATTTGTTAGGGATGATTGAATTTTAAGATGCTTTGGTGAGGACCCCTTTTTCAAATATTTTATTGAGGAGTATTTTGATTTTCTTGAGTCTTCAATTTTTCCATTTAGTAAAGATTTTTAATAATTTCGATGGTATGATCAATTATTGATCTGCAAAGCCTCAACGGAAATAAGACTTGAAAAAAAAGTTAATGATCTTGAAAAATGGAAAAATTTGTAGACTCAAAAAATTCATTATATGACTCTTTAAAATTATTTGGAAAAAGGCTTTCACTAAAGATTTTAAAAACTCATAACCTAATTCAGTCATTTTAGCAATCAAAGAAAATATCTTATGATAAAATTTTCGTACCGTACTCTCTTTCCTTTAATTCTAATTGAGACTTTACCGCAAAATAAATGTTTGAAAAATAAATTTAGTAATTTTTTTCAATCCTTAGTTTTTGAAAACGTTATTGTCTAATTTTCAATCTTGTCAAAATCACAGCAGCGCATTATCTTTGACAACTACTGTTACAAAAATGACTGTGACAACTACTGTTTGGGGATCAAATCAACTGGTACTCCAAGATCCTGCTGTGCATCGGGAGCTAACCCTCGCGGGATACCACGGACTCGAGACTTGAGTTAATTGTAAAATAATTTTACAATCCGAATTTTTTATGCGTATTAATTTGAAATTTAGACAAAATTTTTGCGGCTAAATTCCATAAAATTAATGTAATTTGATTTTTTTCAATTCGAATGTTTCAAAAAAAATACATTATCTTGATTATAAAAGGCAAAAATATACAGGCAGTTAATGATGAATTCATAGATCAATATAATAAAAAGCGACTGGTGCATATTTAAGAGATAAATATCATTGAAATATAAATATCATTGAAAATAAAGGTGTCGAACTTGATGAGATTGGGGTTGTCCCTAGTGATGGTACCAAGCGTTTTAATAAGTAATGACTGACAGGAATATTTTTTATTAATGATAGTCCGTGATTTGCCGCGAAGGGGCGTCGGCAGGGTTAGCTGCCGATGGTACATAGTGCAAACTTAAGTGATACACCTGCCCGTATAGAGCATAATTGTTACTATGGTGAAGAATGGACCCAATTCCACTCGTTGTCCATGAACTTAACCCAATTCGCTCTAACATTTCTCCAAGCTGCAATTGTTGCTGTGTTGTTTATGTACAGCAGTATCTTGGAGTACCAGTTTATTTGATCCGCTAACGAAATTAACTTGTAGCTTAGGGCTTGATTTTGATCCGATATAAATTAGGAAACTTTTTTTTTCAACTTTTTTCGATCAAAACAAATTTAACAAAAAATCAGTCTTTTCATTATCGATTTATTGATTTTTAGGAACTAATTCATGAGTCTTTCTTTTAAAGATAGTTGAAACAAAAAATGTTTCATCAAACGCTTTTTCAAGAAAGAATCTAATCAGTTTTAAATTTTTTTTATGTTTATTCTTATTTTTGTACTGTACCAATTGTATGTAAATTCACAATGCCCTTATTTAATCTCATTCAGTGATATATTTCTAGTCGATTTTAATCGACTTAATAAAGTTTTAAAATGAACGATATATTAGAAATTTAAGCGGACGAAATTTGACGTTGAGTAAATTCGATGAAATACGGTATAAAAAAAATTTAGTTATCGAAACACTATTTTTAACCATAAAATGAAAGTTTTCAAAAAAATAATCGCCGTTCTCTAACTTTTTCACAATACTGTAAAATAAATCAAGTTAAAATAGTGTCTCGCTTTGCTCGTCTAGAATGTGTTTATGACTGTGTTAAGTATGAGAAAGATAAAAATACCTTTTAATTTATTCGATAATCTGCCTCGAAATTTTATTTTAACATTGAGCAGTTTTTTTGTATTATTATTAAGCATTCTCACAGCTTCTGGTCGTTAAGCCTCAGTTTTATTAACTTTACTTCAACTTTGTATTTACTTTTCCAAATGAGAAGTTAATCATCATCATTCGGGTGTTTATACAAAAGCCGACCATTCAACATTCGTAGTACACGCAATCATAAGTCTTTTCCACTCGTTTGGATTTTGTGCTGCCCTCTCGATCTCCTCAACATCCAAGTTTTCTAAAGTTTTCTTTTTCATTTGTAAACATGTTTGATCCGAGATATTTGAATTCATCTACTATTTCTTTTATTTTTCGGTCCAGCTTGAGTGATTTTGAGTCGCTGCGAAACTTTCTTCTAGGAGTTCTATGTCATCAGTTGGGTTTGTTATTAGATGCATTGACAAAAAAATGCATATTGCATCTTTGTAACTTTAATAACCTGTATGATCTGATATGGTACCAAAGAGTTTACTTAATCTTGAGTTGGTTTAGGGACTTAGTTTGAATTAACAATATTAGTCTGTCATCATTGAACTTGTTAGCTAGCTTTTAATTAGCGTAACAACTTATTGTTATGGAGCTTGGTACCATTAAATCGCTCTTATTTCTCAAATTGTATTCAGTCTTTCTTGATTCATCGGTGAGGAATTGAGTAAAACATAAATTATTATTTAGTAAGAAAAAAAACATCATCCTAAAAAATAAATAATTTAAGTAAATACATAGTCAAAATAGTACTCAATCATAAATTCTATTGAGTAAACCATTTATTGTTGTTTGTTCGAAAACATCCCTTGGTTAATTGTTGCAAGCATTTGCCACACGGTTGGTGTAAAAATTGAACTTTTGGTTGCAACTTCGAACAAATTGTTTCTCAAATCCCTGATTGTGACTTCTTGTCCCATAATGTTCTGATGTTTGGTTCAACGCGAAATGACAATTAACCTTGTCAAAATTTTAACTCTTTTAAATTGTTCAATTAAGTGACCTCTCGTTCTTATCCTCGAGAGAGGAACAGTAGAATTAATGAAAATGTAACGTCACTTGGTTTACACAATATGATTATGCATCCAATGGTCCAATGGATTACATTAGTTAATAATTTGTTTTTGATTATTTAAATTAGTCTTGACTTTATCTTAAGATGTATAAATAAAGTCTAAGCTTGATTACGATTACGATGTAAACTAAGTGACGCTAAATTTTCATTAATTTTACTTTAAGATTTAACTTTTCCAGTCAATTTTCCTAACTCAAATTACGGAGTTAACCAAAAATTTTGTTGCTCTTCTTTGAACACCTTCAATACTTGAAATATCTTTTTATAAGTGCGGATTCCAGACTCGCACGGCATACTCTAAATGAGATCTTATAAAGCTTGTATTTTATCGCTATCGACCACACTTACCACTTTTGTGTCGTCTGCAAACAATTTGCATATAATTTGGACATTGTCCGACAAATTGTTTATACATATTCGATATTTAAACGATACCGAACCTTGTGGAACAACACTAATGACATACTTCCAGGATGAGCTGACGTTTCCAAGGACTACTATTTGTCTTCTATTAACTAAAGACGTCTTTATTCATTTGATTATCTGTTCGTATAAACAATTTTTTGCAGCGGTGTCATGATGGATTCATGCCATTCTAGTAGTAGTAGTAAAAATAACTGCGACTCGACAAGTCGAGTTAAGCCGCAAGGCTGTGGCAGTTCTTTGCGATCAAGCCAATTCACGCGTTTTAAACCATTCGTCAAATTTTGCTTTGAAAGAATTTAATGGAACTGCTTCCACAACATTCTTTGGTAAACTGTTCCAGTCGTTAACGAATGACCCCTTAAATTATCGTTATTTTTTGCAGAATTATATCTGATGTCATTGGTCAATTTGACAGCCTCTAAACCATTTATTATCTTGAAGAATTGAATTAAATCACTCCTTCTTCTTCTTGTATCTAGCGAGAGAAGATTCATTTTCAATAATCGTTCTTCATATTCCAGTTGTTTAAATTCTAGGATCATTCTAGTGACTCTTTGAATTTTTTCTAATCTCCGCTATTCACCCTCAAAATAAGGATTCCATACACTTATGCCATATTCAATAAGCGGTCTCACCATTGACGTGTATAAAAGTTTAACTACATTGACATCTAGATATTCAAAATTCTTTCAAATCATACCTAAGATCTTGTTCGCTCTACCCGAGGAATAACTCATTTGTGCCATCCATTTAAGCTCGTTTTGAAAATAAACTCATAAATCCTTTTCCAAGCTTGTTGTATTCAAAAGTTCTGTCCCTTGCTTATTAAAAATTGAGTATTCATACTGAAGATTTTCCTGTTTGATATGCATAACTTTGCACTTTTCCACACTCAATTCGGTTGCCCACGTAATTGACCAGCTTGATACTGTATCTAAATCTCTTTGTAAAGTTAATTTATCGTTTAGATTGTCAACTGTTGCTTTGATCTTCATATCATCAGCATAATTTTTAGATTCGTTGCACAATGTTTCAGACAAGTCGTTTATAAAAAATACAAATAAAAGAGGCTCGAGAAATGATCCTTGGAGAACACCACTGATTACATCTAGCCATTCAGATTCAACAATTCCCAGGACAATTCTCTGTTTTCTTCCTTGCATAAAATCTTTAATCCAATTTAAAATTTTACCATCAAACCAATACGCTGACAACTTGGACAGTAACAATCGATGTGAGACTTTATCGAAAGCCTTTGCAAAGTCAGTATACACGATATCAATTGAGCTTCCAGATGATATTAAATCCATTGTCTCTAGTAAATTAGTACAACATGATCTTCCTGCTGAGAATCAGAAAATTGTGTAAAACCCGAAAAATCGTAATTAATCCCAAGACATTGTCTGCAAGGCAAAATGGTTAAATAAGAACTTCTAAATTGACCCAAATTTTTTATTCCTGGTACAAAAAATTTTTACACGTTTGAAACTTACGTTACAAACTACTTTTAAAGAATGAAAATTTGCTAAGTTACATAATTCGTAAGAGATGAATTTTAACTCTTAGACTTTATTCAAAAATATAAAAATGAGGGATTACGGTAAATGTGAGACGCGTTGTTTCTTAAAGGATCTTCAAATCGACTTAATCCGACCACAACAGTTACTTCAACGGATTCCTTTAACTTTTACCGAATTACCCATTCCTATCAATATTTAATATCAGTATCAAAAATATCATCAATTTATTTCGCTTATCTGATATTTTTGATATCTGATATTTTAATACCTAAATTAACATCGCCCGATTTATTTATTTCAAAAAAAGTTTAGGGGATTATCCTGTGCATTTCCTAGTGAATTATATGACCTTGACATTGACATATATATAAATTAAATAAACTATAAACTATATTAAATAGTAAGATTTAAAAAATATTGGCTTCTTTTGAATATGTTTTGAAGACTCAGACTTGAAAAGCTTAACTATCCATTTTTTTTTTTGCGACTCAGGCTGAAATTTTTGAGACTCAGACTCGAAATTGAGTCTTTTCAAAATGTTTAATTCCCGAACTCTGGAAGGTGCCAACACCATGTCACAGGGGAGGTTTATAATTCAAAGCTAACAATCGAGATCTTTGAATTTGGAAGAATCAAAAGATAACGTTTCTTTTTTGTGATTTATTTATTTAAAAAAAAACAAAATTAAAGACGTATTAATGATAAATATTTTTTAAGAAATTTCTTATCTTTTTTAGAATTTTGTTCAGTAATTGATCGGCTTGTAATTATAGTTTCACTCTCATTCATTTTAACAATTTTACTCTCCATTTTTCTCAAATTGAATTCAACACTAGTTTCATTCGACTTGACTAATATGATTTCATTTGCTAATTCTCTAACAGTCAAAACTTTGTTTGTTTCATTGGCTATTTTAATTGGACTCGATTCTTCATAATACAATATACCAGCTTCAGCTGAAACATCTTTCCACAATCTCAAAGTCCAATCGTCCTCAAAGCTAACAATGTCAGCATTTACTTTAAACAAACCAACTATAGGCTTGTCGACTTTGAAACTCATCAACTCTTTGCAAAGGTTCAAGTTCCATATTTTAAGAGAATCATTTGAAACACTTGCAATATTTTTATCGTCCAAATTGAGCAAAGCACTTACGGGTCCTTCATGCGCTTTAAAACTTGTTTCTAAATCAAGATTAATCGATTTAACCCAATAAACATTTCCATTGGATGAGCCAATAACAATATTATTGTCATTTTGAATTAATAAACTAACTAGGCTATCATTTAAATACAACACTTTTACTATTCGACCGTTTTCCAAGTTGATTACTGAAACGCCTCCACTTGATGAAATTCCGATTATTTCTTTTTCGGTCAAAAGTTTAACAGAGCTCACATTCGAATCAAAAACTTTTATTTGATGCAACACTTTATCATTCTTTACATCCATAATAAATATTGTACCATCGTCCGATCCACTCACAACAATATCTGATATCTCCGATAAAGTTGTTTGTTGAATCAAAAACTTTGCACTCGATTGAACATTTGCATCAAACACAATTACATCACCATTGTTTAAACCAACATTTATTTTCGTGCTTGTTACGTCTAAGCTTGTAATTGTGTCACTGACAGTAATTGTATTTACTAATGCGCCTGTTGATAAATCATAAAAAAGAACTTTTTTACCCACAGCAACAGCGATAAGACCATTTGAAAGTTCTTTTATTGAAACAATTGTTCCCTGGGTAGTTATAGTTCGAACTATGTGATTAGTTGTAGGATTCAAAATGTACATCCTGGAACCGATCGAATACAAAATATACTCGGTCGAGCTGACTGTGGTTATTGTAAAAAAGCTTATCTCGCCAAGATCACCACAATCAGGAATTGTTTTTACCAATTCAAGTGTTCCTGATTTCCAAATTTTAATGTTTTTGTTAACGTCAACACTCACAATGTCTCCATTTGCAAGTACACCAACATGTTTAACACTAAACTCATTTGTAATTGTTCTCATGTTGTTACCAGATGAATCAAAAATCAAAATTTTACCACTTGATGTTCCAACAACTAATTCATTTGTTTTTTTCTTTGTAAGAGAAGTTAAAGTTCCGTATTGTGAAAGTGGAACTGATTTTTTAATGAATCCTTGAGTGCTCCAAATGTTCAATATTCCATTTTGTGAAATTGTAGCTAAAGAATCAACTCCTAAAAATGTTAAGCCTGAAACTACTCCAGTGTTTAAAAGAGTAAATTTTTTCTTGGTCGTATCCCATAAATAAACACCTCCATTGGACGATGATGATGCAAGAGAATCACCTAGAGAAGAAATTCCAATAATTCTCCCGGCTTGTCCACTCGAGAGAGTTGAAACTTTGTAAAAAAAAAAATATAGAAAAAAAACTTAATAAAAAAAAAAAAAGAAATAAAAAGTTAAAAACCTCCTGACGATGGACTACTTCCTCCAATAAGATACACAGGTATAAGAGCTAATGACAAAACAACAACACCAAGGACAAATAACGAGAGGAGACTAGCGCCTCCGATTGCAAGCCAAATAGGAAAAGAGAAACCACCATCATCAGGCCAATAATCATTGTATGGATTAAAAAAATTGTTCCAAGCATTACCAAGACCATAGCCATTGCCGAAACCGTTTTGGTAGCCGTTTCCGTAGCCATTTCCGTAACCGTTAGCGTAACCATTTCCATATCCAAAGCCTTTACCATCTCCTCCACCTCCACCACTACCTCCTCCGCCACCATTTCCTCCTCCGCCACCATTTCCTCCACCTCCACCGTTTCCTCCTCCTCCACCTCCACCACTACCTCCTCCGCCACCATTTCCTCCACCTCCACCGTTTCCTCCTCCTCCACCTCCACCACTACCTCCTCCGCCACCATTTCCTCCACCTCCACCGTTTCCTCCTCCTCCACCTCCACCACTACCTCCTCCGCCACCATTTCCTCCACCTCCACCGTTTCCTCCTCCTCCACCTCCACCACTACCTCCACCTCCACCATTTCCTCCACCTCCACCACTACCTCCACCTCCACCACTACCTCTACCGCCACCATTTCCTCCACCTCCACCGTTTCCTCCACCTCCACCACTACCTCCTCCGCCACCATTTCCTCCACCGCCACCATTTCCTCCACCTCCACCGTTTCCTCCTCCGCCACCGTTTCCTCCTCCGCCACCATTTCCTCCACCTCCACCTCCACCGTTTCCTCCTCCTCCACCACTTCCTCCTCCATAACCGCCTGCTCCATTCATCTTTTATTGTTTTTATTGTATGACTTGTTAAATTTTTTTTCTGCGACTCAATTATCGATTGTTTCGTATAATTACAAAACAAATTTCAAAAAAAATTTTTGATTATTTTGTCGTATTTATATCAAATAAAATGTACACTTCGTAATTTAGCGATAAATTTTGCTTTTCTTTTATTATTTTTCAATAATTTTCCTAAGAAGCTCAAGTCTAGGTCTAAGACAAGTTTTAAGGAATTAAAAAATTAAAAAAAACATGACTGAAGGGTACAATTTTTTTTTAAATAATAGCTTTTTTTTTGCTTATTTTATTTATATTTGTGTGAAATTTAGAGAAAAAGACTTTTTAAACATAATTTCTTTATCTGTCATCCAAATTTTGACAAAAAAGCATGATACAAATGACGATGTTATTGACATCAAATATTTACTGCGTTAACCAAAATGCAAAAAACGGGCAACGTTAAGGGCAATTTTGATCCAAACAATAGTTGTTTCACTTGAAACAAAGTTTGCTGCATCAAATAACAAAGTTTGCAAAATCTCTGCAAATAAATAGCGCATTTTGAAAACAATACTTTTAATGGTGTGCAATCTTTATTGAATTTGCCGAGATTTTGCAGACTTTGTTAGTTGATGCAGCAAACTTTTATCTTTTTCCAAGTAAAATCAAAACGGTAATTTCTAAAGAACGGTTACTTTGTTTACTTTGACATCATGAGATAAAATTTCAAATAATCGATTATTCTTGAAGATTTGTTCGAATTTTTAAAATTTTTCTGTCACAAAAAAAAATCTTGTTGCTACAAGGGGTCGTGGCCGAGTGGGTAAAATAACAGCTTTTGCATGAGCTAGTGGCATGAGTTCAAATCCAGGTCGAGTCAAAAATATGTAACGTTTAGAAAAAAATAATAATGGAAATGAATGAGTGTCATTAGTGTTGTGCTGCTTGGAAACGATCCGACTAGAATCATCGACTAGTCATTCTCTAGATGGCCTGATACTAGAACAACTTTGAAAATCATCGTATTGGGACTCGCGAGTCTCTGTAACTTAAAATAAGGGCTTCGAAAGATGCAAATGTAGCGAGTATAAAAAAATTCTGTCACGGCCTACCCGGCTAAGAAGTCTAATCAGCTTCTGCAGCTAATAAAGTCTAGGATTGTTCTACTAGATGTTAGATCTGCACAGAAAAATTTCTTCTACTACTACTACTACTACTACTACTACTACAAACTTTTTAACACAAAATTTTTGTGATGAAATTTTTCCAAATAAAATTTTTATTACCGTAATCTCCCGCACAATCCCAACTCCCCAGTAAACCTTATTAGCGATAAGATGGGAATATTTGATACGTAAAATATTTTATTAGTGCTCACAGTATAGTTAAAACTAGTTGCAATATCTTTTTTTTTCAAAATTGGACTTTTATGTAAAGCGAAACTGAGGGTCTAAACCTCGATTCCTCGATTCATGGGTAGCCTTACGGTAATTGTCATTCGTTTTGAAAGAATGTATAAGATATATAAATAAAAATTCCATAGAAAAGACCGTCATGTTCAGAAGATTGGACTCGAAATTTTTTGTAGAAGGAAAATGCCTAATGTAGATGGAAATTTTAAAATTGTCTAATGTATCGTTTCTCGCATATTAAGCTTTGCTTTCGCATTTTTTTAAATATTTTTAATTGAAAAGATTTTTTCAAAAAAATTTTGTGATGAAAAGTTTTGTCTTGGTTTTAAAATTTTTGTGCTGAGAAGTGATCATTTTTGTGGTGAACAGTTTCCGTTTGTGTTGAGTACCTTACACAAAACAATAAAAAAAAGAGGACCATATAAACAATATATTTTTGATAATTCAAGTCTAATTATTTCTATCAAAAAAAAACGTCCAAGAGAATTAATTCAAGAAATTAATACAAATATCATCAATAATAATCTATCTTGTGACAATGAGTTACCAACAAGTTTAGAAGATCGATTATCTACAAATTGCTTGTGCATGTTTCAGTGCAAAACTCGCTCCTAAAGGTTGACATAAGTTCCAAAAAAAAATACTTTATGCATGTAGCATTTTTCCCAAGGAATTTTAAAAAAGTATTCATTTTTACTCATTTACATGGGGCTTATTGTACAAAAGAGTGCAAAAACGCCAAAAAGATACATGATTTTATCAGTTTTTGTTAAGAAATAACTCTATAAGATTATTTTTATGCTCAAAATACATATTATTTTGTGGCTAAAATACTGCAGAATCCAATTTTTTTAATACAGTATGTCTAGAAAATTTAGAAATTCATATTTTTTATTTTGGGACTGGTTTGTTTTTGAGAGATCTGGCGGTTGAGAATTAAAAAAGTTTAATTTTTTTTTTAATTTTTATTCATCATAAATTTTCACATCGGAAAAATACAAAAATAAGGATAGATAAAAAAAATGGAAATAAAAAAATCCGACAAAAAACGAACAAACAATTTTTAGTTAAAAAAACAAGTCTATAAAGTTTAGAAATTGTACTTTTTAACATTTAAAATGACCGCCTTTAGCTTTGATGCATGCCGCAATTCGTTTTGGCATAGATTCAATCAAATTTCTTACGATTTCAGTCTTTACGTTTAACCATTCATTGAATAGAACAGTCTTTAAGTGCTCAATTGACGTCATCTTAGTTTTTACCAATTTATGGTCAATATATGACCACAAGTTTTCGATAGGATTCAGATCTGGGGGTCTAGAACACCAGGGAAGTACAGTTATTTGTTTCTCTTCAAACCAGTTTCGAATGGAGTGTGCGGTAAGAGCGCTTGACCTGTCTTATTGGAAAATCCAATCTTGTCCTTCTTCGAAAAATAGCTCGGCTGATGGCAATAATTCATTTTCCAGGGTTTTCTTGTAGACAAATTGGTTTATTCAACCAGTATAAATAGTGCAGCACCCAGTTCCATTGTAATTAATGCAACCCCAAATTCCTACAGAACCTCCACCATTCAGTAGCCTTGGTAAACAAGACTTCGGATGATACTTCTAATTTGCGAATCTTTTGACAAATACTCTTGATTTTCGGTTTAGAACCACGAAATTTGACTCATCGCTGAAAATCACTTTAGACCAATCTTGAATCGTCCAATCTTGTCGTTCTCTACACCATTTGAGCCTTTTTAGTCTGTCTTTAAATGTCAATAGGGGTTTTCTTATAGCAACATACGATTGAATTTTTTTTTTCAATAGAATTTTTCTAATGGTGTCTTTGTTAACTCTAACCTCATCAAATGTAGAACTAAAGTCAGCAGCTAATTGCCTATAGCTGATCGAAGGGTTGACTCTGACCTTTCTAAAAATGTATGATTCATCACGACTGGTCTACCAGACCTTGGTAATTCTTTGCAACTTGAAGTGATTTCATAATTTCGCTTGGCTGTAAAGACGCATTTCTCGGAAACACCAACTAACTCCGCTATTACTTTTTGAGACTTGGCCTTGTTTTTCAACAGACCAATTATTTGAGATCTTTAGACCTCGGTTACTTTTTTCTTACCCATTTTTATGGTAAAATCAGAAATACTGTATAGGTTTTAGAACTCAGCGATTTTTAATGTTAAGTACATGGTATTTATATTGGAGAGCTATTCAAAATTAATTTTAAGAGCTATTCTGACATTACCAAAAAAAAAAATCTCAAGGATAGATTGGGTGTGGTTTAATTTTCTACGAAAGTCAAATTTCTAATAATCTAAACTTTATAGACAATTTATTTTTTAATTAATTTTCATCTGGGAAGTTAGATAAAAAATTAGGAGTGACTGGAATATTTGTTTGGGTTTTCCGACATATCAAAAGATAGCTGATGAATATATCTACAATATAGGATGGTTAGATTAGTCCGATAAGTTTTAGTTATTTTAAGATTTATGATTAAATTAATAATTTTATTTTATTTTTCTTAATTTCTAAATTTATTAGACATACTGTATAAAAATATCATTATCACTAAAAAAAGCGCAATTAATTATTAAAGTTTTAACTTAAATGTTTCCAAATATGCTTAAGCCCCAGCATTATTTTGCGACAAGAGGTCCATAAAATAAAAGTTTGAGCTTTTTACATACAGTACTTTCCGGTTATAAGAAACACGGTTTTAAGAAATTTTCGGATATAATAAACGTTTTCGCCAGAACAAAAACATTTCCGATCCGTTCCATGTATTTTTAACTGTTTATAACAAATTCATGTATAGCGAAAATTCGTATATAATAAATTTTTTTTTAGGTAAAAATTAGAGTAAGACCATTAAATTTAACTTGTTTATAAAAAATTTGAACTTTTTATGAAAAAAAATATGAGGCGGGTCTAAAACTATTTAGCGATAAGAAGTTAGATTATCAAAAAAGGATTAAAAAATGTTAATTTATCTTTCAGCCGTTACGTATACACGACATTTTTTAAACAAAATCTTGTTTCGCTTTACTTTTGTTTCTAGAAAAAAAGTGTTTACATCATTGTAAAAATGTTTTTTACTGGACAAATATAATAGATATAATAAATATTCGCCTGCTTTCTCTAAATGGATTATTTCTTCGGTTTCTTTATCAATTATCACCTCACTTGCTAACTTAAGATAATGTGAGTAAAAATTATGCAGGAAAACTTTAATTTGTTTATAAGAAATCTTCGGATATAATAAATTAGTTTTCATGCAAATTGGAGTTTCTTATAACCGGAAAGTACTGTACTAAAATATGTTTTTTTCTTTAGAACCCAAACGAACCGAAACTCACATCGGCCACTTTTAAATTAGTCCCAACTTGTTAATAAAAGAATTTTGGTAAGCGATTTGGATTCGATTAGAAAAAAAATAATTGGATTCCAGGAATAACTAAATATAGAATTTTTTCACTTAAATGCCAATATTTTTATAGGGATGAAGAACCGACAATTAGATGACACCTCTCTTCTTGTGTCATAGGTCTAATTTATATTCTAAATTAATTCTAATTTGTTGGTTACTGAAGTTATATTTTCTTTAAGCAAAAAGTGATTAAGTAAGGACAGCATTTCTTAACTGGTTAACAGGTTATACAGTCTTCGCTTGGTATATCACGTCATGACACAGTCACCATTGTATTAGAATCACGGATAAACTTTGATTTATTTTGGATTTATTTCAATAATTCCAAGTTATAATCGAAATTATAATATTTATGAATAATTATAAATATATTTAGGACTTTTCGACACAAGAAGAACGATTTTGACCATACAGTATACATTAGAATTAAACAAAACATGATGTCAATCTGGCAACTAGTTGCCAAAAAGCAACGGGATACCAAAGAGATCAGCACGATACTGACACCGTAGCCATTAACGTAACTTAAAGCTCGGAAACTTTTTTTTGCTCAAAAAAATATCCGAAGATGAACGAAAATCGATTTCATTAAGAAAATTGCTAAAAAATAGGTATGCGTTCCTATTTTTTATCATTCTATCTGAGAAAAGAATAGTTTGTATTAATTTCACAAGTCTGAGCCCAATTCTGCTATTCCGAGGATCTTAATCTAACACACAGCCTCTCTTATCGAAAAAAGACGAGAAACTCAGACTCGGTATCGTTCTCGGACTCTGACTCGGACTCCAGGGTTCGAAAGTCCAGGCTTACACTGTTCGGTTACTCTTTGTCAACCTGTTGCCAGGTTGACGTTACATTTTGATTAACTGGAACACCTGGTGGTGGCCGTGGCAGAGTTGGTAATACAACAGCTTTGGGAGCCAGTGGCAGAAGTTTGAATCCTGGTTGAGTAAAAAATTACTACGTCTAGAAAAAAATTAATCGAAATGAATAAGTGTCATAAGTGAAGTGAAAAAGATCATGATTCTATAGAATCATCGACTAGCCGTTCTTTAGATGGTCTGGTACTATAGCAAGTATAAAAAAATTTGATACAGCCTATCCGGCTTAGAAGCTTCGTCAGCTTCTGCAATTAATAAAGCCCAGGATTGTTCTAATAGATCTTAGATCTGAACCCAAAGTACTCCTATTCCTATATTGAAGGTTTTTATTTTAACGTAAAAGCTCGATTAATTAATCGAGCTTTTACGTTAATCTAAGAAAAATGACATCAACGCTTAACTCTTATTTCTCTTAATTATGAGTTAATTGAATTTTAGCTTTTTTTCTTAATAATTGCATAGGTAAATTAACGTAAAAGCTCGAGTTTTGAACATGTCGCAAATAAGGGATATCCCTTATTTACGTTAATAGTTTTTAAAGTTAATAATGCCTGCTTGTATTGCTTATTTTATTGAATTTTTTTAAAATTTTTTACTTAACTTTTTTTAAGACTTAATGAAAAGTATTCGAGACGATTATAATAATGTGTGTGACAAAACATTGAACGAAATGACATCGGAAGAAAGATGACAAATTTGGAGAAACGATCAATATTTACGAATAACAATCCATAAGAGATTAAAGAATTTCCTATCAAAATATCAGTATCAAAAATATCATCAATTTATTTCGCTTGTCTGATATTTTTGATATTTTGATACCAAAATTAACATGACCCGATTTATTTACTTCAAAAATAGTTTAAGGGATTATACTGTGCATTTCCTAGTGAATTATATGACCTTGACATACAGCCATACACCAGTTATATCACCATGTTTGCCCGAGACTAAGAATGTGATATAACTGGAATGGAATATAAGTGAATATAATAAAAAAAAATTTATTCAATAATAAACTATACTAATTAAAGCCAATTTTTCATTTTAAATGAAATGTCAATCTTTTTTTGTAAAAAAACTTGAGATTTTCTGTTGAGTCAAATTTTGGATTCGTTCACATTCTATTTTCTTAAAAAGCCTTCTAAGAAAAATGACATCATTTTCAAAATGCTAATTGTTCATCCGTGAGATTATCTGATTGTTTTTTTTTAATAATTTTTTTATTTTTTATGTAATTGTCAATGTGACTTTAAAATTCTAATAAATAATAATAAAATAAAAATAATAATGATTTTTGTTTCTACCCAAGCAAATATTTTTCCGAAAAAAAAATGAAAACTTAGCGAAATTTCGAACGCGAAAATAAAACGTGAATATTGGTTAAAATTTTCGCTTATTTTTCGAGATTATAGAAGAAGGTTTTTCGCTTTTATTTCGAAAATTATTTTCATTTTTGTTGTTTTAAAGAGAGCTAAAATCGGTCATGGTGATAGTCAAATTTAAGGTTATTGCATCCCAGGCCTACTTGTCCATAACCAAATGATAGTTAAAAAAATATTTTAATTGGATTTTTATTATAAGAACTTTTAGAAAAAAAATTCTTTAAAAAACAAAGTAGACATTTGAAAAAAAAATTTCTTTGTTGCACAATTAGAGGTATGTTAGTTAAAAAACATGATGGTTCTTCATACGCAAAAATAATTTAAGCGTCGTTTGACTTAGTGAATTTGTCATCTAGTTTCGATGATAATTAGAGTTCTCATTTTCTCAATCTGAATAAAGTAGAGCGGCGAAGGTTTTTTCGATAGTAATATTAATCTTGTATGTAATAAGCCGATGTGAAACTTAAAAAAATAAGGATTAGTAAAGTGGGATTGAAATCAACTTTAATTTACCACTTGTAATTTTTTGCTGTTTGCAATTTTTTAAAATTAAATTATATTTTTTTGGAAATTGCATTTTGATTATATACGTTAAAAATTAACAGTGTAATATATTTCAATTACTATTGAACTTATCCTAAACAAATTTCTTTTATTTTTTTGGATACACGAGGTGATGTTTGGGTCTGTTTTTTAGCTTTTAAAAACTAGTTGCAAAAAACCAACTACATGTAGATCATTTTAATTCTCAATGTCGTCAAAAATATAAATTTAGAAAAAGTCTTAACATTTTAAAATTTTGCGGGAAATTTCAAAGTTATTATTTAAAGAAATAACGATTGTTAAACCCCTGTATTCTGAAGAAGATCATGCTAGATAAAGAAGAATAAAATAATTAAGTTATTTCTTATGTTAATTGAAAAATTGACTGACAGAAGCCGCCTGTGAAATAAAAATAAAAAATAATAGATCCATCCTCAATAATTTTTAATCGTTGCGATTAAGATTTTTTTTAAACCAACAACGTGTGACTTTTAGTTTCGACTTGAATTAATTAGTTAGTTGAATTAACTAAAAAATAATTCAATACGTATTCAATATTAACTCAATACTAATTCAATGTCGAAAAAAAAAATAAAAAAATATAGTAATACAATGGGCTCTATTGTGTAAGCAACATGTCATTTTTTACTTGTTTTTTTTCTATTGACTTATTCATTTATTGAATTATTGAATTAACGACTTGAATTTATTTTTTTAAGAGAGCGGCTAGAATTAAACATAAAAAATGGAAGATATGAAGACATTACAGATATTACTAATAAATAGGATTTTGTAGTTAAAAATTCATTAATTTTGTAATCAACTCATGAAGCTAAAACTGTCATCCAAGGAAAAATGAGTTGTGAGGAAAGGTACCGCTTTTTAAACTTTAGAAAAAAAAGACATACAGGTATAGAAAATAATGTTCGTTTGTACAGCTGTCGCTTTAATTTTTTTTCTTTTGTGTTACCGTCGCGTTATATTCCTTGTTAAGTAATTAATTCAACTCAAGTAGCTCAGAAATAAAGGTTAAGATTTGTCAAAAAATATTGCCAGCTTTTACGGACAACTACGTTCCCAGTCAATCAATTTAAAATGTAAAACTGCTGAATGAGCACTGAGGAAGGAACTGTTTCATCAATTGTCATTTTTACTTTACTCATATTTCTTATCAAGTTTACAGTAGACAATTACGGAAGTATATACCAATACTAATGTATTTATAAGCTAATGCCTTTGATAAAATTATTTTTACAAAAACTATTCTTACAGAAAGAATATGAACAAGTTGAACGTTGAAGTATGAAACTTATTCTGGTGTCTAAAACTTAAGGAAATAATTTTGAACAAGGATTTGACACTTGTATATTCTCTCAAAATTTTACGCTGGATACTTTGTAAGAAATATGACTAAAGTAAAAATGACAATTGATGAATCAGGTCACAGATATTAATTATTTTCCTTTGATGAACCGAAGTTTGAAAAGGTAAAACTAATGTTTTTTTTCGAATGATTATTCGAGTTAATTAAAATCTCAAACACGATAATTGTAATCCTTGATTTCAAGCAACTCCCGTTCAATTCATGCAATTTTTGCTTTTATGTTTAATTCTAGCCGCTCTCTTAAAAAAATAAATCCAAGTCGTTAATTCAATAATTCAATAAATGAATAAGTCAATAGAAAAAAAACAAGTAAAAAATGACATGTTGCTTACACAATAGAGCCCATTGTATTACTATATTTTTTTATTTTTTTTTTCGACATTGAATTAGTATTGAGTTAATATTGAATACGTATTGAATTATTTTTTAGTTAATTCAATATCCGTTTTAACTCAAGTCAAAACTTCACTCAAGTCTTATTTTGTGGAATTTGAGAAAATAAAATGATATTTTTTTCGAAAAAATTTCGCTTTTTATTCGAAATTTCAATGAAAGCGAAACTTTTCGCTCTTTTTCGCTTTCATTCCCGCTTGGGTATTGTTAACGCCTTTCTTTTTTTTCGTTTATGTTCGACATTTTTATTTATTTATTTATTTATTTCAGTAAACACCGCTAGGGTGATGATTAGTTTAAAAAAAAGTAAAAAGAAAAAAAAGTTAAGTTTATAAAATAAAAAAAAAAGAGAATGCTAATTCGATTACTTTCAGTGGAAGACACGTGATACGATTTTTAATTACATCTTATATTATGAATTAAAAATAAATCTCAAGTGGGTTGAAAAAAAAAAAAAAAAAAATAAAAAAGATAAAATAAAATAAAAACTAGAGTCTAATAACACGGAGTAATCTGAAGCTAAATTACGGGACAGGATCTAATGGTCAAGTAAGTTTATTTATTTAAGTTAGTTTTTTTTTTTTTTTTTAAAACGCCTTTGTTAAGAGCTCCAGTATGCTCTTCTTCTTTTCTTACGAGACCTCAGCGTTGATACAGTATTTGATCGATTGAACCAGTCCATCTTTTTTTTCTTCTCTTGTCCTAATGTTTAGTTCTTTGATTCTGTCTAGAGCTTTTTTAGAGATCGATTCAATGTTTGAGTTCTCGTCTAATAATGTGACAGCTTCGAGTATGACTGATTTTTTGTGAAGGCTACTTGTGCTTTCTTTAGATTCATTGATGATGTTGTTAATTAGCTTTTTGGTGAATGGGTTACATGAAAGACGTGTTAAAAACGAGAGTTTCCTCCTAAGGAGCATTGTTTCAGTCGACTCCATATCGAGTGCATTCATTAGTTTTGTTGTTTTTGACTTCTTCCTCAAACCGAACATCCTTTTTATCAGCGTACCTTCAGTTGTTTTTAGCTTCTTATGATGGCTCTAATTTATTTTTAGTGCTTCACAGCCATAGGTTAGGATTGGACGACAGAATGTTTTATAGAGTTGGACTTTGATCCTTGA
The DNA here is from genome assembly GCA_022207745.1 of Brachionus rubens. Classification (NCBI taxonomy): domain Eukaryota; kingdom Metazoa; phylum Rotifera; class Eurotatoria; order Ploima; family Brachionidae; genus Brachionus; species Brachionus rubens. Next base: position 6,795,381 of record JAJVHD010000001.1, on the reverse strand, counting down.
TTTAAGCGTTTCATCATTTATCCCAAGGTTACTCATTCGGTATGTGCTTCGAATCGTCTTCTGGATACGCTGTTCGATATGGTCATTGTTATTATTTTTCGAGTTGACAATCACTCCAAGGTACTTTATCTTAGAAGCCGTTTCAATCTTCTTCCCGGTCATGTGGAGTTCAATATGTTTTTCTCTATTCTTCTTTGAGCCGAAGGTTATTACCTGGGTCTTTTCTGGATTGAATTTTATTTCATTTTCTTTTCCATAATTTTCACAGATTTCGATCGCTCTTTGGATTTTTTCCTTATCCGTGCTCAGCAGGAGAATATCGTCGGCATATAGAATGGCGGCTACTTGTTGATTACTAATTAAGATGCCAAGATCTTCTTTTTCTATTAACTGAACTAGGTCTTCAAGGTAGATTGAGAATAATTTGGGAGACAGTGGACCGCCTTGTTTAACTCCGACCGTTGTTTTGAAGATCTTTGACATTTCACCTTGGTTAACGACGTATGCGAAAGATGAGTCATAGTAATTTTTGAGGCTTCTCCAGACAAGTGGATGAATCTTTCCAATTAGCTTATTGAACATTATAGTTCTATTAATTTTATCAAAGGCTTTACTCGCATCAATTGCACAGGCGTAAACTGTTTTGTTTTTTTTTATCGTATTTAATATTGTTTCATTTAGTGCAAAAACAGCGTGACTACAAGATGACTTGGATGTGAAGCCGAATTGGTTTGGGACTCCAGTGTGCGTTTTCTCAAGCTCAATCATGATGATTTTTTCATAGATGTTGGCTAATGTGTCTGAGATGGTAATTGGTCGTATGTTGTTGACGTCCGTGTTACTTTTGGTTTCATCTTTAATTATAGGTGATATCTTTCCAACATTGAAGAAGCTCGGTGTGATTCCACTATTAATAATTTTTTCAATTAAGGTTGTTACAAGTTTAATGAGCGTGTTTGAGATGCCATACTTGTACAATTCATTCTTTACCATATTAAAACCTTCGGCTTTACCATTGGGTAAGTTTTCTAGAATTTTTTTAACATCATTTTCGTCTAACTTGATGCATAGTTCGATTTTTTCTTGTATTTCGGTTTCATACTTTTTTACTCTCTCCCAAATCTCGTCTTGGTTTCCTGAATTCTCTAAAATTCGCTTGTTAAAGTTTTCGTCGAATAGTGTCTTAAGTTTATTTATTTCTACCAGACAATTTACTTTCTTTTTTCCTTTGAGTTTGATAAGCTTCCAAAATTTGTTGAAATCTTTACAGTTGTTTAGTAATTTTATAATTTCTTTTTCAGTATCATTTAGCTTCTTCCTTTGTATGTTTCGGAAATCATTTTTGAGTCTTTTGTACTTTATTCTACTGTTTGTATCTTGATATTTACTCTTCTTGAACACCCATAGTTGATATTTCATCTCTGTGTGGATTTTCTCTAAGTTCTCATCCCACCATTCTTTTGATTTTCTTTTCGTTTTTTTGTATATTATTTTCTTTGATAACGTTGAGCTTAATTCTCTCATTGTACTTTGTAAAGAGTTAATTGTTTCGTCGAGCAAAGCGTTGGTTATAGTACCATGATTGTCATTAAGTTTTTCGATGAGCTTTTTGGCCTTTATTTCGTTCTCTAGTCTATACGCATATTCAGTTCTTACTTGGATGTCATTCCAATCTATCTTTTCTGACTTTTTCTTCTTCTTAGCATTTCTTACACACTTCTTTTGAATAATTATCCTTTTCTCTATTTCAAGTTTTGTTATTAGTGGTACATGGTCACTCTGGTTGAGTGGGTCAAGATCGCTGATTGTTGCGTGTTTAATAGTATTGTCGGATTTCGGAGTCCCAATTACATGGTCAATAGTTGAGAAATGAATTCCATTTGTGTAAGTAAACTTGTTTTCTTTATTAAACATTAGGTCAAAGTACTTAAGCCCTTTTTTTTCGACTAGTCTGGTAAGGTTTTGATCGTATGTCTTATTCCGTATCGGGTCGCTATTAAAGTCTCCAACAATAATGTATTCTTTATCTTCTTCTGCCAACTTTTCGATTAGTATTGAAAGTTGAGCTAGGTCTATCTTGTGTTCGATTTCTGATCTGTTCGAGTTGTCGTTTGCAGTTAGGTATACACCGATTATTGTTAGCTTTTCAAATTCTAGACTTGAGATTCTTTTACTGATAAAATTCACTTTTGCGTATTGTTCCATGCCTTTCTTTACGATCCAGCCCAATCCTCCATAAGGTCTACCACTTCCGTTATAGTTCTCCATTCCTGATTTAAGAAACATGGACGCATTTTCGAATAGATCTTCGTTTAATATTTCATTCTCTTTTAACCAAGTTTCACATAAAAAGATAAAATCGTTCTCTTTTAGTAGTTTTTGTATATATAAATAATTAGATTTTATGTTCTTACAATTGTAGCTCGCGAGGCTGATCGTAAGTCATTCTAATTGATTTTTGTTGTTGATTGTTGAGCTGAGTATTTCTTCTCCAAGATTTAACAGTTGATTGTTTTGGTCAGTTTCATTGTTTTTAGGAGTTTCGAGATCTATAAGATCCTCTTCGTTATTGTCCTCATCATAGCTGTCTTCACTCGATTCACTTTCATCACTTTTGTGTTGGTCTTGGTTCTTTTTTGGTTTAGAGCTCTTTGTTTTTCTTGTTTTCTCTATTTTCTTTACCATAAATTTGCCTATACTCGATTCAATTATTTGTTTGACTGTATCACTAAAGTTTCCAATGTGATCAATAATTTGTTCAAGGCATTTTTTAACCTGACCAGTCTCTATTCTTTCTTTTTTGTCTGTTTTCGTTTTTATTATTTTTTTACCAGTCACTTGTTCCTGCTGTTTGAGTACATCTGCATATGTTTTACCAATATTTTTGTTTAAGTTGGATCTATATTTTTGAAAGACAGGACATTCGCGACTATTACCAGTATGATCCTTACTACTGCAGTTTGCACATTTTATTACTTCCAACTTATTTTCTAACTCTTTTGATTTACAGGCACTGTATTCGTGGTCCCCAGCACATAATGTGCATCGGACCTGGTTTTGGCAATGTTTGGCAATGTGTCCCGGCTTTGAGCAACGATAGCAAATGATTGGTCTTTGGATGTATTCCTCTACAATGAAGTGTCTATTATCATAATACAATCCGTTTTTTAGTAAGTATTTATGATCTTCTTCTGTCTCTTTACTGGCTTTAATAAGGGTAGTTCTTTGTTTTTCTCGGTTCAGTATTCTTGAAAGGCTTTTTACCCCATACTCCTTTTCAAGCTCCTTTAGTAAGTCTTGTTCTTCTAGGTTTCTCCTAATGCCTCTTATGACACAGTAAAAAGCCTTTTTTCTTGTTGTTATATCTTGATGTTCGACAGGTTTAAGTCCTTCTCCGAAAGCATTTTTGGGCCAGTTCTTATTAATCTCAGTATGGTCTTCTTCTTTTGTTGTTAAAATGACTAGCTCGTTTTTTTCACTTATATAGGCTCTCAGGATAAACACATTCTTCTTGTACTTAAGTATTTCTTTAATTAGGTTTCTTGATTTGTAATCAGCCAATTTGGGACCTTGTAATACCGTTTTGTAAACTTGTCTTTTTTTAACTTCTACTTTTTCGTTTTTGTCTCCATTATCATAATTATTGGTCTCTCTCCTTGTCATGTGATTACTTTCATTATTTGTTTTTGAATTTGCTTTTTCATCATGGTTTATTTTCTCTCTGGGTTTATGCTCTCCAGGTTTTGGTTCGCACTGCTCCCTAGTCTCTTCTGATTCTTTGTTTTTTTGTTGGAGGAGCATCTGTTGATATTGATTTTGAAAATATTGTTGGTATTGACTATGAAATTGTTGTTGTAGCTGTAGTTGTTGTTGTTGTTGGACATAGTTGTTTATTTGATTTTGCTGTTTATTCCAGCCAAATGCATTCATTAGTTTCGTGGCTATATTAGTTGAGGCTATGGTTTCTATAATAGATTTTTCTGAGATCGAACTCATATTGTTTATCTCACGATTGGTGTCATGACCTTTTTGTCTAGTTAGTTTACCATCACTTTTATGTTGTTTTACTCTGGTTTCAGAGCTAGGGACGGGAACAGTTTTTTTGAATGACGACCTTCGGGTCTTCGGACCACGATATACATAATCGTCGTCTGTCCCAGTGTCAGAGACGTTTGAAATCATTAGTTGTTGAGTCACGTGATTCAAGTAAAAATTCAAATTTCAAAATTTTTTTTTCAAATTTTTTTTATTATATAAAAATTTTGTGTGTTCATTTTTTATAATTGTTTGATTTTTGGGGTCTGTTAAAGCTCAATATCAATGATCTTCAATTTTCAATGATCTTCAATCAGTGAAATTGAAGATCAGATTATTCAATTATTGATACTGAAATTAATTAACTGATATTGGTTTTCAAGATCACAAAAAAAATCAGTGAAAAAGAGATAATTTTTAATTAATTAAAAACTTGTCAACAATTTCCATAACAAGCGCATGCGGTACTAGTCTTTTATCAGAGAACTCAAACAAGTCGTTGACCTTCGATATGGATTTTTACTTGTAATATTCAAATCCCGATTCCTTATACAATTATTAAATGCTGCAAATTATTTTATTCACATTACTCATGTTTAACAGAATGTTGTATCAGATTTCACAAATCGCTTAAAAACCGGTACGATTGATTCTCATCATCAAGGATCTGTTTTATAATTGTTTCTATTTTTATACTTCATGCATAATAAACTTAGTTTAAAGGAAAAAAACGGTTGTGACGGATTGATTTAGAAGCACTAAAAGTAACCAAAAAGTAGCTTACGCTCTTTTTTTTGATTAGTCAAGTCTGATATTCAATTTTATTAGCTGATATTGAAATTCAATATCAAAAAAGGTTAATTGATTAATTGATCTTGAATTTCACTGATCTTGAAAATTGAAGATCATTGATATTGAGCTTTAATTTCGCTTTTTTTCGAAACTTTTTTTTTGAACATATGCACAGTGATATAAATGAACTTGAAATAATACATGATACATGCCTGAATTTGACTTTTGTCTGAAATTTTTTTTTGATATAACTGGTATGTGATATAGAATATTGTTATTTTTGAGTGATATAACTGGCTTTAAAATACATGCATTAAAATCCGTTCTACACATTTTTTGTGATATAACCGACGTATGACTGTATATATAAATTAAATAAACTATAAACTATATTAAATAGTAAGATTTAAAAAATATTGGCTTCTTTTGAATATGTTTTGAAGACTCAGACTTGAAAAGCTTAACTATCCATTTTTTTTTGCGACTCAGGCTGAAATTTTTGAGACTCAGACTCGAAATTGAGTCTTTTCAAAATGTTTAATTCCCGAACTCTGGAAGGTGCCAACACCATGTCACAGGGGAGGTTTATAATTCAAAGCTAACAATCGAGATCTTTGAATTTGGAAGAATCAAAAGATAACGTTTCTTTTTTGTGATTTATTTATTTAAAAAAAAAACAAAATTAAAGACGTATTAATGATAAATATTTTTTAAGAAATTTCTTATCTTTTTTAGAATTTTGTTCAGTAATTGATCGGCTTGTAATTATAGTTTCACTCTCATTCATTTTAACAATTTTACTCTCCATTTTTCTCAAATTGAATTCAACACTAGTTTCATTCGACTTGACTAATATGATTTCATTTGCTAATTCTCTAACAGTCAAAACTTTGTTTGTTTCATTGGCTATTTTAATTGGACTCGATTCTTCATAATACAATATACCAGCTTCAGCTGAAACATCTTTCCACAATCTCAAAGCCCAATCGTCCTCAAAGCTAACAATGTCAGCATTTACTTTAAACAAACCAACTATAGGCTTGTCGACTTTGAAACTCATCAACTCTTTGCAAAGGTTCAAGTTCCATATTTTAAGAGAATCATTTGAAACACTTGCAATATTTTTATCGTCCAAATTGAGCAAAGCACTTACGGGTCCTTCATGCGCTTTAAAACTTGTTTCTAAATCAAGATTAATCGATTTAACCCAATAAACATTTCCATTGGATGAGCCAATAACAATATTATTGTCATTTTGAATTAATAAACTAACTAGGCTATCATTTAAATACAACACTTTTACTATTCGACCGTTTTCCAAGTTGATTACTGAAACGCCTCCACTTGATGAAATTCCGATTATTTCTTTTTCGGTCAAAAGTTTAACAGAGCTCACATTCGAATCAAAAACTTTTATTTGATGCAACACTTTATCATTCTTTACATCCATAATAAATATTGTACCATCGTCCGATCCACTCACAACAATATCTGATATCTCCGATAAAGTTGTTTGTTGAATCAAAAACTTTGCACTCGATTGAACATTTGCATCAAACACAATTACATCACCATTGTTTAAACCAACATTTATTTTCGTGCTTGTTACGTCTAAGCTTGTAATTGTGTCACTGACAGTAATTGTATTTACTAATGCGCCTGTTGATAAATCATAAAAAAGAACTTTTTTACCCACAGCAACAGCGATAAGACCATTTGAAAGTTCTTTTATTGAAACAATTGTTCCCTGGGTAGTTATAGTTCGAACTATGTGATTAGTTGTAGGATTCAAAATGTACATCCTGGAACCGATCGAATACAAAATATACTCGGTCGAGCTGACTGTGGTTATTGTAAAAAAGCTTATCTCGCCAAGATCACCACAATCAGGAATTGTTTTTACCAATTCAAGTGTTCCTGATTTCCAAATTTTAATGTTTTTGTTAACGTCAACACTCACAATGTCTCCATTTGCAAGTACACCAACATGTTTAACACTAAACTCATTTGTAATTGTTCTCATGTTGTTACCAGATGAATCAAAAATCAAAATTTTACCACTTGATGTTCCAACAACTAATTCATTTGTTTTTGTCTTTGTAAGAGAAGTTAAAGTTCCGTATTGTGAAAGTGGAACTGATTTTTTAATGAATCCTTGAGTGCTCCAAATGTTCAATATTCCATTTTGTGAAATTGTAGCTAAAGAATCAACTCCTAAAAATGTTAAGCCTGAAACTACTCCAGTGTTTAAAAGAGTAAATTTTTTCTTGGTCGTATCCCATAAATAAACACCTCCATTGGACGATGATGATGCAAGAGAATCACCTAGAGAAGAAATTCCAATAATTCTCCCGGCTTGTCCACTCGAGAGAGTTGAAACTTTGTAAAAAAAAAAATATAGAAAAAAAACTTAATAAAAAAAAAAAAAGAAATAAAAAGTTAAAAACCTCCTGACGATGGACTACTTCCTCCAATAAGATACACAGGTATAAGAGCTAATGACAAAACAACAACACCAAGGACAAATAACGAGAGGAGACTAGCGCCTCCGATTGCAAGCCAAATAGGAAAAGAGAAACCACCATCATCAGGCCAATAATCATTGTATGGATTAAAAAAATTGTTCCAAGCATTACCAAGACCATAGCCATTGCCGAAACCGTTTTGGTAGCCGTTTCCGTAGCCATTTCCGTAACCGTTAGCGTAACCATTTCCATATCCAAAGCCTTTACCATCTCCTCCACCTCCACCGTTTCCTCCACCTCCACCACTACCTCCTCCGCCACCATTTCCTCCACCTCCGCCACTACCTCCACCTCCAGCTCCACCACTACCTCCTCCTCTACCACTACCGCCACCATATCCATATCCAAAGCCACCACCTCCACCGCTTCCTCCACCGCTTCCTCCACCGCTTCCTCCACCGCTTCCTCCACCACTACCTCCACCTCCACCTCCGCCACTACCTCCACCTCCGCCACTACCTCCACCTCCGCCACTACCTCCACCTCCGCCACTACCTCCACCTCCGCCACTACCTCCACCTCCGCCACTACCTCCACCTCCACCTCCACCACTACCTCCACCTCCGCCACTACCTCCTCCTCCGCCACTACCTCCACCTCCAGCTCCACCACTACCTCCGCCACTACCACCTCCTCCGCCACTACCTCCACCTCCTCCTCCACCGCTTCCTCCACCTCCTCCTCCGCCACTACCACCTCCTCCGCCACTACCTCCACCTCCTCCTCCACCGCTTCCTCCACCTCCTCCTCCGCCACTACCTCCTCCTCCACCACTACCGCCACCATATCCACCCCCAAAGCCACCACCTCCACCGCTTCCTCCACCTCCTCCTCCACCGCTTCCTCCACCTCCTCCTCCGCCACTACCTCCTCCTCCGCCACTACCTCCTCCTCCGCCACTACCTCCTCCTCCACCACTACCGCCACCATATCCACCCCCAAAGCCACCACCTCCACCGCTTCCTCCACCTCCTCCTCCACCGCTTCCTCCACCTCCTCCTCCGCCACTACCTCCTCCTCCGCCACTACCTCCTCCTCCGCCACTACCTCCACCTCCAGCTCCACCACTACCTCCTCCTCCACCACTACCGCCACCATATCCACCCCCAAAGCCACCACCTCCACCGCTTCCTCCACCTCCTCCTCCGCCACTACCTCCTCCACCGCTTCCTCCACCTCCTCCTCCCCCACTACCTCCTCCTCCGCCACTACCTCTTCCTCCGCCACTACCTCCACCTCCTCCTCCACCGCTTCCTCCACCTCCTCCTCCGCCACTACCTCCTCCTCCACCACTACCGCCACCATATCCACCCCCAAAGCCACCACCTCCACCGCTTCCTCCACCTCCTCCTCCACCGCTTCCTCCACCTCCTCCTCCGCCACTACCTCCTCCTCCGCCACTACCTCCTCCTCCGCCACTACCTCCACCTCCAGCTCCACCACTACCTCCTCCTCCACCACTACCGCCACCATATCCACCCCCAAAGCCACCACCTCCACCGCTTCCTCCACCTCCTCCTCCGCCACTACCTCCTCCACCGCTTCCTCCACCTCCTCCTCCCCCACTACCTCCTCCTCCGCCACTACCTCTTCCTCCGCCACTACCTCCACCTCCTCCTCCACCGCTTCCTCCACCTCCTCCTCCACCTCCTCCTCCACCGCTTCCTCCACCGCTTCCTCCGCCACTACCTCCACCTCCTCCTCCACCGCTTCCTCCACCTCGACCACTTCCTCCACCTCCGCCACTACCTCCACCTCCTCCTCCACCACTACCGCCACCATAACCATATCCAAAGCCACCACTTCCTTCACCTCCTCCACCTCCACCGCTTCCTCCACCACTACCGCCACTATACCCATATCCAAAGCCATTTCCTCCTCCACCACCTCCAAAACTTCCTATCCCTCCAGCACCACCATATCCATATCCACCACCGCCACCAGCACTTCCTAATCCAAACCCTAAACCATTTCCTTTGCTAGCCATTTTTGTTACTCTTTATTATACTTTATTTACATTAATTATTTTTTACATTCTCTTTTATACCATTTTTCAAGTTTTTGACAATTTTTTTAAAATCGCCTTAGTCTTTTTATTTTTTTGGCTATTAAAATAATTTCACAAATTCGGTTGCCATTTTAGTCCATAACAATATTTTAGTTTTTTGTTGACATTTTTCACTATTATGTATTTTTAATTGTGTTTATTGATTGAAGCTTTAACCTAGGATAACAAACCATCCCCGAAATATTCCATTATTTCATTTTTCTTTTACCATAATACATTTAATTTAACCCATTAAATGTTTTTGTTTTCTTATTTAAATGGTTAATTTTCGAAAAACAACAATACAAACCCTTTAAGACATTTTTTTATTTTTTTTAAACTTAAATAATTATTTGAGTTTGACAAATACTTTAGTCTTAATCAATCAATAATTTCGATTTTTTAAATAATTCTAAATGTCTTGTTTGTAATTATTCCCTTTCATAAAAAAATTAAAAATTTAATCAAATTTTATTATTATTGTTTAAATCTAAATCGTCTTGGTTTTGTTGTTTGATTATTCCATCCAACTCTCTACTCAAAAAATTTCCATCATAACCAATATTTTTAAGAAAATAAATGCTTAAAGTGGTCTTTTTCTTCAATGCTTGTCTAAAATTTGAATCATTCACATTAATATTCATTTTTTGCAAATATTCAATCATCGATCTCTCATGTTTGCCAAAAGCGTACTCTTCAACCTTAGGATTAGATTATTTTTGAAAAGCTCTCAAACGTTAATTAATTATTATTATACCAATATTATTAAATCATTTTCTTCCAAATTGACTTTATGAGCTAACAATGATCTTAAATTATTCGAATCAAAAATTAAATTGCATTTAATAGATTTTCTACAAGCCATGCGATAATACGTCTTATTTTTTACTCTATCTAATATTTCTAAAGCTCTTTCGTTTTGAATATTTTCAATTATTCTATCATCAAACCCGAGAAACCATTCTAAATTTTGTTTCTCTTGTAAATTTCCAATTCTTTCAAAGAAATCGTTTTCGTTCGTTCTAAAATGAAAAAAAAATAAAATAAAAAAAAATTATGTTAAAATTTTTAAAACAAAGACTTGTAGAATTCTTTGAAAACATCGATTAACATTAATCTCAATGCCATAGCCTCTGGTAACCTGTAGCGATCTTCTTGTAGACTCCTTTTTGCCTCGATTAAGCTTGTTATTTGATGCAAATCTCTAAAACACAAATGATTTAAACCGTCTATTTCATTCACATAACAATTTTGAATAAATTTATTCAAGTTAAATTTAATGCTTAAGTTCATATGAAATGCGTCTCGTGTGAAATAGTCCCATTTGTCAACATCTATTTGCGTTAAATAATTCGAAACAATCTGGAAAAAAAAGGAGAAAACAAAAAAATTTAAAAATCGTAAGTTTTTGATTAACTACCTCAAAAATAAAAATTTTATCAATTGAAATTCCAAACCTTTTCATGAGCTCTTCCTCTAGTGTTTGCCGATTTGAAGACGATGGATAATTTTGGCACACCTTGGGGTGTATTAATTCAATTATAAAATCTTGATCTTGCTGTGAACATATTTGTTCTGATTTGAAACGATCCGTATCTTTGAGTTTATTGAAAATTCTTTTAAAAATAAGAATCGAAACATCTTCATGATTGAATTTGAAATTTTTTGAAGTGTTTGATTTTATTGACTCTTCGAACAAGTGGGAAAATGGTCCGTGTCCAATGTCATGACACAAAGCTGCTATTTGAACACATATAGTCTCTTTCCGAGTAATATTTAGTCCATTTTGAGAGCTTGTTAAGTGTTCAAGTAACTTTGCAGCAATGTAACTTGTTCTAAACGACATTTAAAAATTATTTTAAAATTGTCAATTAAGAGTAAGATTACCCAATAGAATGCTCAAAACGTGTGTGAGTAGCATTCGAATACAATTCATTTATATTTTCTGTTTGTTTAATGTATTTTAATCGTTGAAATTCTTGAGTCTTAATCACATCGTTTAAAATGGGTTCAACCTCAATAATTCCATGAATTGAATCCTCGAATTTCTTAAAATAAAACAAGTTAAATAAAGTTTACTAATCGATTTCAAATGAAATTAAACCTGCATGTTTTCCTTTAGTTTTAAAATGAATAATTTATTAGAAAAACTTCGTTACGTTTTTACGTTTTATTGATGATCTTTTGGTTTCAATCAGCAAAGTACAGAGAAACTTTATTGTGGGTAAATTTTTATTTGGAAGATATTAAGTCCTCCTTTATCTTTAAGATTCAATCCAAATTTGAAGACAACCAATTTTGTAGAGTGTAACAAGAAACAATAATTAAATATTTTTGATAATCTTTAAGATAATTTTTTATTAATTATAAACAAAAATATAACAATGGAATAAACTCAAAACAAAAATGAAAATTTATCAAATTTAAAAAAAAAAACAAAAACTAAACTCTATTTTTTTTCAGTGGTAATTAGTCTAAAGTAAAGTAATAAATTTTTTAAAATCCATAAATTTTTCTAACATTTCTTCTATTTACATCTAATACTTGATTTATACAAACATTATTAATTTGGGCTATGCATTCAGCAGTTGCATATATGAAACCTGGATGTGACACTCGGGTATCGCTCGTAGGAAACTTGAAAAAATTAAAAAAATTATTCTCTTTTAGATAAAAAATAAAGAAAAAAATCTTGTTACATCTTTTAGCTGAGGTACAAAATAAGGTGAATCTGTTTCCAAAAGTATTCGATCAAGTGGTAGGCTTTTAACCATTTCTTTAAAGTGTTGTTTACCGGGATTATCAAGTTTAAATGTAATTAAAGGCGTTACACCGATACACAAATTGTTGAACGTATTCATATATTTAATTGCTGTTTGTAATGAGCCAGTGAAACAGTGCAAGTGTATACGATGATTTGGATCGAGATACTCTTTTAACATAACAAAACATCTTTCTTCAGCGTCTCGACAATGAATCACAATTGGCATTTTAGTGAACGCTGCTATTCTTAGTTGAATCTTGAACACTTCTATTTGAATTTTCAATTCGACTGTGTTGCTTAAAATTTCGAAAAATTTTTAAGATATAATTCTCATGTCTATAGTTAAGAGTTAGGCGCTTACTTTTTAGATAAATCAATCCCGCACTCTCCAATTGCTACAACTTTTTCATCGTTCTCAAGTGCATCCATCAAAATATCCTCACAGTCTTGAGTCCATTGATCGGCAAAGTGAGGATGACATCTATGAAAAAATAAAAAATTAAAAACAACTAAAATTAAAAAAAAAAAGTAAAAAGCCATACCCAATTGAGTGATATATTTTTGAATGATTAAGAGCCTTGAGATAGCTTTTTAACTTTGCTTTTAAATGAAAAAAAAATGGATGAAAGGTGTTTGATTAAATAAAAAAAGAAAGAGTCTACTTTTAGTTTGATAATTTCTAGGATTACAAATAACATTGATACAGGCCTCAAAATTTTTCAAATAGAAACAATCAAAATCGTCAAAATATTTGTTTATAGATGAATGGTTAAATTTTATTTTTGGAAATAACATGTCAAAGTGACAATGTGAATCGACTAGATTATTTTTATACGATTTCCATTCAATCGATTTTGTTTTAAAATAATTAATAAATTTTAAACTTGGCAAATTTGATTCGTATGTTTGAGTCGGACTAAGAATTATGCGACGATCACAACACTCAATCTTTGATTCATCCTCTTCTTCTTCTTCGTGTTGGTCTTCTATCATTACAATCTCTTGTTGTTTATCTCTTGTCTTTTCTTGTTTGTTTTCTTGCTTTTTTATTGGACTATTTGTTGGTGATTCAACTAAAAATCCACTTTGAATGTAATTTCGAATTTTAAGTTTGTCCAATTCGTTTATCGAATAACGGACTCGAGGTTTTTCTGGAGTACCATCGGCAGCAACACGTATATTTTTCATTACTCGATCTAATTTTGATATTTGATGTGAACTATCCGAAGTGTTTATAACACGTTTTGGACTGAGTGATTTTTTTTGTTCATTTTGAGTTTTCATCTTTTCTTATCTCAACAGCAACTACACCATAAATCAAGTTGGGAAATCAAATCGAAAAAAAAATAAAGAGAAAATAAAATTTCAAAGTTTGAAATGAACAAAAAATTTATTCTTTAATCCATTTTTATTTTAAAAGTTAAGTTTGTTTATTAAGCTGTATATTTCTTATTTTAAGACAAAATTAAAAAAAATATTTTAAAAATCAAATTGTTCCAATAATTGAAGTGATATACCAATTGATCTAGCGTAATTTTTGCTCTCATTATGGTTTCACTCAATGCGTCTCTTGATAAAAAATAAAAAAAAAAAATAAAATCAAACAACTTGATTTAATCTTGTATTATTTTTTGATTTTGTGATTTTGACTTTTTTTAATTTTTTTTTCTTATCTTTAAATATATTTGTTTCGTGTTTAATTTTAATTTGAAGATGACACAAAGCATCGGCCAAATCATTTAACAAACATATTACATAAAAGCTGCAAATTATAATTATTCCAATTATGGCTAGAGTTGTCTTACAAGTTATGTAAACATCTAAAAAGTGACGTTTAAATTGACAATTTTTACCATAATAACCAGATAGACACACACAAATTGACGTATCGTGTTTTTCAACACACCAGCCATTAGATGAGCATGTTTCATTGTGGCATAGGTTAATTTTATTCTCACAGTATTCTCCATAAAAGAGACTAAACGTGTTATTTTCTTTTTTATGACATTCGCATTTAAAAGATTTCATTTGAGGGATATTTTTGCATTTGGCATTATTAAGACAAGTAAAATGTGAACAAGGTCTTGTGTCAATGTTACAATTTGAACCTGTGTAAAAGTCTTGACACAAACATTTAAATTCTTTTCCATTTGTAACACACTTTCCATGATTAGAACAATTACTTAAACAACCATTCAACTCATTGTTTACAGCTAAACTTTTAAACAATGAGTTGTAGTCAACTTGTCTAAAAGTGTAGTCAATATTTGAGTCCTCAGTTATAACATGTGTAACATTTTGTTTTAATTGGTCTGTGAACGTGCTTGTCGAATTCAATTTCTCAATAGTTGGTAAATCGGTAACTTTTTTTTGGATAGCAGTTGAAGTGTTTGTGTTAAGTGATGAAGTAATTGAATTCGAGTATAATTTAAAAGTAGAAAGAGTTGATTTTTGAGTGATCGAATATGACTCTAATACACAAACATCCAAGTATTGACTATGTTTCTTGCTAGGAAAACTAATGCAACTACTTGGTCTTTGACAAATTAGTTTTAAGTTATCAACTTTGAAAGAACATTCATAAATTTTGTTTCCACTGCTAACATTCCAATAACTTAATTTTCCACTTTTAGATCCGATAACAAATATAGTATCATTTAGAATTTCTTGAGTTGAAATTTTTTCCTTAATTATAGTGGTTTTATTGCGAATTTTCCAATTACTATTCTCGTCATCTTGATTTAAAATAGTTATTTCTGTTGAGTCTGAGCTAACCCGAGTAACGATTAGAAGATTACTTTTCTTAATAAATTTAATAAAATGCCGAAATTGTTGAAATGATGGACTCGATTGTAATGAGTTTTTGTAATTAAAATCAAAATCATAAAAACTAATGTCTCCGTCACTAAAAGCTACAAGTATTTGATTAGAATTAACAATTTCAATGGTATTAATTATTCGAATTTTTGGAGTTGGAATTAGGGTTGAAGTGGTAATTATTTTCGCGTTAGCTCGATTGATGCTATCTTGTGAATTGATTTCGAGATGACTCAAACTATACTCACATGCCATTATTAAATTTGTGTTATTATTTAGAAATTTTGTTTTAATTATTGTTAGATTAAATACAATTTCAAGTAAAGTATCACTCACTGGACAAACACCTGTGGATTTAACGCATTTCAATTTATCAAAATTACATACATCTATCTCATTTTTATAGACTAAAGCAAATGTTTGATTGTCTAAAACCAAAATGTCTGATATTCCTTCATTTATTTGTAAACATCGAACATTTTGAGTATTTAAAATGTCAATAATAAATACTTGATTCAATTTGCAACTAGCTGCCAATAAAAATTTACCTCTAAACACTTCGAGTTGACAAAAAGAAGTATTCATTTTAAAACTATTAAGTCTATTAGTAAAATTCCATATTTGAATTGAATTGTCATCTTGGGTGCTTGCAAATACTTTATTAATAAAATTTAAATTTCCAAAAAAAAGCTTTAATAAATAAAACAATTACTTTGAGCACGGATACAAGTAAACATTAAAGAAAAACAAAAAAATAATTTTAAATTTAAACATGATGCCGACTTGATATTCATCATTTTACTCAATCTTTTTCTCTCTTAAAATCGAAATGAAACAAAAAATAATATTTTTAAAGAAAAACAAGTTCATTTAGATCATCAAGTCATCGCTTATAAATAAATATTGAATTTAATTTTTTTGTGCTTTGACGACAATCATCTAGCGAAATAAATCGATTTTTAAAATGCTCGAAATTTGCTAAACAAACAAACAAGACAATATATTGTAATCTAATCATAAACCAATATTTAATTGGAGAACTATTGAGTTAAATTGGTTTAAAAATTCAAGTCTCTAAAGTTTACTGTCAGTTAAGTATTATTTTGTATAAGTTACCTTGTGCGACAAAACAAATTTACCAAGTCATTAAATTAAATATTTTTTAAGTTTCGCTTTCAGTTAATTTAAAGTAAATTTAACCTTTACTTATTGAATTATCCTGTTTCACAATTTGTCATTTTAAAAGTCATCAAATTTTAATATCCAAGAGTTTTGAAGTTTTTATGTTAAATTTCAAGAAAAATTTAAATTCCTATTGTAAATTTTTATTTGGCTTCACTTGTTAAAACGATTCACTTGTTGAATCAATCGAATAATTAATTTCAAAAGTTCTAATCAAGATAATTTGGGATAAAATACAAGAGAGTTATTATCCTACAGATATTGAGCGAGTTTCCCTAACGAACGGTCATTGATGACTTTATTAAAACAAAATTAGCTAGGCAAAAAAGTTATTTTAAGGACTGGGTCCTTTAGGTCCTCTTAAAAATTTTTTGACAAAGTAAATTCGATTTCATTCACTTGAAAAAAAAAATGGTCTCTAAATTTGATACGAATGATCTTTGAAAATGCGAAACTATACATTGCCTCTATTTTGATATGAGTAAAAATGATGTGAGTACTATATTTTTTTTCCATATATCGCTTCGTTGCACCTGGGTGCATGTTTTACAGGGATCCGAAAAATATTATTTTTTGGATGTTTGAGGAAATATCTTCAAATTGCCTTGTTTTAAAGTCCAATGTTAATCAGCAGGCTAGTGCCCTTGTTCTAATTAAAGACTGATTAACTCTCCATTTATTCGATATATTTCCATCCATTTATTTAATTTCTTTTACCGTTGTAAACTGATATAAAGTGATTGTGTATCAATTATTGTGCCATTTTAAATGAATTAAATAAACTATACCGTATTCCCTCGTTCGATATTGCAGCCTCACAAGCCGAAATACAACTTTGGCTCAGGCAATAAATACCATCTCGCTCATGTCAAAAAATTCTTAACTTAAAATGCATACTCCTAAGTCGTGTTTCGAGTCTTAGACCGCGTTTAAAGTCAAGTTTTTTAAATTGATGCAGCATTCACACTTGAGTTTGTGTCGAAATAATAAAAAATATTTTTGTGAATTATGCATTTGGTGCAGCATCACAAATTGAACAGAAAACAAAAATTAGAAAATGATATTTTAATTGTTCCATTAAAATAAAACTAAAATTTGGTTTTTGGCGCAGCATTATTCTCAAATATTCGTTTTTAGAGCAGCACAAGTTAAGAATGTTTTAACATGGACGAGATGGTATTTATTGCCTGTGCCACAGTTGTATTTTAGGACCAAGCTGTTAACAATGAACTTATTAGCTATTTTTGAATAAATACACCCAAATGTATTCTCACGACTCTTTGTTTTTGAGAGAGTCTCCCCAGTCAATTTCAATTTAATGTAAAACCACTGTAATTGGTACTCAACTAACAAACAGTAAGATTACATTAATGTGATATCAATGTAAAATTAATGGATTATTACTGTTTGTTTTTTGAGTTCCAATTACAGTGGTTTTACATTAAATTGAACTCAAATCGATCGATTTGAGTGCCTTTGCGATGGTGGATTCAAATCTAATCAGCCTGGATATAGAAAAACCAAACTTAAAATGCCTTTTTATTTTGTTTTGGATATTTACTTGAAGACCAGACCAGACCCGTTATTTTACAAATAGAAGTATTTTATAAATTTCCCTAAATTTGCTCTAACAATCAGTCCGAAAAACTTTTTTGATTGATATTAACAAATAAATTTAGATGATTCTAAATAAGGAATTCAATCGATTAATCCAAAGTTCAAAAATAAGAAATTTATCTATGATATTTGTATTTTACTAAACTTTACGTAAATTATTGTAAATTTATTATTTTTTACGCAAAATCAGGTAAATCAGGCAAAAACAGAGATAGGGAAATAAGCTTTAGATCTAAAGATAAACTCATGAAGAGGTGTTTGACATGAGAAGCCAGACCTAAAACTATGCTGACCTCTAAAGAAAATTTGTTATTCCCAAAATAAAAACTAATTTACTTTTAAAAACATTTTCCAATCTTCTGGAATTTTTCTTAACTCCAAACAACTTTTGGAGAATTAGAATTGGTTTTAAAGGGTCTTTGACCAATCTTCTCTCTCTGAAGAAATGCCTCAGAGACCGCAATTTATGACCGAGATTAAGAGTTTCGTCAAGCAGTTTTTTTTGTAAATGTTAAGTAACTGTCCCTTCCCACTGTAATATTATCGAAATAAAAGCTCTAATAACGAATAAAAGTTAAGACTGAGAGTAATGGCCTCTTTCTATCTGTCTCTATGGTAAGAAGAGAACAATCAGGTGCAACAATTTTAAAAAATTTAATCAAATTATTGTTTAAAATAATTTATATTTATATATTCTTTTTTTTTTTTTAAAGTGATGAACGAAAAAAAACTTTTTTTAGTTGTTTCAAATCTTGTCAAAGTTTTAAAAAATTAAAAAAATATTTTAGTTTAAATTTTTGTTGTTTAAATTAATATGAGACCATTTGAATCATGAAAATTTTGAGTTTTTTTATCTTTTTGTTTAGAGTCTCAACTCAACACGCACACACACACGCACAAAAATGATTACATGATTTAATATTTCTTTAAATTTGATCGTCGGAGAAAATGAAGAAAAAAAAAACAACTTTAATAATAAATAATTTCATTAGGCAACGTACGTATACACTTTCCTTTAAACGATAAAAAAGTTTAAAAAATTAATGATCAAAAATTTTGTTTAAAAAATTACATGTCTTCGGCTGTTCTTGCTAAATACTCTCTTTCAATTAGACTCTCAATTCTCTTCTTTATAATGACTGGACTAGGCAAAAATCTTGATTTCAATTGATTCGTTACTTCGGTAACAAGTAAATTGTGTTGGGCATTGTGAAGTTTAGTACAAAAGAACAGAACAATTTTGAAAAATTGAAATAATTTTTTATCTGTTGGTCTTATGACGGATCTGCGCATGTAACAAAGTGTAACAAACTTTGTTACACCATTGGGCAACCTCTGCTAAATGTATGCAAAGTCTCTGCAAAATGCACACTATTAAAAAGTATTGAAACTAAATGCGCAATTAGACTGCAGAGTTTTTGCAGAGTTTACTCAGTGGTGTAACAAAGTTTGTTACACTTTGTTACATGCGCAGATCCGTCATAAGACCAACAGATAAAAAATTATTTCAATTTTTCAAAATTGTTCTGTTCTTTTGTACTAAACTTCACAATGCCATTGTGTTGCATTTTTTTTCTCGCTTTCATTATTCGAACAATGGCTGCTTCGATTTCATGCTTACGATCATCGTCCACTTTCATTCGAGTCTCTTGTCGTTCTGGATCAGTTTCAGCCGATTTAGCGCCACCTGACACACTTGCCGACACCGTACTTATTTTAACCCTAAATAACTTTGAGGTAAAACCGTCGTTAACAATAAATGCATCATTTGACAATATTTCTTTTTGTTTAGGCTCTTTGCTTAAAATTCTTTGTGTTGGTTTGGCCATTGCCAATGATTGTATAGCACGAATTAATTCTTTTTCAGGTATATCAGTTTCTTGTTTTATTTCCTCATAAGTCCATTTATCTTTTGAACTAAATAACATTAAAATGATCATTTGATACGTTGAAACTTGAAGAATGTGTTTTCGATGAGATTTGTTCTCTTCCGTCGTCGTCGTTGAATAAAAAATGGCATTTAAATCAGCTGAGCCAAGACCTGGTTGTAAAGTTAACTGTCTGCCAGTGTGTTTACTCAAATAGAAACGTCTAAATGTTTCGAATGCAGTGCGCGAATTTGCTGGCAGATTACATTTTGGCAAAGTTGTTTGTTGTGTTGGCCAAAATCCAGTGGTCAACACACGACAAAATAAATCAACACCTGACAATTGTGAATGTGAATTAGTTCGTTGTAAATGATTTTTAAACTCGTCCATCATTGTGTTTGACAAAGTCATGTCTTTAAACATGCCTTCTAATTTAGATGTAAATTGACAACCACATTCTGTTTTAAGCTTAGTGATCATGTTCTTTTCCGAATCGTCCGAAAGAGATTTGTTCAAGAGTAACCGTTTGGCCAAGTGTTGTTTGTAATAACGTTCAAACACGTCTTTTTCTTGAAGATATCGGAAAAGAACCATTGACTTGTCGAGTACTTGATCGATCTCTTGTTCACTAAGACCTTTGACACCTTTTTTGAGTTTATCATCGATGAACAACGACAAGTACTCAGGTACTCGTTGATTCAAATTAACAAAATATTCAAAGTCCGAGTTGATGCGTTTTTTGAATAGTTTATCATCATTGAATGAGACATGTAAAAAGTAATCGAAACGTTCCTTTAAATCAAGTAAACTTTGAACAAAATTAATTGGGGTTTTTAATTGATTATGTTGCTGTTGTTGCTGTTGAGGTTGACCCGTTGAATCGTCTACTTGTTGAGACGATGAATTATCATGTTCGTCTTGAGAGACCAAATTTTTTCCTTGTTCTCTCAAATATCCACTCATACAATCGGCTATGGTCTCAAGACCTTGTTCAACACGATTAAACAATTTGTACATGCAATTTAGGTCTTGATGTTTATCATGTTTAAGCATGTGATAAACGCCCGAGTTTTCCATTTCAACAATAGTTTTCATATGAGCTGTTATCAATTCATTTTCTAAAACTTTAACAATTCGAGATTCGGTTGATTTATCTAAATAGTGATTGGCTCGTTCGCTTTCTTCTCGAATGCGTTCATCACATTTTCGTATGTACACACTAGCACTATTTTCGGATAAAAAATTTTGAGATTCGATTCGATAGAACTCGGCCGATTGCTGCAAAAATGGCTCTTCAAAATCTTGAAAATAAACTTGACGCGATTCAATGCCCAAAGTCATGAGCATTTGACATGCGTTCTTAATAGCCGAACGATCAGTCAACTCACCACGTCTTTCTTTATTAACCATATCCAAAAGAGTATTTCTTAAATGATCTTTTATGACGGGATAACGTGCGATCAAGTCTCGAAATAAAATTAAACCAAGATTATAAACAGGCTCAACATTATAAGTTTGAACATATACTCGGTCCATATACATGAGAATGTCTCTTATCATGACCATTGCTGTTTGATGATCGTTCCATGCTTGATTTAAAGTCGATAGGAAATTATTGTTCAAGGACTCTAAAACGTCCTTGCGAACTTTATGAACTAAATGATCAGTTACGACTTCTTTAAGTCCAGTGTAAAGTTTTTCACCGTACTTGTTCAATACCATAGTATATGCGTTTCGATAAAGCTCTTCAAAACTTAGTCCAGAATTATTTTTCTTTTGAATTTCATGAATGGCATTTTTGAGCGTATTCCAAATATCATTGACATATTTTTCGTCCATAGTTGCTGGAAAAGCTCTTATTCGCATACGAGATGAAGAAGTATTAGAAGCTGACGATTGTGAAGCAACACCTGATAAACCGCCACCACCGCCACCACCACTAGACGACGAATTCGAAGCTGAATGTTGAAACGATGACATTTTATGTGATGACATTATAATTAATGATAAAAATTAAATAACAAAAAATCGAATGACTGACTAAAATATCATTTAAGATCGATTGAACAAATCGATTATCGTTTCTATCTCTTGTATATTTTTTGTTTCAATTCGAATTAGATTTTTTTTTTAAAAACAAAAGAAAATTTTTGAGAACAGTTTATTTTTTGAACAGAATAAAAGAAAAAAAAATTAAATTTTTATTATGATTTATTTTAATATTGCATTGTTATTTATTTTATAAAAAAAATGAATTATAATAATCTAATGAGAAGAGAAAAAAAAAATTATAATTATTATAATTTATATAGAGCGAGTGAGAGAGAGAGAGAGAGAGAGAGAGAGAGAAAGAAAAAAGAAAGAGAAAATAGGCATGATGTTTAATTTCAAGCAGAAAAAACTTAAAATTTCGTCTTGCAATTAAATGATGATGAATTATATCAAAAACGAGCGTTCGATCGAGTTTTTTTTTAAGTGCAATCATGAATAAGTAAATTTTTGTTCGTTTCTGTTGTTCTTATTGTTGCTAATTAATATATAATGTAAACGCTTGTCATTTATTTGATTTGGCTTGTTTCAATTTTTCAATTTCCTTTTTTCGTCTTGAATAAATTTAAAAGATTTAAAAACAATTTTATTTTGTCTTTACTTGCTTAAAAATTTACTCCTAAAGTAAATAAAATGATTGATATAAATGTGTCACATGCTCAACACGTATTACACGTATTTAACAAAAAAATAAAGAGTCATTCGAAATTATTTACCTTAAAAGGAAATCTACGTAATCTATTGAAATTATTGCAAAATAAAAATATCATGAATGGATTTAATTAATAGATTTTCTATCAGGTGTTTAGAAGTGAAGCTAAGGTTCGCGCCATGCAAAACTTTCACGCTATCTGAGTTTGCAAAATCTTACTTGATAACTTTGTTCTCCATTTATGAAAACCTAAGAATGGCAATTTTTTATGGGGGTCTAAAAAAGATTTTTGACCAGAGGGAAAGTCTCGGCTTTTCGCTTGTTACTATGCCAAATGACCTCACATTATTTTTGATACATATTTTGAAAGAGCATTTTACACATGCAAATGCATGTAACAAAATTTAGGTTTTAGATTTTTATTTTTTTTCCAGTAGAACAGAAACAATGTGCATTAAGAATGAAGGAATTTGCAGTTTTGAGCCAAAATTCGTGATCCTCGTATAGAAAAACCATAGAAAACATACACATTTGTTCATATAAACGATTCCTTCAATTTTTCAAAAAAATGCCTAAAATAGAATTGAAAAAATTCCCTAAAACGAATTTTCGAAATAATATATTCTATAACAAAATTTATATGTTATCAATGGTTTTTCTATACGAGGATCACGAATTTCGGCTCAAAAGATACAAATTCTTTCATCTTTAAGGTTTTTGATTTTTAGCACCCTTTTAGGCACATTGTTTCTGTTCTACTGGAAAAAAAAATAAAAAATCTAAAACCCGCATTTTGTTCAGAATTTTCTGCTTTACAAGCTGATCACTACTAAGATATTTGTTTTGGGGTAATTCAGAGAGAAGATGTAAGAAAACTAGAAAAATACGCCTTTTTTTTGCTTCTTTGTCGACCTAAATGACATAAAAATTGCCCTGAAAAATTGCCATTCTTAGGTTTTCATAAATGGAGAACAAAGTTATCAAGTAAGATTTTGCAAATTCAGATAGCGTGAAAGTTTTGGATGGCGCGAACCTTAGAAAAAGCCTTTGGGTATTTTTATAACGTTTTATTAAGAAATAAATCAAAACTGATCATCTCTGGGTGTTGATAAAAAATTCTCCAGGGACCCTCGAATATTTTTTTAAAAAGAACCTTCAAATAAATTGATCTAGCACTTCTTATACTAAAAAAATTACAGAGACATTCATTCATTCATTCATACAAGATTAACAATAAAAAATTAAATTTTGTATAATTTATTTTATTTTTTTGAAAAAATTTTTTTGTTTCTTTTAAACTTCTTAAATGAACTAAAACAAAGAGACTGAAAAAGAAAAATTTTTAATTTAGCCTTATCTCTCTCTCTCTCTCTCTCTCTTTCTTTGATTCCATGTCATCTTATTCTAATATTTCGGATATTTTGCTCGAATTAAACAATAATAAAGATGCTGCAAATGGAACTGCTCAAAAGTAATCTCAAATCTTTAAATCGCCTCTCGATTTTGATTAATCTCTTTTTTCTAAAGATCAGCTCTTGCTTTATCAAACACAAGTGAATTGGAGATTAAAAATTTGCTAAAACAAATAGACTCGATGATACATCACAAAAAATTGCGTTGGGAGCGACAAAAACAGGAGCTAGACAACAAATTACAACTCAAAGAACAAGAACTAGTCACTTTAAAAAGTTCTATTGAGCAAAAAAATAATCAAATTGAACAATTTAAAAAAGTGTTGAATAACATGGAAAAAACAAGTCAAGATGTAATGAACAAATACGAAAATGAAATACACGTTCTACACGACCAATTGAGTAAAGTTAAAAATGATTTTGTTAAAATGCAACGAAAATATAAACAAAAATATCAAGAGGGTGCACCGCAACAATCTGTTAAGCCTCTTTCTCAAATATCGATTAACACTTCGTCGACGTCTTCGTCATCTGCATCATCGTTGTCGTTGTCGTCGTCTCCCTCTGTTAAAAGACCATCATCATTCGCTATATCTTCGTCTACTTTGAACTCGGCGCTTAAAAATCGAATTCAGCCTCCTCTATTTGCGCCTGTGTCACCAAAAGTAGACCAATCAAATCGATTCGGCACAAAGAACCAAGATGAAGATGAAATGAACAATTACAAGCATTCGAGTGTTGCCAAAAAATTAAAATCAAATTTAATAAACGACAATGAAAATTCGAATCCATTAGAAACCGAAATTGAACGTTTAAAAAAACAATTGGACGAGTACAGACTCAAAGAGGTTCTTTTTACAAAAGAAAAAGATAAATTAAACAAATTGAATCAACATTACAAAAATCAAAATCAAGAATTGATAAAAAAAATTGATGAAATTACCAAAATGAATGGGGACAAGCACACAAAAAGGGAGGAACAAAGTGAACAAGAAAACGAAGCGGCACAAACTGACAAATTAAATTTAGAATTTTATAAACAAGAATTACGAAAACGAGACGAGTACATCAAGTAATTTTTGTTATCTATCTTTTTGTATTTGTCTTAATTTTAATTTTGTTTTTTTAAGAAATGTTGAAGCATTGGAAAAAGCAGGACACATTGAGCTACAATTTTACAAAGATGAAGTCAAGTAGGTCTTTATATTATTATGTTTAATTTTCAAAGAGGATCAATTTTTTTTTTATAAAAAGAAAGTATAAAAAACAAGAGGCCAGTGTAAAGAGCGATCTTGAAAATTTAAAAAAAGATTACCATGATGCAATCAAACGTTTGGAATTGATTGAAAATGAGAACAAACGCATAGTAAGTCTTGCATTATGTCTCAATTAATTTTGGGCTGAATTTTTCTTATTTTGTTTCAAAATAGAAACAAAAATCAATATCGAATGAAGAGCGAATAAAAAACGATCAACTAATGAAAAAAAGATACGAAGAAGACAAAGAGAGACATTTGCGTGAGGTTGCCAATTTGAGAAATGAAATTCAAGCATTCACACATCAACTAGCCGATAAAAATAATCAAATAAAACTTCTTCAAGAACAATCGAATTGTTTAGATAAATTACTTAGAGAGAAAGAAGATCAATACGCTAAGGTTAATCAAGAGCTTATAATGACTGTGGCACATGTTGAAGCTCTTAAACTAGAGAATCATTTTCTAAAGCAGTCTTTAGTCGAGAAAAAAAGCGATGAAAAAGAAGTTTTGGAAATGCAAAAAAAGTATCATCAATTAGTCGATATGACTGAAAAAGAAAACAAACGGCTTAAAAACGAAGTTGTCGCTTTGACTGAGTGTATTGAATCTCTTAAGGCTAACTCGAGCTCAAATGTAAACAAGAAATGTATGGACTTGGACTCGAGACGCTTGAACAATTTGAGACTCGATTACGAAAAACAAATTGAATCACTTAAAAAACAACATGAAATGTCTGTTAAACGAATGAATAGTGAAATTGAAAAATTGTACAGTGAAAAAGATGCTCTTCTCGCTGAGATGGAAAACAAAAAGTTTTATCAATATCAAGATGATGTTGTCTTACACAATTTTGATGACAAAAATGAAAGAAATTTGGAAAATAATTATGGATATAATCATGAATCGTTTAAGAAAAAACATAACATTACATCATCGTCTAATCCTGAATTATTGGCAAAAACTAATTCGTTAAGTGAAGGTGCATTGAGTTTGAGTCATCAGAGTCTTCAATCAGACCATGGATATCGACCGGAAATAAATCGATTTCGATCAAAAGTTGAGGATTCATTGACCATTAAGTATAATAAATCAAAAAACGATTTAGAATCATCATCGGATATTGAAAATCGTCGACGTTTATCAATTAGTTCAGAGGCAAAACTTCAAGAAGAAATTCGAAAACAAAAATTTGAAAGTATTCTTAACAATCATATTGACAATTTAAGAGCTTCTAATTCAAATGAAAAATTAATCATTAAAAATAACAATAACAATATTGTATAAAATACAACTTTTTTTTTTTAATTTTTCTTCCATTTTTTTTCCTTTACTTTCTTTTTTAAAATCGAATTTTTTTATTTTATAAAATATATTTTTAAATTTAAGTTTTTTTTCCTTTTGGTGGTATCCTTTAAAAACAACACCGGGTGTAAATCAACAAATTAAATAAATTTTTGATTTTTTTTGTTGCTAAATTTATTCCTAGCGACCTAAAATTCCTTAGACACCCTCTTCCGGGAAAAAAAAATAATTTAGGTATTATATTTTTGTTCCAAAAAAAATTGTCAACATACACACAAAAATAGGGTTGTTAAATGAAGTGAATTCGGGTAGTTTGAAATTTCGAAGTCAAAATTCGAAAGTTTGAAGTATGTTTTAAAAGACTTATTTTTGGTCAAGGAATAGACTGGGCTTAACTTCAAACTCTCGAATTTTGACTTCGAAATTTCAAACTACCCGAATTCACTTCATTTAACAACCCTACACAAAAACACCCCTCTAACCTTCCAGATACACCTAAAAACTGATGTCATTTTCGGATAGAGAATGAAAAGACCTATTAGGAAATGTGGTTATTTTATTATGGATATGTTGTTAAATCCTTAATAAATCGGAAAAACCTGTTAGAACCGTAAAAACAGCAAAATGATACACCCTATGTAAATTGTAAAAATTAAAGTTAAGCTTGTAAGAGTAAGGTGAATTTTGGGGTTTTCGATCCTCAGAAACCCAAAAATGTGGTCAGATTTGCTATTATTTAATTTTTGTTATTTACACCCGGTATTGTTTTTATGCATTGTCGATGGGTGTTGTTTTTAAAGGATACCCTTTTGGTCAAGTCACACTAGAAAAGATTTCCAATAAATTTTTTTATTTTTTATAGAAAAAATTTACAAGTAATGCAATATTATCAAGATGATGATTTTTATTTAGTTAAACTCCATTTTGTTTTAGGTAAATAGCTCAAACTAATAAACAATTTCCTAAATACTATCAACCAAATGAGACCAAAAATAATAAAACCAATTGTAAGCACGTAATAGGCATCAAATACTGTTGCACATGAACCTCCCATTTCTGTACATTCCTTGATAAAAATAAATTAAATTTCTTTAAAATTTTTTAATCATAAATTGTTACTTTCAATTGACTCGGCATAGAGCACTTGTTGTTTTCAAACAAGTAACTGATGTTCATAGACGATGTACTATTCGAATTGAATATAAAAGTTGAGTTCAATTGGTTTATCGAGTGTGTTTGTGAACACATTTTTTTGGATAATGAATTAATTAAATATAAAATAATTGTTCCTGGATAAGTTCCACCAAGATTCGAAAGAGTCGCTAAAAGAGTCATATAAGTGCCACCTATGACCGTATCGGCGACACTAGCAAAAAATGCCATTTGAGAAATAAATGTAGCTGTTTCGAAAATAGTTTGTATTGCATATAAACCAAATAATAATCCATAAAATAAAAGTGATACTTGACCGTTTTCGTTTTTAAATTTGGGCGTCAAATAAATGGCCAATGCTAAAAGTAAACAACAAAATAAACGAATCGGATATGCTCGCATGTACGAAATAAGAGGTCGTTTTTGTATAAATTTGCTTACAACAATTGTTATTAGAATATTGTAAGGAACAAGAGGAATCGATAAGAGACTAAGCTTTTCTTTTGACACACCTTGTTCGATTAGTTTCAAGTTGCTAACGTTCTCGGGCGACAAGCCTATCTTTGAATAAACATCAATAATTCAATGATTAAAAAAAGACTTGATATAAACAAAAATTACTTTAACTGTTAAAAGAATAATGGAAATTTTTTGAATCGATTTGAGGGATAAAAGTTTTTTTATCATTAGATACGAATCTAAAAGACTTAAATTTGCTTCTTCTTGAGTTACGTCTTTTTCCTTTTTGAATACAATTATGAATGATGTGAACAAAAAAACAGCACCAAATCCATACATAAATTCTAAAATTCGAAAGAAAATTTTAGTTGACATGAAAAACTTGAATTTTGTCTTAACTATTACCCTCTAATGAAACAATTCCTTTATCTTGAGGTTGCAAATTAAAAAATGGACGAATGTATTTGTTACAAAAATTAGCCGATTCAAAAACTATAATTGAAATATTTCCAATAAAATATCCAGCTGTTTGACCAACTCCATTGCAAGTCGATTGCCATGAGACATTTTCTCTTTTTTTTTAAAAACAAAAAATGAGCGAATTGAAACAATTATAAGAAATTAAATTACTTTGAGAGCATTGAAATAGCCCAACCGTCCAATGCAATGTCTTGAGTTGCGGCCAAAAATGTAAGCAACGTAAATATAGACGTCAATGCAATTACATCATATTTACTCTCAATGTTGTACACTAAATATTGTGAATAATTTGCTAAACAAATCATAAACAATCCAATGGATATTTGAGTTGGTATGAGCCATGATTTTCTTCGTCCTATTCGTCTAAAGTAAATAGCGTCAACAATTGGAGCCCATAAGAGTTTAATTGAAAATGGATAAAATGCAAAACTAAATGTCGCTTGGTCTGAATATGAAACATTACGTGTAGCAAGTATAAAAGGCACACTGGCAGCGAGACCTAAAGGCACGCCTTGTAACAAATACAAATACATCAGGAAGAAAATATTTTTCAAGTCTTTTTTAATATTTGGCTTGTTTGTTTTTTCATTTTGATCATCGACATTTAGAAATAAACTCGATTCAATCATAGCAATCTCATGGTTTACATAAGTTTTATCCATTTTTTGTCTTTTAAAAGTTTTAAAATAAAAGATAGAGAGAGACAAATAAAAAATTCAGGAAAACGCTTTTTTAATTCAATTTTTGGTCTTATCAATTTTTGTTTAAGAGAAAAAAATACATTTTTATTAGATAAAATGGTCAATAAAAAAAAATGAGATAATTTTAAAAAGAGTTTATTTTAGGTCGTAAAAGATGCGTCGATTTTATAAGTTTTGTTAACAACATCTTCTTTTTTTCCATCAATTAAAAATTTATCTCAAAGATTGACAAAAAAAGTCACATTTTTGTTGTTGTCTCAATATTTTCTTTTGGGACAAATATTTTAAAAACATTTTAAAGTGAGTTTTTAACTGGGTTTATTTGTTCTTAAAGGCTTTATTTAATAAACTCAAATAAACACTCGAATCTTAAAGTCAAATAAGATAATTTCTGAGCTAATAATAATAGAAGAGCTCATTTTCTGTTTTTTTTAAGAGACGAAAAAATGGATTGTCAACAATCTAATACTAAAGGAATTTAATACCACGAATTTAATACCAACGAATTTAATACTAAAGAAATTAATGACACGAGCAAAATAGTACTAAAGCAATCTAATACCACCGCCAATTAATACTAAAAGGAATTTAATACCATTTGACAAAAAAAGAATTTAAAACCGTCTAACTTTAATACCAAAAGGAATTAAATACCATTTGACAAAAAAAGAATTTAATACTATCTACTAACTTTAACACCAATGTGAAAAAATAACTAATTAAAAACAGCTATGTGTTACATTATCCGGAAATGACTCCTGACAAATATTAACTTAAGCGCCTTTTATCGGCCCAACATTGATCTGTGCTTGCTAATTGAGATAATCCTTGAAAAATTTGACTTAATATAAATACTCAACGGCACTTACTCTACATTATCTTTAATTTTATGATTGATCTTTATGATAAATATCTCAAGCAATTTCGGAATAGAAAAAAAAAAGAATTCTCACCCCGTAGCCATCTACGATAATTATATTTGGTGGTGGAAAACAGACAACAAAGATGGTACAACAAAATATTACTGCTCAAGACGCAGCAAAGAATCGTGCACGGCGACCATAAAATTAAAAGCGGAAGAATTTGTCGAAAAGACTGGGCATCATTTTCACGAACGCTTATCTGATAGTAAAATTCAGAGCATAATCGTTGAACAAAACTTAAAACAAAATGTCACTGAAAATCACAAGAAGACCTTACGCCAGTGTTACAACGAAGCTCAAACAACTCTTATTCAAAAAAATACTCCCGATGAGGCGATCGCTTCAAATTTTCGGTCGTATAAAGATATATCAAGTACACTCCAAAAAAGGCGCAGAAACAAACAACCTGCGATACCTCATAAGATTTTGTTCAACTTGAAATAAATGACTCTTACAGACTGACACAGAAAAATTGCGAATTTCTTCGCTACGACAACAAATCACCGAATCAACGAATTATTATATTTGTTGACAACAAGATGCTTGGAATACTCGCGGAGTCTGAACAATGGTTCATGGATGGAACAATGAGACTTTATACGAACTGGACAATGCAGCACCTCAAGTAATCGAACTGGACACTGCATCTCTAATTGCACAAGCTAATGAGCTATTAAATGGTGATCCAAATCAAACGGAAAATGTGTTTCAAATGAATGTCACAGTTGATCCAGTAGAAGTTGCTGCAGTTCAAGACTCAAACGATGAGGACTCGTTTAATTTAATCAAATCGCTTACAAATCAGAAAGCTTTACAAGAAATTTCCGATCGCAACAATAACGAAAGAGTTAAACTAGAAGCCGCAATCGAAGCCCGTAAAAAATTATTGACACCTGAAGATATAAGAACCGAAGTTGAAAGAATTTGGGCTTCAAAAGGTCTGAAAAGAAAACGAATTACCCAGAAGGAACGAGAACAAGCCGAGACAAACATTTCGAAAAAAATACGGAGCGAAGAAAAGGATCGATTGGTCTTGGAGTTTCGTGAAAATAATATTCATCTTTTATCACATTATAATGTATAATGTGTCTAATGCAATTTATTATGTAATAAATTTTTTTTAATGCTATTTTACCTTATAATTTTTTTCTTTCAACCAATAAAAATTTTAAAACTAAAAATATTACATGTCATTTAATTCCGTGGTATTAAATTCCTTTTTATTAATTCTTAAAATTTTAGTATCTATTTCTTTTAGTACTAAATTCCTTTGGTATTAAAATGACTTGGTATTAGATAAATAATTAATTTTATTTTTTTTATGGTATTAAATTGCTTTTGTATTTAATTCTGTAGTATTAAATTCATGGTATTAAATTCCTTTAGTATTAGATTGTGTTTTACAAAAAAAATGAACAAAAATTTTAAAAAAAAATGGTTTAAAATTTATTCGAAAAAAAAAAAATTTTTTTTATAAAAATAATAATTGACCTTGAACAAACTAAAAGAGATTTTAAATATAAAAAATTTGAAATGATAACATCATTATACATGAGACGAAGATTAAATTTTAAAAACAAACATTTAACAAAAAAATAACTTTTTTTTTTTTTAAAAAAGCTTATTAATATTTGTCATTTAAACAAAAGACCTTGGTGTATCTGCAAGACCAAAGGCTGGTGATTTGAATGAAACTGGCGTCGTATTTGATTGCACAGACACTGGCATTGATTGATAATTAGCTCTCAATAATGTCGATTGATCGTAATTTACTTGTTGATTCATATTTGTGTTTGGTATGTAAAGAGATATTGGTGATGGTAGGCCTGGTGAGTTTAAGAATTCAGTTTGATAAGAAGAAGGTGTTTGATATGTTTGTCCAATTGATGATGTAGATGAATTTGGAGATGGTGTTTTAATAGTTTCTTGACTTGGCATAGATGCCAATTGAATGTTTGATTGATTGACACCATAAGAATTAGCAGCGACTGCACTCAACATATAAGCCAACATTTGTGGATCACCATAAGGCCAATTAAAAGCCATTCTTTGTCGTTTATCTTTCATTCTTCTATTTTGAAACCATACTTTAATAGTCGATTCGGTGAGATTTAATTCGGCCGCTAGTTCACAACGTCTTGGTCGAGACACGTAATTCTCTTTAAGAAATTCACTTTCAAGTCGATTTAATTGTTCTCGACTAAACGCTGTTCTGTATCGTTTTGAGTTCAAGTCTTCAGGAGAACAAGAACCAGACGATGAACATGAAGACGAGCTCAAAGACATTATTTCGATTTTTAAACAATTGAAAAAGTACTTCTTTTTTTATTTTGAAAATCTAAACTAAAATAAAATAATAAGTTATTGATACTGAATGGATGGGTTGTTGTTGTTGTTATTGTTTATAAGGCCCACTACGTGTTTTAATTAAAATGTAAATAAAGGTAAAATCATCTTCACTAATTTATAAAGTCAATTTATCAGTTTATTTTAATTAATAAACAATTTATAGAGATAGATAGAAGAGAAAGAGAGAGAAAAAAAGATGATATTTTCAAAATCACATTCGTTCGTTTTTAAATATTCAACGATAACAACACAACATGAACGAAATAAAAATTTGATTGGTCAATTCAATATTTTGTTGATGTTGTTTCCTCATTGATAATAAATTTACGAGTCGGTCGAGTTTAATCATTACAGAAGAGATATGAATTCTTTAGTGACAAGTATTCGATTTAAAACAAGGTGTTTTAGTTTTTTGATGTTATTTTATTACTTTTAAAAATCAGCACTTGATCATATTCCCTTTCTTTAATAACACAATAATCACTGAATTTGATTTACATATTTTAACAAATTTCAACCCTTGTTTTAGTTTTTTTTATCTTTTTTTTTTGTGTTCAGCGGCATTATCGTTTCAACTCTTTAACACTTAATAATTTGTTGAACGTATCAATAATTAAATAATCGCGAGTCATTAGTTTTCTAAAATTTACTTTAAAATTAAATCGACCAATCACAAAACAAACTAAATTATTATTCTAATAATCATTGATAATAGTTTTCAACAAATAGTAGGTAGACCTTTGGTTTTCACCCTACTAAACAGTGTCGATAAACAAGTGATAAAGACTAGGGAATTTAGACTGGAATGTCCTATACGTTGCATTAGCGTCATGTCGCCTGACCCTAACATAAATTGTTTTACATACTATACTTAGGGTAGTATTTTATTTAAAAAATAGTTTGGCAGTTAGTCAGGCAGTTTGGAATGGAGCTTAGTCCTTCCTTTCAGTCCAATGGGAAGGAGGAGTTAAGCTTACAAAAGAAGTTAAAAAATTTGAAAAGAACAACATAAGATTAATTAGTAGACATGAACAGTCTGAAACGAACGATTTTAAAATTTAGACTGGAATGTCCGATGAAGTTGGATTAGCGTCATGTTGCCTGACCATGATTAAATGTATCCATGATGTGGATGAGTCAAGCTCGTTAAAACTGATCTGACATGAGAAAAGTTGAAAATAAAATTAAAAAAATTTTTAAAGCTTATTTTTATTGGAATTAGAGGTCGGAGCAAATATCGATTGATCGGTTGGTCTTTAAAGCAACAAAAATTAGCCACAAGAAAATTATCTTTTCAAAATGATGACAAATCGATCGATTAGTACATTCTTTTCTTAATTTTGAGCTTTCAAAAAAAAAGAGTCCAACTTTAAAATGATAACATGAGTTATGTGATTAATTAGAGAATTGGGGAGGTGCATTTGATCTTTTTTTAAAAAAAAAAAAAGGAATGTAGAATGACCATGAGTAAGTAATCAATTAACAATAATAATAAATATTTCAAATTAATAAAACAATAAATTCTCTTTTTGGTTGATATCAATTAATTAAATTATCAAAACGATTGGTCAACAACACGAAAATGAGATAAAAAAAATAGAAAATTTATCTATTAAAAATATCTTTTTGAAGTTAAAACGACGACGTTAATTCTTTTTGTTCGTTCGTTCGTTTGCTCAGGTTAAGAGTCGAACGAAAAGAGAGTTAAGGGAAATATATTTAAAACCTTTAATTCAATTATTATCATCAGCTTAATTGGAATTTTTGTTGCTACTTTAGTCACACAAAGTATTTTCTTTAATTGATTTTTAATTATTATCATAGCTAATGACGTAATTTTGATGAGCTATTTCTATAATTGAAATGTCTCATCATAAGGGACATGACAAGTCATATTTAGAAATAAAATGATTTCCCACTTTTATTGGATGCACCAAAAGACCTGGGTAATCATTAAATTAAAACTCTTTTTGTTTTTAAACATTTATTTAATCTAATAGAAGAAAAAAATCTAAAATTCAATCATCTCTTTCATTTGCTCATCATTGTAATAAATTCTAAAAAATAAGAACAAGATTTTTTTTGTTGAAAATATTTGGATTTAAAAACGTACCATCAATGCTGACTTTACCACTATTGTCTTTGTCGATTGATGAAAGTATTTTTTTAATGCGATCTCTTGTGTATGTTGGATTGAATTGTTGGATTATTTGAAGTAATTCATCTTCTTCAATGAAACCGGAGTTGTCCTTACTTTATGAACATTGAGCGATTTAATTTAAACTTTTTTTTAAATTCGAAAATAAATTACTCGAAATATTTGAAAGCTGCTTCGAGTTCTTCTTTTTGATGACGTGAGTAAAATTTTTTGCCAAATTGTTCGGCAAATTCATTAAAATCAACAAGACCGTCATTGTTCTTGTCCAAATCATTTATTAAAGCATCAATGTCTTTTTCTTGAATTGTTGCATCGAATTTTTTAATTACCTTTCGAATTTCTTCTGGTTCGATTTGACCGTTGCCATCTTTGTCAAATATTTTGAAACCACTTTTAAGTTCTAGAAACAAAATGATTTAACGAATACAAAAAATTACACTTGAGCATAACTTACCATTTATTTGAGATTTTGTTAGACCCTTCCAACAAAAAAAGAGAAACAAAAATTAAAACAAATTTCAAATTTATTTTCCATATTAATACACTACAAAACAGAAATAGTTAATTTATGCTATTCCTAAAATATTCGAAAAACCTTTTTTTTTTATTCTTTTTTATTCTTTTTGGTGATTTAAATTTCAGAAATTTTGATTATACGATGGGAATGCGTCGGACTTTCTAAGGGCTGCCAGGCTAAATGGTCATAAACGGCACTTTGATAAAGTAATTCTCTTTTAATTACTTGGATTGTAAGCGGGCAGATTGAATCTCTTTCAAAATTTTTTGACTTACGAGAGTAAATGATCCAAAGGCTTTAGCTCGCTTCGCTGCTAATGGTGCTCGCCTTTGGCTCGTAAATGTTTGCCATACTACTTGGTTAGATGGCACCTTGAATGTCTTTTGGGCCGTTTTGCAGCATTTTAAGGATTGCGGCGCGTTATTAAATTAGTCTCTTTAAAGACTGGACCGTCATCTTCTTGTTTAAATTGTTAATTTTCTCCTTATTTCCGCGGTTGAGTATACTGTAAGTTACTGAGACTTTGGGAAAATTTTATTTCTGTCTTGGGATCTAGGGGACGTCATGCCCTACTCATTCATATATTCATCTCTTGTGTTTCTATTTTTCATCAATCTCTACAAACTTGTTATCTTCAATTAACTTTTTTGAAAAACTTAGTCAACTTGACTTTAAGGACTCAAACAATTCAAATAATAGTTCAGAAAGTTCCCCGGAAAATAATCTCCGGAAATATCTAGGCGTATTAAAAGATCTTGCCTTATTTCTTATTCAATCTTATGCTTAATCTTGAATTTTGAAGTTCTTGAGTTCACTTAAAAGAACTTTATAAGATCTTTACCGTTCTTGAATCTCTACTATACCAGGACTTATTAAGATCTTGAAGAAAAGGATTCATAAAAAGAACTATCATCGAATTGCTTCCTGGGTCTACTCCTTCCTCTGAAACAGAAACGTTTGAGATTCCAAAAAACTGATCTTATAGTTACACCAGAATCAGTAGCTCAATGTGTATTAAATATTGATTTTTCGTTGTATCACCACTGTTTTACACAAGAAGGAAATTAAAAATCTAAAATTCATAAAATAGGAGTTGATAAGATTGAGATAAATTATCATTGAAGGTATTCAATTTTCATTGGTAATTGTAAATTTACTTCCTAAAATAGGGATTTCATAGAATAGGAGGACATAAAATCGAGGATACACCGTGTAATTCTTAGTACTTTTAATAAATATTCACAAAAATTAAGATTAAAATTAAAAGGGTATACAACACTGTGAGGGGTTAGTCAGCCTATTTCGGATGAATAAGATGAAAATTCGATAATTTTCATGTCATTTATTTTTTTTAAATTGTGCTACTTGCAGAGGCGCCGGTGACCCCAGCAAATGCAAGGAAATAGTACGGCCTAAAATGACCTAATCTCAAAGCGATTTTCAAGAGCGTAAAAAAAATTTCAAGTACTTCCATGAGCTTGTTCAATAGATTCTATTTAATATGCAAAGTATGATTTAAGAGTATGTAAATAATTTTACCCTAAACAAATGACACTTACCGACATTTTTCTTTTTTTTTTCGTTTTTTTTTTTTTTAAAAAGTTATTATGAATTTAATTTTTTCCAAAATTTTTAACTATTTTTTTTGTGTGATTCGTATCTAAGGAAAAAAATTACGTTTTACTTTTCGCTTTGATTTGAAAATAAAAAAAAATCAAAAAAATCCATTCAATTTAAATTAAATTTATTCATAAAAAATTATGTCGTTATGTTGTAATGAAAAGAAAATCAAACGAAAAAAATCGATTAATGCTTATGGCATACCATTATCATATATCAAGCTAATCTTTTAAAAGGACGATAAATTCTTAAAAAAAAAATAAAATTATAACAAAATAAGTTGATTAAATAGTCATTAAGTTACCATCTAATGTCATTTTTTGGTTACCATCTAAATCGTATTTATTCATCATGTCTTCGATTTGTTTTTTAGCGATTGTTCCGTTTAGTTTTTTGGCAAAATTATATACCTCTTCGACTGTAATATAACCTGAATTGTCTTTATCAATAGCCCGGAATGTTGATTCAACAGCACTTTGTGTCATTTCGTGTCTCTTTTCAATTTCATTTAGAAATTCTTCAAATTCTATAATACCATCTTTATTATGGTCTAACTTATTGAATACTTTATCGATTACATTTTGTTCTATTCGTATATTTATGTGTCTAATGAGATGTTTCAATTCAACGATGCTTATTTGACCCTTTTTTTCAATATCGATCATTCTGAATGCTTTTTTAAGCTCAATAGCTTCATTCGACATTTCCATTGTGAAATAACTGTAAATAGACAGTGATGTTTTAATCTTCAATTTTAAAAATGTAAGAAAAAATAAAATAAAATACTTGAACTAAACACGTTCTTTAAGGACTAAATAATAATTTTTTCCGCTTATTATTATGTGTTAAAATTTCAAAAATTTTACGTCATTCTAGTATTGAATTGTGTATTTTCCTTTCTTGAAACCATAACTTTTATAAATAATTTTTTCTTTCCTCAATTTAATTTCGAGTTCCTCCTATTAATCATTACCTAATATCTAACATGTTTTTAATCAACAGACTCTTCACGATTAAGTTTTGCACCACCAAAAACGTGCAAAACTTTTAAACTGTGTTTGAAGCTTAAACTGCAGATTTTTTAATATTTTAAAAAATGACAGTTATAGCATTTTGTTGTTGTTGTTGTTGTTGTTGGATTATAGGTCAAAAATAGAATCAAAATAAGTTATACAGAGCATATAAGTAACTAAAAGACTAAAAAAGGGTCGAAATTTTTTTTTTACATATTGAATTTTATTTATTGAAGTTAAATTTAGAAAAAAAACAAATGTTATAGCACCCAGTCAATCAATTTCAAATGTAAAACCGCTGAATGATCACTGAGTAAGGGGCTGTTTTATCAATCGTCTTTTTTACTTTAATCATAATTCTTATCAAAGATCCAGTATGCGATTTCGGAACAATATACTAATACTAATCTATTTATAAGTCGATGTAAAATTATAATGAAATACAAAAATGGTCAAGAAGCTTTTTTCTTAGATAGGAAACCGAACATCTAATGGAATTTGTTGGTTGCCAAGAAAGACCACTGTCCTAACACTGGATTGTTATTCTGTTTTCAAATTTTGTTTGGATCCTGAGATACTTTAAAAAATTTCTTTATGCTTTAAATTAAAATTTTATATGCGATTTTAATTGTTTTTTATGCGTCAAATACTTTTTTCCCGATGTCTTTGATCTAATTATTTAGCATTAAAATTAAAGTCTATTGAAGCTCTTCGAAGTCAATGTAAAATATATCAAATTTTGGAAAAATCTTAATAAATTTTACAAATATTAAGTTAATATTATTTGTACTCTTTAATAAATTGTTAATAAATTTCGGGAAAAAATAGTCGAATGTGTCCTCCGTCACTCTGTCATTATATTTTCCTTTAGTCGATTTGTTTATAAGATCTGATTTGTTACGGAGATCATAAGGCTTGTTCAGATCTTTTACGAATTTGAGAGTTTTCTTTAATTCAGCAGGGGCGTTTATCAAATTAAAGATGTTATGGGTCAATACTGCAAGCCTTTTGATCACTCCATAATGAAAACACTCTAAATTGTCGCTTGCTTTCCGCTCGGATATTTAGTAGCCTGCAAAAACAAAAATTGTAATAGTTTGCAATTTTTTGTATTGTTTGTTTAGGAAAATAGATGACTAAGGATAAACAGTAGTCAGAACATGGGAGCACGAAAGTTTTAAAAAATTGCACCTTTACTTTGTGGGGATAAGATAAATAAACTATGTATAGAATAAAGACGTTTGTTGATAGATATTTTCAACTCACCAACATGTTTTAAAAAATTCGACTTGTTATCAGTTTAAATGATTCGACCACTTCGATTGGACACTCATCAATTAAAACTACACTTGGTAGAGATATTTTCCGTTTATTCGTCACAAACTTTATTTTAGTTTTGTCTCAGTTGATGTCGATCCGATTGTATTTACACCAGTTGGTTAGATGTTGAATGTTCGAATTGAATTCTTCCATTAGACGTTCGATTGTTTGTTCTGTTTTAATTAGTGTTGTATCATCAGCAAAGAGTTTAGTTATAAAATCAGATAGGAAGAGTGGAAGATCATTTATGGAGATTAGAAATAACAGTGGGCCTAATACGCTTCATTGTGCAACACAAAGATTAATTTCTCTAGCATTTCAAGATACGCCATCAATCTTGACAAGTTGGGCTCTGTTGTTGAAGTAATTCTCAATGAGCTTAATAGCATTAACAAGTTTTTGGAAAACTTATTCTTAAGCCTAATAATTTAGATCAAGGCATGTAGTTTATCAAACGATTTTCACTTGTAAATACTCTAGAAATTTTACATTGGAGCCTTAATAAGAATTATAAGTAAAGTAAAAAAGTCAATCGATGAAACATCTTCCTGCTCAGATATCTTACCACTAAGAGTTGAATCGCTTGAAACTTCGCATTGAGCAATTCGAAAAAAAAATTTAAATCGTTCCAAAACTATGCTTGGTAACAACAGTTTCAAAAGTTGTTTCTAGTGATATTATTCTTTATTGGCCAACATTTACCGTAATCCCCCGCACAATCCCCCCTCTCCAATGCACGTCATTAGCATTAAAATGGGAATATTTGACAAGAAAAAAAAGGTCTTAGTTCTCACAGTTAAGTTAAAACTATTTGCTTATATCATTTTTTTAAAAATTGAACTTTTTCGAAAACCGAAACAAAGGGTCTAAACCTGACTTCCCCCATGGGGAGCCTTGCGGGGGATTACGGTAGTTTTCTTTTAACATTTGGTAACTTTCAAAAACTATTTTACTTTTTTTGTGTATTTCTTTGTGCGTCTTTGCTCACTGAGCGAGAGATGTTTTTTTAAGTAGTTTGTTCGAATCCGGCTGTCATTAATTTTTTTTTATAAGTTTTAATGTTTTAGTTTAAACTTTGTTAAGTTTAATTTTTGTTTTTAATTCTCAAAATTAGAAAATTTTAACATAATTTATAAAAGAGCTTGCTGAACTGGATGTTGCTACGGAGTGGAGTCCATAAAATTTTTAAAAATATTTGACAGCGGTAGGATTCGAACCATGGACCTCACGCTCGTAATACTTGTAGCTCGCCAATTAACCCCCAAGAACTCTTTAAAAAAGTACATTTAATAATAATACTTAAATAGTAAAATTTTTGACTTGTTGTTTTTTCAAAAAGGTTTTTTGTGGGTTATTTTTTATGGAAAAAATCGTTTGACGCATAAAAAAAAACTTTTATAGAATAAAGAAATTACTTTTATAGCATAAAGGAAATTTTTTTAAAAAACTCTAAAAATTTTACAATATATCAATTGGGAATTTAATCAGAAAATTAAAATGTGACCTCTTCTAGGTACACACTCGTTTTCATAACCTCCTCATTAGGCTTTTTCACTTTAGAAGCATTCGCCAATCTTGCTTTCCAAGAAAGTTAAAATGTAAATTTCATTTTTTATACTGTAAAATTAGACTTTTTTGTTTATCCATTTTGTTAAATTATTTAATATTTTTTTCTGTACAAAAAAATATGGATCGTGAAGAGAAAAAAAAACCCTATTTAGTGTTTTTTTTTTTCAACTTTAAATCTGTTAAGGTTTTTCTATGCGCTAATGTAAAAAAAATTAAAGTAGTTTTTGAAAGTTACCATTTTCTAACATAAAATGTTAGGTAATGTTACGGTCTCAAATGTATGGGTTGTAGGGCTAGAAATGAACTGTTGAACTGCTAAATTGCTGAATTGCTAAAAAATTATAATTGCCTAAGGTAGTCGAAGTGTTTAGTAAGTTAATCAATAATTAAATAATTTAAAAAAAAAAAACAAAAAAAAAACAAATAAATTTTTATTAGTGAAATCAAAACATTAATAATTAAATATCTAACCCTTTAACACTTCGGTGTTTTGTTGCACTAAAAATTAACTCAATATTTATTGTTCATAATAACAGCTATAAATTCTTTTTTATTTATTCGATTATCTTTATCCTTGTCAACAGCTTGCAACATTCTTTGTATGTCTGACTTGGTCAAATTTCCTTTAAAACGACTCATTACTTGCAATAATTCTTCTTCTGATATAAAACCGCTTTTGTCTAAACATTAATTAATCCCAAAAACAATCAATTCGAAAGTTTAATTTGATAATTCTTATTTATAAACATATTTTTAATATTACCTTGGTCAAAATGATCAAAAGCTGCATCGAGTTCTGCAGGCGTTGGAGCACGATAGAATTGTTGAGCCATTATATTTACAAATTCATTAAAATCAATGCTCCCACTGCCGTCTTTGTCCATTAGTCTCATTAATTCAATAAGTTCTCTATCTTTAACTTTTAATCCCAATGATTCACATACTTTTTTAAGCTCTTGTGTCGATATTGATCCTGAATTGTCACTATCAAACATGTTAAAACAATCACGTAGCTCTTTTAATTGTTGTTGATTTAATTTCTGTTTTAAAAAACTCGTGTTTAATTTTAATTAAATCCCGGTATCATCTTATATGTCATACTTACGCTCATTTTATTTTTTTATAAGCGGCCTTAAAGATTGATTCACAATTGAATTTTTGTTTAAAGTTCTTTTTAAACTTTAGTCACAATTATTTTTTAAAATAAAATAAAAATTAAGCTAATAAATATTTCATTCATTTTTTTAGAACTTACATAATTTATAGAGTCGCAAGTTTTCTCTCTTTTACCTTTTTTTAAAATAAAAAATTGTATTTTCGTTTAACAAGAATAAATAATGATTTATTATTTTTTACATCAAAGTCTAAAGAAAT
This sequence comes from Brachionus rubens, assembly GCA_022207745.1. Lineage (NCBI taxonomy): Eukaryota > Metazoa > Rotifera > Eurotatoria > Ploima > Brachionidae > Brachionus > Brachionus rubens. The sequence goes on along the minus strand of JAJVHD010000001.1, from coordinate 6,753,425 downwards.
AAGTTGCCTGCTTGTTTGCTTGATTCTGTTTTTTTCTGTTTGCTAGGCTTTTAACGGGAATAATAAAAACTATGAAACAAATGTAAATCAATAATAGTATATGGTTGCCATGGTTATTTAATTAGAGGTGGATTAACTAAGATCAAGGTATGAGAGGAAATTAAAGAAACAAGAAAAGAGTAAAGAGGCTAAAATAATGATTTATAAATAGTAAATAAATAATACTGACAATTATTGTTGACATGAAGTACTCAAATGCATCGTTTAGTAAAAACAAGTTGTCAAGGCATTTTCAATTTATAATTAAGAATTATTTAAATATAAAATAAAATCATTTGATTGAAAATTTGGATGATGTTAGAAAAAAAATGTATCAACGTTGAACACGAAATCTGATGAAACAATATTTATTCTAAATATGAATATTTTTTTTCTAAACTAATTTATTTTTATTTTAAATAGTTAATTATATATAATAAATTAGAAAATGACCGATTAAATAAAAAGTTTTTAATTTAAATATTAAATTTTTTTTCTAAAGTAAAATAATGTGCGACTAAATGATAAATATTTTTTATAAAGAAAAAGAGTTTTTTTTTAAATTTAATTAGTTTTTACTTAAAGCACCAGTGTTTGATTTCTTCGGTCTACCTCTCTTTTTAACTTGAACAAATTCTCTATCTACTTCTCCGAATTCACGATTTAACAATTTACAAAGCGCTAAAAAATGCTTGCAAATTCCGAATTCTAAAAAATAAGAACAACTACAATACTTTGGGTCGAGGTAGACCACATATTTAATCTCTCAATTAACAATACGATTTCCAGTAGTTTCACTTGTAAGCACAAAATCATTATGATCCAAAGTTTCAGACAATATTATTAATTTGTTATCCCTCTTAAGCTTTAAGTCGAACGAATCCTGGGATTTACTCAAATCAGCCAACATGTTATCCAACATCTTGCAACTATTTAAAACATTCGATCTTTCATACCTTGTGTAAATAAGCTTAATGACTCGATTGAACCCATTTTTTGTGGTTCACAGTACACTATGCAAAACTTGACTGGGCAGTTTTCTACCTTGCACCTTCTGAGCTGCATACGATATTTATGTCTTGTTAGCTCGTCGGTGCAAAATGTACAAAACGTGGTTTGGTTGGTTTGGTAAGATGTTGAATCTGGAATTTCAGTTCTTATGAATTCATCAATTTCTTTCTTATCCAATCCTTCATCTAACATAACCCATTCACCAATCGACTGTGTTGATGTACACGATTGTTGAGAATCGTTGGAAGATTCGTCGTAATCCATTTTTTTTAGTAATGTTACAAATTTGTTTAGAAAAAAAATAAGCTTCTTTAATAAAGCTAAAAATCTTATTGAATATGTTTTTTTTATTTGAAAAAAAACAACTTCTATTTAAAGAAGAACAAAAACTGTTTCCTGGAGTGGCAAAACGTTTAAAAAGAAAAGAAAACATTTGGTCGTTGCATTATTTTGTTTAGAAAAAAATTGTTTTTATTTAGGAAAAAATAAAACATGTTTAAATTAAATAGTCAGCCAAATCTGATAACGAAAGGGACTCAAAATTTCTGAATTTCTGTTTTCTTTAGTAGCCAAAGTAAATAACTAATGCAAAACCTCAATTAAATAGAATACAGAGGTGATTGGCTGACAGTAACCGACGGGTAGCGGCTGAGGTGGTAACACACAGTCACACATTGTTCCTACCTTGTCACCTACTCACCCAAGTTTTTTAATTTTTACGTTAATTGTCACGTTAAGACCGGACGGTATAATCGGAAAAGTAACATTATTACATGAATTTTACATAAAATTAAGCGAGCTTATGAAATCGTACATTAAAAGTTTAATAATAATATATAAAATTACGTAAAATTGAGTAAAAATGTCATAGGGATGTCATTTTTATCTAAGATTTAATTCATACAAATTCAGGGTATGTGAATTTTTTTTCAATTCATTCAAGTCAATTAAGAAAAAGTTTGAACTACAATGTTTTTATTTTGGATAATGAAAATAAAATAAATTTATATTTATAGATAATTCATTTCATATAGATAATTCCATGGGCGTAATCAAAAAACATTTGGATCAAAAGGATCAAAATTTAAAATAATTTTTTGGTAATGAACAAATTCAAAAAAACTTTGAGTGAAAAAAGCCAATCTTACAATGAGTTGTGCAGTGCTCTGCAATTCTGCAAAATAAATTGCGTAGTTATTTTCTATCAGTAACCATGAATTTGAATTTTTTAAATACGCAATTTTTTGCAGAGTTTTGCAGAGCTCATTCTTAGAGTGGCTTTTTGATGCTTATCACTGTATCGTTCCTCTGCAAAGTTTTTTTGAATTTGTTCATTCCCAAAAAATTATTTTAAATTTTGATCCTTTTGATCCAAATGTTTTCTGATACGAATCTTCACATTGCCCGTAATAGGTATTTTCTAGTGATACAGGAGAAAAAAAAAATGTATTATCAAACTTTTAGTGTAATATGTGAACCTGTGATCACATATTTTTGAAGACTAAAAATTGGTGAACACTTATTAAGTAAAAGTTCACATATATTAATTGATTGAAAAATTTGTGATCTATCCCATGAACGTAATCTTATTAAAATTCTTGGTAAGAAAAGTATCGGAACTTGAACAAGTTCAGTATCTGATCAAGGACAATCTTAATTGAATATAAGATTCTTAAGCTTTTCATATGAAATCTTGACAATTTTTTTAAATTGATTTTAAGATCCTAAAAGATTGACATAGGATCCTTTAAAAAAATCTTGTCTGAAATTTTTAAAAGGATTTTCCATGAAGAAATAAGATCTTGGAAAAACTTATTTTAAAAAATAATTTTTTCTTAAGATTTTGTAAGAAACGATTAAGAATCTTAGATTCAATTAAGATTATTCTGGATCAGATACTGAACTCGGTCAAGTTCCGATACTTTTCTTACCAAGAATTTTAATAAGATTGCGTTTCTGGGATGTTAATTAATTACCGTAAAACCCCGATAGATGCCCAAAGCGGTTCAGCGTGTTTGTAGCATTTAATGGTTTTGCTAAAATGGCTATTTTTATGGCTTAGTGAGAGTCAAAATTAAAATGTGAAGTTACTCATGATAATTTTGTAACACTGTAACTAGCTCTTTAATATTTTCAAGCATTTATAAAAATTTTTTTACATGGGGCACAGACAATTATACTCAAGTTTTTTTAAGTTTAGGTTGAGTTTGTGTATGTACCACCCAGACTCATACTCACACATAAAAACACAAAATTTTTGGGTACCAAACCCAAACTTATACTCAAAATACTCAAATTTTTTTGAGTACTCAACTCAAACACATACTCAAACTCAAAAATTTTGGGTATAGAGTATCCAAAAAAGCTGCTGGAAACCCCATTTACAATTTTTTTTTTCCAAAATTGGAAATTAATTTTTTTTGGAAAATTTTGAATTTTTTTTAAAGAATTTCAGGGTTAATCATATCCAAAATATTGATAAAGCTGTACGAATATAACTAAAGTAAAAAAAGAATAGTAATTTAATCAAACCAAATTATTTTATTTTCAAAAAAAAACTTAACCTTTTTCGTTTAGCTCAATTAATAATTCAATGTTACTTTTTAACATGCTTCTTGTAATTATTAAATCATCTTTCATATTTCCAGAATTTTTTTTACAAATAATACCACATATACTAAAAAAACGTTCGATAAACGCACTCGAAGCATTGATATTTAGTAAAACGATTGATAGTCTTGCGAGTCTTGGTAACTTGTCTTTATAGTGATTCCAGAATTTAACGTTTGACTTTGCTTTCTTTAAAATATTTCTATTTGATAGGATATCAGAGAGTATCAAAATTTCCTTTTCTAAATCAGTTTCTAGTCTAAACTTTTCGGGTTCATCATTGTCGGTAAAATCTTTTTCGTTACACAAAAGCTCATCAATAAAATTATTTTCCGCAATTAAACTTTCTTCACTTAGATCTTCGACATTGAGCTCTTCGAGATCATCAAGTTTTTTTGTATAAAAAAATTTTAAATAGACATTCTTCAAAGCTTTTAAGCCACTTCGTGCTACAGACTGACAATAACTTTTGTTTAGCCACAATTGAACTTTGGGTAGGTTGAGAACAGTTGAAGCCTAGAAAGTCAAGTTTTTAAAATTTTACTAATTGAAAAAAAAGCACAAGAGCAAACTTACAAGATAAATCTCCGATTCAAGTTCATACTTAAACTTATGCTTAATGCAAACTATGAGAAGTGTTGCAAATCTTTCTTCTTCTTCCTCAAGATCCATGGTCTCCCAACAGTTCATCATTTGCAGAAGGCCAGGAATCACACCGGAAATAGGTGATCTATTATTTTGAAGGCCAATCGAGAATCGATACGCAGGTAACAGAATCTGCATGTACGTTTCAACTTTCTCTAAGCTAATTGGGCAACTTAGTTCCTCATTTTCGTTGTCAAACGCTTTTTTATCATAAGCTCGTTTAACCGATTCGAGCATGAGATAAGCTGAAGACCATCTGGTTGCATTTTCCATTCTTAAACGACACTGTTTTCCAGCAAAAACTTTATTAAGTTCGATCGACTTTCTCAGATGATGATTTCTAGAATTTAGTGACTTGAGAATTTCCGAAATCGGATGTAGCGAAATAGCGTGACGAACGGCTAGATTCACCTTATGACAAGCACAAGAAAAACGAGGGAGACTGTTATCTCCAATTTCAATATTTAATTCCGTTAGGGGCACTCCTTTTGAAATGTCATATTGTTCAAAATCTTCCAACACAATTTCTTTACTTGACTGCACAACACGTTCACGATTTTTTCCCGAGTTTGTAACTGTTTTTGTGAAGCTCAAACCCCTTACATCGTCCAAAATTTCTCTTATATCGTCGTCGTTTGCTGCGATTGTTTGGATTCTAAATTGATCTACTTCCGAAGTTTCTATTATTTCTTCATGATCATCAACATTTGAGTTTAAAGGTGATATTTCTTGATAGATATTTTCATCGACTGTTTCGTCCTCAGGTTCTTCATTTTCATTATTTTCTATAAAATAAAAATGTTATTTTATTAATAAAAAGTAAAATGATAATTCTATTAAAATACCTATCGGCTGATCCATTTGACTAATAAAAGAATCATTGTAGATTTGACTAAAAAGCCGGACTAAACTACTACCTTCGTCACAAATGATTGCTTAAATTATTTTAAAATGTTAACATCAAATTTCTTGAAATTTTTTAAAAATATATACCTGTAATTTTTTCTTTATTGAATGAATATCTGTTCAATATATTAAGAAGAGCCTTTCGTATATTTTCTGCGTTATGGGCTCCAGGCATAGGTGACATTCCTATAACAAAACACTCTTTTTCCATACAATTGTTTGTTGTCATTGCTGCACATGCAATAAAATCAATGTTTGAGTTATTTGTCCAAATGTCGATGATCAAGCATACAGTTGTACTATTTTTTAACTTGTTTTCGATTATGTGATAAAGCTTTTGCATCACTTGAGGTAATAATTTTCTACGTAAATAGTAATAACTCGGAATTTTAATTGAGGAATCTAAAATATTCCGCAAAAATGGTATTTTAAGTTGTTGCAAACTTGAGTTCGACACAATAAACCATTTGATAAAATCTAAAAGCTTGTCGTCCAGAGAGCCTGAATTTTCTTTACCAGAGTGACGTTCGTAACGGTTGAACCAAGTGTTAAGTTCCTTTTTGTGAGTGTTTTTAAGATGATGATTCAAATTACCAACTGCTTTAAAGGGAGCCGAGCATGTTGCTTTACAAATTTTACATTCAAAAATCAAATTTTTTTTTGCTGGCATTGATGTAAATCTAGTTGGAACATTGAAAAACTGGGTAATTGGAGTTTTATAAAAAACCTTATTGCCTTAAAAAAGTTTTTAGTGAAAAAGCAAACATTGATAATCTTTAATTTATATTACCTATATAAAACCTTCTTTTTGGAAATTTTCCTGACTTGGATAACTGTATCATTTGTTCTACAGTTATGTCTTCAAATTCGATATCCGACTCCAAATCGATTGTTCTTTCACGAATTTTTCGTTTTGATTTTGACATTTTGTCTTTAAAAAAACGACTTGAAACAGGTTGATTTGGATCAATGACATTCGGCTCGTCACTCTCAGTCGAACTACAATAACTTTCACCGCTATCAGTCGAATCTTCATTAACAACGTTTGTTCGATTAGCCCTGAGTCGATAAGAGCTCGAGCTACTTCCTTGGGTTTCATTTGTCTTTTTGCCTAACGGTGGGTTTTCGATCAATGAAGAAAGTGGTCGTTCTCTTTTTTGACTACTTTTGTTTCGGGTTGTATTGTTTGACAAACCACTTGGCCTTCCAGTTTCACTAAAGCTTTCACTGCTATCAGTCGAATCTTCATTAACAACGTTTGTTCGATTAGCCCTGAGTCGATAAGAGCTCGAGCTACTTCCTTGGGTTTCATTTGTCTTTTTGCCTAACGGTGGGTTTTCGATCAATGAAGAAAGTGGTCGTTCTCTTTTTTGACTACTTTTGTTTCGGGTTGTATTGTTTGACAAACCACTTGGCCTTCCAGTTTCACTAAAGCTTTCACTGCTATCAGTCGAAGAAAGCGAATTTTTATTTTTTTGTTTCCTAACAGGCTCTGGAACTTCGCATATAAAAAGATATGGCTTATTGTAGTAGGTAAATGTGCAATTAACAATATCTCCTCTGTAAAACTAAAACACAAATTTTTCGTTTAAAAATTAATTATAAAATTAAACAAAATTTCTTATTACTTTTTTTATAATTTTATTATCTTTTATGTTTGCTGAAACAACGCTACTTAATTCAACCTCTAATGTCTGTCCACAATATTTCTGTTTAACCTTTTCAGGGATTATATCTATTTGATTCTCTAAAACCCTGATTTTTAGGCGAGGTTTAGACATAGTTTTTTATTTTATTTTATTTTTTCAAATTTAAAGCAAAATTAAAGCTTTTTAACAACATTTAACAAAAAAAGAACCAAAGCTTTTTTATTTGAATGAAAAAACAAAAGCACTAGAGACAGTGTTAGAATAAAACTGAAACACGAGTTGAAATATATGTATAGATTATGTGATAAAAGCTGAAAAATCCTCTTCAAAAAACTAAGCAAAAAAGTATAGTTGATATCAAAAAGATTGAAACAAACCTATTGCAATATATTTTTTTTTAACTATGTTTTTTTTTTATTGTCTAGATCTAGATAATTTTTAGAAGATGAAGAAGACTTAATTGCGATTGAAAAAAAAATATTTAATTTTTCATTTAAAATTGTAATTTTTAATTTTGGAAAAAAAAATTGTAAATGGGGTTTCCAGCAGCTTTTTTTGGATACTCTATACCCAAAATTTTTGAGTTTGAGTATGTGTTTGAGTTGAGTACTCAAAAAAATTTGAGTATTTTGAGTATAAGTTTGGGTTTGGTACCCAAAAATTTTGTGTTTTTATGTGTGAGTATGAGTTTGGGTGGTACATACACAAACTCAACCTAAAATCATTATTTTTTCAGTTAAAATGTCTGATGGGGCATCTATCGGGGGTTTACGGTATCTATTTAAAAGTAAATTGTCTCGCTGAATTTTTAACTAAACGTTACAAAAATAAAGTTAAACAGAAACATCGCTCTTTTAATTTGGTCATTACAATGCACAAAGTATACTTCCATTCGTCGAACTCTTTGTCAGAACTAAAAACATCTGTTTACTATGCATTCTTGGAATAGTTTTGAAGACTATAAAGTAGAAATTAGACTTCTTTTCTAATGAAAAATTTTTGTTTTATATTTTGGCAATCGATTTCCTGTTCCCATAAGATTGGTAAATCATGAATAAGATTAAAAAAATACCATAAATATTTTTCTTCCTTTGGAATTATCTCTTTGTCCAACAAATTGAATAAGTTTTTGATCCAATTAAGATCAGGACTGTTTGCAGGCCAAGTTAAAATATCTACATTATTGTCCATTGAGCATTGTCCTGCTGGAGAACAAACAGTTCGTCTTGTCGAATTAGGTCTATGGAAAGGACCAAGCTATTAACAAGAATATCAATGTATTTTGAAAGTTCCATAATAGCTCATATAACACCATATTCCAAATGAAAAATTTCCTTATTTAGTTCGACTTAAAATGCGTTTTTGGTTGTAAATAATTTACGAGTTTTTTGTGAGTTAGTTCGAAAATAATCTTGACCGAAACAATGAGGATGATACTCTCTTGCCATTTTAAAGTTTATATAGTTTATAGTTTATTTAATTCATATAAAATGGCACAATAATTGATACACACTCATAAGTGTTGTATCTGTGAATAACTTTATATTAGTTTACATCGGTATAAAAAAAAAGAAAAAATTTAAATCAAGGATAAAAAATAAAAATAAAATAAGTGTGAAATTGAAAAATAAAATAAAAATAAGATATGAGATTCGTTATGTGAGGTTATATTATTTTTGGAAGATGGCATGATCTCATATGTGTTTTGATCCCGATCTTTGCTTCAAAATATTTACCACAATTTAGGCACTCTGTTTTAGGTTTAATTGACGTTCGATCGATTTTTTGACCGAGCGGACCTATCGATCATCATCTTTGCGAGTTGAAATAATTGGCCTCCCAGATTTATAGAGAGTTTCCAAACTTTTTCACAATACTGTACGTTGAAAAATTTCAATATTTTTTGTAAAAAAGAAATTCAAAAATACTCATTTTTTTTATTTTTTAAATTTGAAAAAAATTAAAATTAAAAAATATAAAAAATTTACAAAATATCTAAAAAAAAATCGAAAAACATTTATTTAAATTTAATTTGATCCAGTCAATGATTGTAAACTACGATCCATTAAATCACTTGTTTGACTAAACACATCTTCTTCATTATAGTCTTCAACAACAATTAAACCAGTATCGGTCTTTGACCGGGCTTTTTCTTTAAAATCAAGTTTAAATGATGTTATTTTAACGTTGCCACCTTGTGGAGTGTAATTAGCTTTTTCCAATGAGTTTATTTTGCTTCTTGTCTCCCAATTTAGTTTATGATTTACAATTTTTACATTACCACCAGACGGCAAATAATTGGCTTTTTCCAATGAACCAATTTTTGATTTTGCTTCCCATTTTACTGGCCTTGACTCAATCTAAAAATTAAAAAATTTTAAAATTAAAATTATTTTCGAAAAATTAAATCGACTTTTTCGTGTCGGTTTAATTGGTCTTTAAAACGTGATGTTTTTTTTTTGTTCAACTTACGACTACATTACCGCCATTAGGCTCGTAATTAAATTTATCGAGTGAATTTATTTTTGATTTAGCCTCCCAATTGATTGGCTTTGTTTCAATCTTATTTTAAATTTTAAAAAATTTCATTTTTGTTTTTTGTCAAAGACCAAATTCTAATTTTGATTAAAATTGGATTTTTAAAAATTTAAACTTACGACTACATTGCCACCGCCCGGTACATAATTCGCTTTTTCTAAACTATTTATTTTTGATTTGGCATTTTTAATTTCGACTTTTTGAGAAAATATTTTCACTTGACTACTCTTTGGTCGATGTTTTACCAAATAACGTACTTTTTTATCCGATTTATCACTGTATAAACTCAAATTGTCATTGCTTGCTTGACAACTTAACGTTCGAGGTTTGGTCAAAAATGACGTCGAATTCGATACGGATACACCTCGTTTTGTTTGAGCTGTTGGAATCGAGTTATCCACTCGCGATGGTCTTGTTGTGTCTTCTTGAGACACACATTCCGATGATGTTATCGAATAATTAGATGACGATTCTAAATTTGTTTGAACTTTTTTCATGTGTTCTTGTTTGAGTAAATTACCAAAACGAGGTATCCTTGATACGGGTTTTACTGTCTCGTTGGTGTCAATATTCAATTGGCTAATTAAATCAAATATATTTGCTTGATTCATGTTTAAACTCTTTTGAGTGTCCTCACTCAATTCAGACATATTTCGACAAAAAAGAAACACAAAATTCTGTTTCTCTCTTTCTAAACGAAAGTTAAAAAAATAAAACGGACTTTCTAAAATAAGAATTGAAACGAGTCTGGATAGTCGAGATAGTTTTTACTTTTTTTTAATAGAAAGAAAGCATATGCTCTAAAAAATACGAGTGAAAGAACATACGTTTTAGAAATAGAACGATCAATCAGTCAACGATATACAACAAACTTAAACACATACACACACTGTTTGAAATTGTAATCGAAAAATTAAAAAAAATGAGAAAAATATTTTGTTAAATTAAAATTTTAAAAAAGAATAGGCCTTTGGTTTCATCTCTATAATTACTATTTACCTTTAGTTCATTTTGACTTGCTAAAAACTAGAAATTGAAATTTAAATATTTTTTAATTAGAAAAAAATTTACAAAAGAAAAATTTTGGTTTAAATATTTATTCAAAGATTTTGTTGTGTTGTAATTAATTTTCTATTCTTGATGATACTCTTGAGGACTAAATTAAATTTGTACACGATTACTTGTCAAATCTTCTCTTCAAAAGTTAAAAATCAACAAAAAACCATTTAAAAAACTATTCTAATCCCTATTTAAAACGAATTAAAATTTTAACATTTAAACAGTGTTAAATGAGTTGAACAAAACCAAAAACACGTATTCGTTCTCCTTTTTTTTGTTTTATAGGTTTTTTTCTAGTTGTAGCATTTTGTGTTTATTACTTTAGGAAAATTATTTTTATCAGTTAAAAGAGATAAAATTTAGCTTTAATCTGTTTGTTTATTTAGGTAGTCTCTTCTCTTCATTCCTCTCTCTCTCTCTCTCTCTCTCTCTCTCTCTCTCTAAGAAATGATATTTAAACAATTTTATTCGGCTATTAAATTATGTTAGTTTTTTTTTTTAAAAACAAATTTCGTTCGACTAAGTATCAGTTGAAATCCAATTTTAAATACACCTGTGTTTGTGTATATATATATATATATATATAGCAATTGTTTATGTTTGTTAGAGTATGAAAATTCGAATGTTCTAATTCGAAAGTGATGAAAGATGATTTAAATTTTTAAATTTAAATTATTAAAATTACATTAAAAAATAATGTATCTCTTCTTTTTATTTATTTTTTTTTTAATTAATTTTATTTCGTTTCGGTTCGTTCATCATTTTTAATTAGCAATCTATTTTCATAATTAGCCTCCGATGTACAGTAATCTAAATAAAACCATTTTCTGTTTGTCTAAGAATGTTAGCTTGAGCATTGATTATTAAAAAGTTGAAAATTTCATCGTAATAGAACCTTGAATGAAACGTCTTGAAGAGTCAAATTTTTATTTTTCATTAAAAATATGATTAAACACTTCCGAAATGCTAAATAATGACATTTATTCAGCCAAAAATACTCTTGACAATTTAATTATCAAATAAAAATGAATGACCAAAAATTTGAAAAACGTAAAATTAAAAACAAAAAGAAAAGGAAAATCGATTTTCTTGCATTGTTGACTGAAAAGTCAAATTATTATCCAAAAAAAAAAAGCAATAACTAAGAACATAAGAGAATAAAAATATGTTGAAAAGAAACAAATCTTGTAGACTGCTTTTACAAGTCTAAAATTTCAAAATCAATTTACGGAATTAATATACTAATAATAATAAAACGAAAATAGCCTTAGTTTAATCAACAAAAATTCGTAATTAATAATTTTATTGCAAATACAATGAGAATTTTTAAAAGAAATAAATCAATTTTTCGATTTTGTTTTGTTTCTATTTATGTTTCATTTCGTCTAATACCTTTTTTATCCGAGCCTAAACAAAAATCTATTAGCACTTTTTTTGTCTGTCCGTTTCTTAGTGCATTAAGATAATCCGATAAAGACAGCTTTCAAGACAAATCTCTCTCTAGAGAGAGAAAGGAAATTAAATCAAAATAATTTTGTTTAAAATTATCGATTTTTTTTAAATTTTTTAATTATGTAAAAACAAAGAATGTATACACACATTATGTGTTGGGAATAATTAATTTATTTTCGTGTAACCTTATACTGAACAAAAAATAAAAGAGATGAAATGAACTAACGTGATAGTACATTTGAGATGATCAATTTTCGTCGAAAACTAGTTTTAGTCAATCAATAATAAATAAATTTTGAAAAAAAAAACAAAAAAACAAAAAATGGGTATCAAGTATTATATTAATCGATAAAATTGATGATAAATTTATGAATTACTTTTTTCTTGTTTTGAATTAAAGGATAATAGTAGTAGAAACGGAATTAATATTTATTTTAAAAAATTTAGTTTCGATTTTCTCACGATCAAGCTCATTATTTTCAAATTTACGGTTAACTTTTTTAATAAATTGATTGAAATCGTATCTGATTACTTTGTACGTTTTTAATAATAATTTATAAAAATTGATTATTTTAGACATTTATTATTTTTTCTGGCTAAATAAATGACTTGGAAAAATCTACAAATAAATTTTTAATTTATTTTTACAGCCCTCGAAAAGGGTTCTTATTTTCAAGGCTTTTGACTAACAAAAAATGCATGCTGTAATATCTTATCTACATCAAAAGTTAAGCTTACTACATTAAAATGACAAAATTTAGAAATTTTTTTCTAAAAATCAGGAAATTTTATTTTCTTCATATTTTCAGCTCTTTAGAAATCAAATTATGTCAGCCTTTAAAAAAAACATTTTCTCCTAATTAGCAATATTGTTACTCTAAATAGATAGTTTCCTAAATAATGAATTATCTTAAATTATGTTTTTTTTTTGTTTAATTATCATGAGTTACCTTTAGTTTTCATCAACAATTTATTCCTTCGAAACAAGAGTCTGTAAAATATGATTTTGACTATAATCTAGAACTCGAATATTTTCAGGCTTATTCTTAATCCATTAAAATTAAAATAAATTTTTGTTTGGGGTCAAGTAAAATATTTAAAAAATTTAATCGCTTCAAAAAATATTCACCAAAATAATCTCTCTAAACGACATTGATTCATTCATCATAGATATTTTTCATTATGCTTATTACACAACAACTTGCTTAATCGAACTAGTTCAAATTTTTTTGTTATAAAATGAATCGATTGCAAACTTAATAGCAACTCTCTTTAGCGCGCTCTTGATTACAAAAAACAAAAAGATAATTGAAAAAAATTGAACTAAATTCAAAAAAGAATAGATCCTTGTTGCTTAAAACGCAATAAAAACTCTTTAGGGGTGTTGTATTAGTATTTTTTTTCAAAATTATTTAATGAATTATGAAAAAAAAAAGAAAAATGATTATTTGAACACTTAAGAACACTTGAGAATCCTTTTGTTTGGATAATTCTTTTCTCTCTTTTATTCTCAAGTTTTCATTAAACATTGAGTCGATTCGGTATTAATGGTAAGGATTTTTCTTATCTTGTTTTGATTTTTGTTGCAAGTATAAGGATCATCAGGAAAAGTTACAACTTATCTAAACAAACAAACAAACTTTTTATTTTGTTCAAAAGATATTTATAATATTTAAAAGTAATTAACATTTAAGATAAAAAAAAACGAAAGGCTTTTACTTCAAATGTTGCTAAAATAACAAATACAAAATATCTAAAGAGTTATGTGACCTCGCGTAAGAAAAAGAGAAAGAAAATTTATTTAAATAAAATAATTTATTCAATTAAAAAATTAGAAAGATAAATTATTATCAAACTATTTTGTAATTTATATTCTTATTTGAACAGGAACACAAGTTGATTTTACCACCTGATCCCAATTCTTTACAATTACTTTTTTCACAATAAACTACCGAATTATTTTAGATTCATCAATGATTCCTCGGTCCCTTCTATCGATACCACTAGCTCTTTATACAATTTCTAAATGATGTGCCAGCTTCGGAAATGTGAAGACATTTGTATCAAATGGATCAAATTTTAAATTATTTTTGAGGTGTTTGAGAATTAAAAAAGACACTTTTAGAATGAGTTTTGCTCAGAGTTGGTCAAAAGTCAAAGTCCTAAAGTCAAATAAAATTTTGATCAAGTCAAGTTTTGACTTGAAAAAACTGAAAAATTTAAGTCAATATTCAAACTGAATAGATCCTTGTTGCTAAAAACGCAATAAAAACTTTTAAGGGGTTGCTGAATGTTTTAATGGAAATGAGATATCCATTAAATTAGAAAAATGATTGAATGAGATTAAAGTTTTGACTGACCAGTGGCTATGCACAGAATCAGTCGTTTTTAGTTTTATTAATTTAAAAGCTCAAGAATGACTCCCATAAACGGTCGTATAAATACACATTAACAACAAAAACATAAATAAATCTTTTTCAATGGCGTGCAATTTTGCATAACTTTGCATTTTTTGTAATTCTCTGCAAAATTGCACGCCATTGAAAAAGATTTATTTTTAAATGCCCAATTTTATTTACAGAATTTTTGCAGACCTCTCCAGTAGATGCAGCAAATTTTGCTTCCTTCCTTTCCTTGAAATATTTATAAGCACACTTTTTACAACGATTGCACAAGAGTCAAAAAATAGAAAAAAGAAAATTGATAAAAAATTTTAACTTGCCGTTTATTCTCAGATTTTTCTTAAAAATTTTGTCTTTAAAATAAATTGTATTCTAGACAAAACAGTCTCATGTTATAATTTCCAATTGTTATTATTACATTTAAGAAACCAAAAAAAATTCAAAGTCATACTTTGACTTGGGCAAAATAGAAATTGAAAGTCAAAGTCTGGAATTGACTTAGACTTTTGACTTGAAACTTTGACTTTTGACCAACTCTGGTTCTGCGGATCTATGAGACATTACAAGAGAAAATTCAGTTTTAGTCCGTCTTTTAAACTATTTTTGAAAAAAATTCCAAACACATGTTGAAATGACTGCAATAAAACTGAATTTTCGTTTTTAGTTGTTTCTTCGGGTTTACGGTAAAATTGAAAAGTTAAATACTAAAATGACTGATAGCTGGGTCATTTTTGAATGAATAACTTTTAAATTATATCGATTAATGGAGAGCCCTCATCAAATAAACCCAATATTTCCATTCAATATTTGATTAACTTTGAGAATATTAAAATTTTTCTTATCTTCAAACATCCATAAAATTTTCAGTAAAAAAATTAAATTTTCAATGTTCTCGGACGACAAAGAATCTTTCTTTGAAACCAAGACCAACTGATCAAAATTATTACGAATCGTCACAAATGGAATGTCATTTTTTTTAAACGTTAAATGAATTCTTAAAGATTTTTGGAATTTTCCAAATAAAAGAATTTCAGTCAAAGAGTTGCTTCTTAACCCTTAAACGACCGTTGGGTTATGGATTAGTTAAGAGTTATGTTTTAGCATTAACAACAAAAACATAAATTAGATATTTGCATGGAACGAGCTTATAGCACAAAATAACAAAAGACATGAAATTTTGATTTCCTTTTCGTTCGGCGAACATTTATGAAACCCTTTATTTGTTTGAATTTTGAATTTTAACTCTTTTCTAAATTTTTTTAACACTATGTCTTATGAAGCCGTTTTAAATTGTTTTACTGCTTAACGACTTGCTACTAGAATATTAAAAAACTAAGGTCTTTAAGGGTTAGGGTTAGGGTTAGGGTTAACTTCTTTAAGGTTTTTTACTTGGGCAAGAAAGCCTTAAGACGCACCATACTAGCTTTTTCCGTATAATTCATAGATTACAAGTTTTAAAAGTAGTCTTTTTTAATTCATGTTTTTTATATGTGTTCGATGTTTGTATCAGTTTGTATCGTCAGCTAAGTGTTAGGTTACGAAAATGCCAGAGAAGCAAAAAAACCGTTCAAGTTTGCAAGATTTTACGGTACATGAAAATTGAACAATCGGGCGTTTAAGGGTGATAAATCTCTTTGACGCTGGTGTTTTAGTAAAGTATTTTATGATTTCTATTAAAATTAAGTTTTTTTATAAAATATGTCAAACGTGTACAATTGGAAGTCTTGATTTTTTAATTATTATTAAAAGTAAAATTAAAAATTAATTTAAAATAAAATTCCAAATATTTTCAAATGGATGGCTTAAACTTAAACTTGAAAGAAAATGCGAATCCTTTCACATATGAAGTAACAAATATTGACGGCGTGTACAGCTTCTTAAAAACCGTACTTTTAAATCTAAAAATAAATCATCAAAGTCGAATAAATTAAATTTTTATTAAAGATTGATTGGTCTGAAAAATGGCTTTGGTGTCTAATTGCATTTCATCTTCTCTTTTTAATCTCAATTTTACTCTCTCAACGATGCTCAAACTTTCAAATCGTTTTATTTTTTACTCTTGTTTGTCTTTGCTATGCGTCCGAAAGAGTTAACCAACTCGGTGCACAGTACTGGAATCGATTCGCAATGGAACAATACTTCGATAGCAATGGATTTTTTATATCAATTGTTTTTAGTTCACCAATTATTTTAAATTGTTGTCTTTTATTGGTAAGTCCAAACAAAAATTATTTTCTAATCTTCAAATTTTCATTAAATCTCTTTTTAAGATCTTGTGGTTCTATGAGTGTTATTTGATAATTAAGAAAATAGTTGTTCAAAAACAAATTCGAATTAAAGCTCAACATGATAAAAAGTCTGAAAAAAAAGAAAATTAAAAGTTATTCGTTTTTTTTTTTATTTACAATTAAAATAATAATTAACAAAAATCTCGTTTTATTTTTTCTTTAAAAATATAAAACACCCGTTTAACTTCCTAATTTTAAATCACTAAAAACATTGTCCAAATCACTAAAATGTCCTTGTACATCCAGAGTATCATTTCGACTTAACGATGGAGCAAAATTAACTTTTTTACCTTTAAGTCGTACTGAGTCACCTGAGGTTTTTTTAGGTACTTGTCTTGGACTTTCGGGTTGTTCATTTTGAACTTCAATTTCATTCGATATGGATCTCAATCGATTCAATTTAATTCGATTTATAGTCGAACCACTCGTAACTTGACTCAAATCTAATGTTAATTGTTGTTTCATTTCTTTTATTTTACTGTTTCTTCGTTTCGGAATGAACTCTTCGTTCTCGGGTATTGTTTCTGAATTTAAAGTTTCTAAATGCTCACGCATATGAGTCGCTGGTAGTGAACCACTTCGAGGTTTTAAATAGACCGGCCGACCTTCGATTAAATGATGATTGTCATAAATAGCAGGCTCACTATTCGGTTTAGGATAAACATTTCCTACGTTATAACTACTAGCTATACTGTACATGTCATCTTCTTCTCTGTAAACGGCTCGTTTTTTCCATAACTCATGCAAAAGCTCAGTGCAGACAATCTCTGATGTCAACATGCTTATCATTCTTAGTATAAAAACACCGTCGAACTTTAAATAGTCGTCGATGAACTTTCTTTTTTGTCGTTTGGCTTCGAATGAGACAGACTTTCGTCTACCAAAAATACCACGCGTTTTCATAATAACCGAAGTCGATTGATTCAATTCTTTAAAGTATTTTAGCATGTTGAGACGCTTGTTAACATAACGACGTCTTGACGAAGGAAGCATTCGGTTAATCCATTGACAAAGAGCCCAAAAATTTGCAAAAAATAAAATTAAAAACCAAAACCACAAAAATGTAAATATTTGTTGATTGTACAAATTTATAGGAAGTACACATTGAATTGTGTAACGATGACTAAAATTGGGATGACCAAATTCTCGTATTCGAAAATCACACATTACAACTTTAGGAAAATATACAGAGTCAACAGAAGCTTCGAGACTATATGTATTAGTCAAGTATCTTAAAATATCAAGGCCTAATTCATGAAATTGTTTTCCCAAAAATTCATTCATAACAAAAAATTGAAATATTGAATTTATTAAATAGGCTATTTTAATAAAAAAATAAGTAGTGACCAAATAATTTCCCAAATAAATGCCCGAACCACAAAAAAGAGATTCACTAAAATATTTTATTTTTTGAAATATTGAATCGCGTGACTTTGAACGACGCGGATTACTTGCATATTGATCTATATTTTGTACTATATATTCCATTATTTTTCGTTTATTCGAAAATTTATCTACTGATTTATACGAATGAGCTGCTTCGATTAAATCTCTCATGTCCAAACCAGCACGTGCTGATAATAAACGCCAAAGTATACGAGGAATGTATAAGAACAATGCTTGGATCAATAGTATAAACTTTAAAATACACCCATGAATTACTTAATAATGGAAATAAAAAAAATAAACACTTACAGGTATCCATTGGTAGTATTTAATTTCACTTGTTTTGCGAGTGTCTTCTGATTTTGGCACATTTTGAGTTTGATTAACGTAATATGTATTCGATATCCAACAAACTTGATTTGCATAGGCTTCGTAATTAGGCGTAAAAAAGGCAGGCACCCAACATTTAATAACAGTTTCGCTAAATTGACGATGTGAGACTATAATTGCAAAAGCAACCAATATAGCCACTGTATACCGATAATTTAGACTAAAATTTTTTTTTATTAAAACAAATGGTTTCATGGGGTTATGGTTTTAAGTATTACCGATCAGCGACATCGTCATCGTTTCGTATGGCAAATACATTTGTTTGTAATTTTGTAATGTAATTCACAAGATCCATATTTTTGTTTTTCTTTTTTGTTTTGTATCAGACTAGAAAAGATCCGATTTTTAAAATTCAATCTTTAGATATTCATTGTAAAGGTTAAAATCTAAAAAAGAAAGAAAAAAGAAGCGTATTTTAATGGATCATTTGATGCCTTTTATCGAATAATTAAGCCTTAAGTGGTTTGTTTATTCGAAAAGAATTGAATTATTCTAAATGTCTTGTTATCACTCATGCAGCACACAAACAAAAAATTAGACTTTGATTTTTTTTGATGAAAAGAAAAAATGTTACAACAACAACAACAACAAAACGATAAAAACAAAATGAAGTCAAGATTTTTTAGTTTAAAACAAATTAGTTTCGTGTTATTTGTTTTAGACCTTGTTTCTGTAACTTGTATAAAATTAAATAATTTGCGTGTGTTTTTTTTTTAAATTATTTTAAAATTTTATTGATTTTTTTTGTTTTTAAATAAATTTAGTTAAAAAAATTGAATTCTTTGTTTGTTTTTGTCACGTTATTAACTTGTACTTGGTGAAATTGTGACATAAAAACCTTCTATGAATGTAACTCTGCTTACGCTGACTCTTTTTACTTAATCTAAGTCAACAAATAAATGATTTGATAGTTTCTAATTTTATTATTTTTTCTCATGGAGTTAAAAAATAATCTTTTTTTATTTTATTTTAATTTCTCTTTATTCACTTAAAATTGAGCGGAACGAACTCTAATAAGCTTTTTTCAAAATAAATTGTTGATGAAAGAGAGATAGATGGAGCTGTTAGCAAATTAAACATATTTTTATACGAAATGACATTTAATCATGTGGAATTATTTCATTTACACAACACATAAAGAGAGTAAAAGTTGCCAAAATTTTAAAAGAGAGAAATATTTTAATTAAAAGATTTATCCCGGATTTTTGAGGACGAAGAAACAAAGAAAAAATAAAAATCATTTTAATAATTATTCTTGAATATTTAATTACAGGGTTTTCTAATCCCGGACTAGTGTTAATAAAAATTGATCGATAGACTTAGCAATGACTCTCTCACTCTCTCTCTCTCTTAATTAAACCCTCGGTTTCGTTTTGAGTTCATGTCTGAAATTACTCTCATTTTGCTTAAAGATAACAATTACCTTCAAGTGAGAGAAAGATTTATTTGTACTAAAAGAAAGAAATTATTGGAATTTTTTCTAATTCAAAGCTATTTTAACTATTTACGAGGAACAAAAAATATTTTTCTGCTATTACTGCTGATAATGCTTATACGGTAAATTAAAAAATCAGGTTCAAATTACATACCAACGAATGAACTAAAGAGAGAAAGAAATAAAAATTTGTTTGTTAATTAATCACTGATTTTCTTCTTCTATTGTTTAAAACGAGTAATCCTCCTCCTCCTTCTTCTTCTTCTTAATAAAGCCCTGAGTTTCTTGACGTCAAAAATAATCGTGCTCAAAATTAATCTTATTATAATTAACGAAACTAAACAAACAAAACATTCATTTTCCGATTCAGAATTAATTAAAGTCAATCGCATGGGCATCCGGTCCTGCAATAAAAATGATTCTTGGCCTTATGTAATCTCTCTCTTGTTAACGTTTGTTTTTAGATGAATTATTAAAACAAATCTTTAAGGAAATTTTTTTGTTTAATCATCATAAATTAAAACAAGTATTTATTATTAGAAGATAAATAGATTAGAAATTAATTAATAATTTTCTGTTATCTTTGAAAAGAATGCTCGAGTGATTGCATCGAGGCAAACAGGTAATAACAATAATTATCTCTCATTTTAAAACTAAATGCCAACAACATAAATGAATTTTTAAATGTCAACCCAATTACAAAACAGCTAGAAGTTTCAATAAAAAAAGCAAAAATTTTTTTACGGATGTTGATGGGTTACTTATTGAAAAATTGAAATCTTCCTCTTTTATTAATTGAGCAAACTCGTTGCATAATTTTTAAAATTTCCGAATTCATTCAAAGCACTTGGAATTAGTTTAAAAATAATTTTCACTTTAACTTTTACCGTAAACCCCCTCTATTTGTATCCAGTAATTTTTTAAAAATATTTTGATTGGTTCCTGATGCCTTATTTTAAAGAGAAGGCTTAGTCGGTCAGAATGAGGTAATTTCCAACTTAAAGTGAAAAAATAATTTTGCAGAAACTATATGTTAAAGGCCAAATTTTCTGGGTACAAATAGAGAGGGTTTACGGTAATCTCTTAACTGACGACGATGAACTAGATCAAGGTATGTTTTCTAGTCAAATGGAAAAACAGTAAAAAAATTGTTTTTTGTTCCTCTAAAGAAAATTGAAGGCACCTTTGGGACTTAAACTTGAGTGATTTTTCTTATCTACAAGACTCCTTGTAGAGTAATTTAATGATATTTTTGACATGACTCTTTGTTGATAAGAAAAAAAAACTTTTTTTTGTTTATCATGCAAAATAAAACAAACTAGTCTAGTCGTTTAATCGACACTTGAATGAATGAGAAAAGAACACTTTTATTTTTTGTTGATAGAGGATATTGAATTTTACTTTCTTTTCCGATATTTTTTTTAATTGTCAATTAACATAACCTTATTGCAAGCGAAACAAAGACACCACGGCTAGAGAATCGCTTTTTTTCTTACTCTCATCGTATCTACTTGATAAAATATTTATTAAAAATAAATCAATCAAAAAAATAATAATTTGATATATCTTATTAATCATGAAATAAATAAAGTTCGACAACGACGAATACGTCAGTTCCACGACGATTGAATAATTAATAGACTAAAACTTAACAAAAAAAGTGCTCGTTTAAATAAACGCCACCGAATGGGCATGCTTTAAACAATGCCCAAAAACACAAAACTAATAACAATTTTTTCTTTTTTTTTTAATATAAATTATTTATGACTCTTAGAAAAACAAGTACTAAAAAACAACGCCATGTGGCATCACTTTATTAGACGGAATAAACAAGTCCGATTATTAATTGTATAATTTTAAGCGTATTGACAGTTATAATTGTAGTACTAGTGTTTTAGAGAGAGAGAGAGAGAGATTTAATTAAATTTCCGAAAAATTTATTAAAAAAAAATAAAAGAAAAAACAACAACAATAACATATGTTTAAAATCGTTTAAACAAATCTAAGATATTTTCTTTTTTTACTATGTTTTTAGAACAATTACTTGAAGGCCTTTTTGTTGTTTATGTTGTAAATTATTTTTAAACCCGGTGTTAAATTACAAAAACATTAAATATATTCGAGTCGAAATTTAAAGAGAGAAAAAAATTTTGATTTAAAGATAACAAATGATCATTTTAATTTAACTCCGAACAAAAAAGAAAAAAATGGATTTTTTTGAAACAAAATTTGCATTAGTTATCTAATAATGCGAAAATTTTTACACACTAATCTACTTGCTTTATTTACTCGCTTCGAAAAATCTCTTGTCCTATCCTACTCAATTCAAACAAATGAAATATTAGCTTAAATGATTAGAATCAACTCACATAGTTTATTAAAATTGATTTGTAATAATAAAAAAGAATTTATATTAAAATTTTGATTTATTGAAAATTTTTAAAAAAAATCCATTCACAGGAAAAAGAAATTATTGGGAAGTGGAACACTTTAAAAGAGGAAAATAAATAATTGATACTAAAATTAATATAAACAAACAAAATTCATAGGCGACCCAATCGATCTAATGTTACAATCACGTATTTTTTAAGAGTGTGATTTTTAAAAAACTGTAGTGTTGAAAATTTCAAATTACTCGGAATTTCAATAGATAACGGCTTAAATTCGACTCTTTTGTTTATGACCAAATCAAAGCGATAAACACGAGATTCTATTCTATTCGAAGACTCTACTATTTATCGTTCGAAGTGAAATTGTTATTTTTTAAAGCATTTATACAACCGTATTTATTTTAGTCGTAATTTAATTGAGAAGCTCGAGAAGATGTTTTATTGATCGCTAAACAGTCTCGTAAGACTCGGTCTCATAAATTACGACACTATAGAATTTCATGGATTATAAGCCTTCCAATATCGTGTACTCAATTTTATAATAAATTTACTTCTAGTATAAAGGAACCATCAAGCTTTAAGCAAGATTTAGAGAGAACCGTGTGAGGATTAAATAAACATTAAAAAAGCGAATACCTAAAATTAACACATAAATTTGAGAGAACCACTCTTCTAAATGAAAACTATTCGCTTCGCAGTAACAACCAGTTAATTTTACAACCAAATAGGGTTCGATCTAAATTTTGAGACCTAATGTTTAGAAATATACGCTCAAAAATTGTATCAAAGATCAAATGTTTTGACTTTTATGGAGCTTTAAGAGTGATCAGATGTTGATAATTTTATGAAAATTATGCCAAACTTTAATACAACATTCACTAATTTCAAATATTTTAAATAATTTTGCTTTTTAATATTTTTACATTGAGATATTCAAAGTAGCCCGATACAACTCAAGACACAATCAAGCGTGGAAGAAAATCAACTATTTCAAATACATACAGTAGTCTCACACTTATATCCCTACATATTTCTGTCCCCATCGAACTTATATCCCCAAATTTTAAGAGAACGGCCGGAATCCAATGAAACAATGAAAATTTTGTTCACTTAAAACCCCAAAATAGTCCCCAAATTCAGTTGTATCACTAGTTTAATAGAGATCAATTAGGCAAATGTTCATTATAATAGCGTTTACTTTTATCTCAATCAAGAAAAGAAAAACATTGTTTTAGAAAAAACGCAATTAAACAATGACAAAAAGGACATTATGACAAAAAGACATATTTATTTTGATTTAACCATAAAATTATGATATGAAAACCTGTTAGAAAACTAACAATGGCATTTTGTCTGAAAAAAAATTCTTTTTGGTATTACTCAGTTTTATCCCTTTTCATTTTTGTCACCATAAGTCTCAGCAGACATTTGGGGTGATACAAGTGAGATTTCACTGTATGTCAACTACTTTTCCAGGCGAACAACGAGGTTACAAGAATGGAAGTTGAGAGACTAGCAACAAACCGCACACTTTGGAAGAAACATGTCGCATAAGAAGAAGATTCCAAGTAGTCTAGGATCTTCTCTGCCTGATAAACAGGGGAGATCCTGAACTAACTCATTTACTCTCGGATAGGTTTTCCTTTTAGTAAATGAGTTCACATAAGCCTTTAAATAAATAAATAAATTTATAAAATTACATTAAATAAAAATTACTTAAATTCAGTATAAAGTAGGCATATAATAGTTCTCTAACGTTTGTAAATCTAATAACCTAGTTGACTGAAAATGATAATCTTCAAAGCTACTCAAAAAAAGTATTACTTTTTATTACAAAATAATAAAGTAAATTTTTAATATATTTTTAATTATACTGAGGTTAGAATGAACTTAAAATCTATAATTGTATCATCGATAAATCAAGTAAAATAGTTCTGACTATCTAATTTATCCTTACCTGCGTTATCTTCTAACTTATTAATGATCAAGACCCATATTTCTATTTATGAAACTATTTTTTTTAATAAAAATTAAAAAAATTTAGCAGATCTTATCAAAACATGTAATCAAGATAATTATTTATACGATAAATAAAACCAAAAATGTATTTGACTTGTAACATGAATTTTAATTTTTAAACTCGTTTTAGTCTGATCTAGACTAGACTAATCGAAATAGTTTTTGCTTATTTTTAGGACATTTACTCAAATTTATAGGAAATCAAAAGTTATTTATTCAAAAAAATTCAAATTGAATTATGAAATTGAAGTTAATAAAAAAAAAAAAAAGGAATTAGCTTTGCCTTGGGATCAAAATTATTTTGGCCTGAATACAAAAAGTCTTCAAATTTTTGTTAAACAAAAATTGATTGAAAACAAGAATGAAAAAAAAAAATCTTTTAAATTCCCTTTTGAATTTTAAACAAACGTCTGTTCTTTAATTCTATCTTTTTCAAAATAATCTAGTTTCAAAAATAGAATAACCAGCTTTTTTGCTTATTTTCTTGTTGAATACCCAATGCTGTTTGATTTACTTCAACGATTTATGCTAATCAATCGATTTATTGAACAAAAGCTCAAAACTTAATTTAAGATTTTAATCATATTTTTTTTGTTTTCTCTATGTTAATTCAAGTGAGTTTCAAAATTGAGTTTTAATTTTTGAAACGATACGGTCTAATTAATATTTCCGTTTAGAAAATTTTGTAATCATCAACAACACAAGATTCTTTGATTGTACTTGAACAACAACAACAACAACAACAACAAAAAAAGTTTATTAAATTTTATTTTGTTGAGAAATTTTTTTTAATTAATATCTTGAGGAAATTTTAATTTTAAATGTTTTCATCGATTTCAAATGAAAAGCAATGCCAAGTTGGATTTCCTAGTTGCTTTTAAGCTGTGTCTTTAAAATAATGTCAAAAATTTTTTATTTAATTTATTTTTTTTTGTTCCGCAACCCGTGTTAAATAATTTACAAATTAAAGCTTGTCAATGTCTCAATTAATAAAAATCGTCTTAATTCAAGTCACTTACATTTTTAAATTTTTATTTGATTGCGCAATTAGATTTGCACAAGTTGCAAAAATTTTTGATATTTTGATCCATTTGAGATTTTGAGACAAAACTTCACATTGCCTACAAAAATGTCTAAGTTTTTCTTATTGAAGAAATTAAAATTTATTTTTTAAATTCTTAAGAATTGTTGTTTTTAATAAACTCCTTTGTTTAAATTGTTATTCGTAAATTTTCTTAAAAATAGAACAAAGTGTTATTGTCTTACTTTTTTGCAAAATATTATAGATTTCATTTTTTTTAGTCAACTCAGCCTTTTTTTGTATAAATTAAAAGCATATTATTAATAAAAATAATTTTAGACGAGTTACTCTTTTTTTTTAAAGCAGCAATTTTTAAAACTTAATTTAAAAAAAAAATTTAAACTAAATCTTTTATTTTTGAATTTAATCAAAAGAAAAAATGTACACAAGGAAATTAATTAAATTAAAATTTCTAAAATGAGGAAAAAATTTACAAAAACTTAACAATTTTCTTTATAATTGAATTAAAAAATCTCTAATTGTTTTCAACAATAAATCGGCTATTAAGCTATGATCATTTGGGTTGATCAACCCTTGATCGATTAATTCGTTTGCTAAATGTGTGCTTATATTTTCAAGTTTTGATTCAAACGTGAATTCGTTGCAATTTGAGCCGTACAATAAACCTAAAAGTTCCGTGTCTTGATTAACGCCCAAATAAAATTCACTCTTTGGGCTTATGTTGTTATTATTATTACAATCGACGATTTCCGGATCGGCTTTTAAATAAGACAAAAAACTTGCGGGAAATACAGAGGTCAATCGACGTGATAAGTTATCATCGAATTGTAGATCTAAATTTAAATTAATTATTTCCGTATCCTTATCTTGTGTTATTGAGCAATCTTCTTGAATCACTCGTCTTGTCTCAATTGGATACTTATGAACTTCGTCTTTAGCACCTTCAACCCCTTCATGAGAATCAATTCGAGCCAATGAAGTTATTGAATTTTTACCCTCTGAATTCATCATAAACGATGATCGTCGATCGAGTAATTGTTTTTGTTGCAACACAAAGTCAAGACAAGAAGAAGATGAAATTGCTCTTAGTTTATAGCTAGACGATGAACTGTTTAAATTGTCTTTATTTTTGAACAGTCTCGGATAAAGACCTGCACGTATGTCTTCTAAAATTCCAAAAAAATCTTGAGGAATTTTTAAATTTTTTTCTTGTGTTAAAAATGTTAACGAACACTTTCGTTTTTCGGAAAAATTGCTAAATTTAATTTGATTCAAAGAATTTGATTTTGTTAAACTTGAACTTGAGCTTGACTTTTGAATTATCGACGGTGGCGTTGTTAGACTAGATGACA
Organism: Brachionus rubens; assembly: GCA_022207745.1. Classification (NCBI taxonomy): domain Eukaryota; kingdom Metazoa; phylum Rotifera; class Eurotatoria; order Ploima; family Brachionidae; genus Brachionus; species Brachionus rubens. Next base: position 6,726,812 of record JAJVHD010000001.1, on the reverse strand, counting down.
TTCTACGTGGTTTATCATCTTCTTGAAAGTAATTTAATATCGAAAATACGCTTAAAACTTTGAGATTATGAATTGAATTTATGTACGGATGATACCAAACAGTGTTTATGTCATTCGATTCACCGTTGAAACATTTTAAAACAAAATTTCGTTGTTGTTGATCGTCCAAATGACGAATTAAATCAATATATTCTTCGAGTTGTTGAATTTCATGAACATCATCCAACATTTGGTTTAGCATTTCGAATTGAACCGACATCTTAATGAAAACAAAAATATTTATATAAAAATCGAAAAAAGACCGAGATTTATATATATATATATTGCAGAGAGATGATTCTAAGAATAAAATTATTCACGCCTTTGTCGTAATTTCGAAATACCTCTCGTTAACTCTATTTTCAAAAGATCAGCTAAATTTTTGAGCTCATATGTTTCACAAGTGATCATATATAACTCTAAAAGCGCAGTAGGGATATTTAAATAAAAAGTGTTTTCAATTAGCTTGTTTACATGACTGACTTATTCGAGAGTTTTTAATACACCCCTTTTATTTTTTATTACAGATGCTTATTTATCATTAAAAAATATGACAAGTTCTCAAAAAAATATTTTTTCTTTCAACAAAACACTTGTCCTAGACGACGAGGGTTTTTATAAAAACTTTATCAACATTAGCTCATATACCTGGTGTTTATCTAAACAGGTATACTGACTTACGTATCTAGGTTTTTTTTTTATAATTTAAATCGAGCTCTGTAAGTTGTAAATTTTTCTCGAAACTTGAAAGAAATATGAAATTTATGTTTTGGGGTTCTTAAATTATAGTTTAGTAAATCTAGGAGTTGATGCAGGGTTAAGAGAAATTTGTCTGTACCTTTCTGTTTGTCTTTTTATCCTTCATTGCAATTGTTTAAACAATTTTCACAATTCCAAAATTGTCATTTAATTTAAATCGATTCGAGAAAAAAAAAATTATATATTTATAGTGTTATTTATAACATTATTATTATTATTCGGTTTAAAGGTAGTTTTTTTTTGTTTTCTATTTGTACAAAATCACTATTCAAACGCATGTAATCCACACAACTTACATGCGCTAGACTTGTGTATGTATGTGTTTTAAAAATGTTTAAGCGAAAGATAAATAAAATATTTTATTAATGTTTCTTAAAAAAAAAGAAAATTGAACCCGACGCTCAAATTTCTTTAAATTTCCTAGAGAAAGCTTTTTTTTCCTTTTTGATTAATGTTAAGTAAACAGAGGATGAACTCAATGATATTGATTTTTTTGAAATTTTAAAAGCTCTGGTGTATAATTTACAAGATGGATTGAACACATAAATAAAAGAACAAACATCACTTTAAATATTAGCATTTAATTTCTAAAATTAGATAAGATTTCGAAAGTGTTTACGAAAAGATTCAAAATGCCCTAGGTTCGAATGTTCTCATTTGCAATAAAAAAATAAAATTTTTATAAATAGATAACTTTATATCATTAAATTACTTAAATGCCAAAATATCAAATACCTTTTTATCATAAAGTTTTTTTGATTCTCCAGGCTTATTTACAAGGTATCCTAAAAATCTGCTATTTGCGTACTTTGGCATATTGTTAGCAATTTTTTTCTCTTTCAAAATGAAAAAATGCTCAACACTTGTCTCGAACCACTCTAGAAATCAGACAAGTCTTGATGATATTGATGAATTTATTAGAACTTTAATCCGTCGTGAAATTTTATCTATAATTTAAGACACCCTTGATAAAAATTTCGTTTAGAATCTCTCTGCTTTTATGATGAGTTACTATCTAATGATGAGTTGCTCTATTTAAGAATCTTTATACATTATTAGAAATCCGTGCCTATATTTAAGTAAAAATAAATTTCAATAAAGTCATAATGCCAACTGTTTTCCGTTCAAAAAAATAATGCTTACGCAAGGTTTCATTTTAGGTCTGATTGAATCGTTCAGTAAGACTATTTGTCCTCGGATTGAATTCTTCAATTGCTCAATTATATGATTTACGAATTCTAGGCCTTGGTCTGATAGTATTGTTTTCGGAACACCGAATAAACAAATGAATTCCAGAGCCGAACAATTTCTACTGCTTTTTTTGACATGATAGGTTTGGCATAGGCGTAGAGAGTTACATGTTCAATAATTACTAAAATAAAATAGAAAAAAACGAGGGAAAGTGAATATAAATTTATGGTAAATATGAACTACCGTAATCTCTTGACCAGTACTCTAAGAGCTAAGGCTAAATTTGGCTTAGCTCTAAAGGGCTTTAATCCCATCGAAACCATGTTATAACATTTTTTTATTTTATTCTAGAATGATGGTAAGATCCTGTCTTTATACTTAGAATAAAGACCACAAGTTGCCTTTTATTCTAGCGAAATATATGAAAAATCGATTAGTATGGTACATTTAGTACAGTATGCTAAAATCGCTTTTTCAGGTAAATTTACGAAAATTTTTATTTTTTCCTGAAAAACAGATAAATATGAATATTTAACTTTTGTGATTTTACTTTAATTTACGTAATTTGTGGTAATAATTCATTAATTCAGGTAAATTTTAGTAAAATCCTCCTATCAAAACATCACTGGCAAAATAAAGTTGTTTTTCAATTAATCGTTTCAATTCAAAAACTTAAATTTCCTCCTTTAATTAAATACAGTGTATTGCCAAAAATATTGTAACATTATAGTTTATAAAAAGTTCTTATACTTGGTACATTTTTCAGAAAATCTGCATAAGGTTTAGGTGTCTGCATTGTTTTGAATTTGTAGTCTCTATCATTTTACATTCATTTCAATTCAAGTAAAAAATTTGCAATTTTCTGTTTTTCAAAAATTAATTATTTTGAATTGTAAAAAGTTCGAAATTTGCACAAAATTTAAAAATAATAAATTGAAACCAATTGAAAATTTTGAAATGAAAATAAACTTTATTTTGCCAACATCACTGTACTATTATAATTAACTTGGATATTAAAATAAATCTAAATTTTATTTTTTTAAGTTAACTCCACAATTTTTTTGATTTTTTTTAATTTTCCCTATAGAGCTAAGCCAAATTTAGCCTTAGCTCTTAGAGTACTGGTCAAGAGATTACGGTACAAGAACTCTCTATCAAATTGGTATTAGAAATATCGATCACATCGAATCTAAAACCTAGATGTTATATAAGCGTTCATTGTGTACAGGCTATTTAATTGAAAATCTGATTGAGGGATTGAAAAAGCTGACTGAGATAAAAGACTAATTGCTTGACAATAGATTTGCCAGAGCACCAAAAAAGAAAAGTGAGATTAATGGATTTTAAATTTCTTGTTGGTGACTCTTATTCAAAGGATCGATACAGTGTGAAGCTACATTGATAGTGTGCAGTTCTGACTTTGGCGAGAGTAAATGATCTCAAGTAATCTTTCGTGAACCGACACTTAGATTACTAACCGCTTTATTAAGTTGTCAATTGTTAATAATATTTTTTCAAAATGAATGCGCTAATTTTAAGATTCTTTCAATTCATTTGTAACAAATTTGTTTAGCCAAACGTAAAGTAAAAATAAAAAATTTAACATACCCTATTTCCAAAGATCTTTTGTGGAGAAGTAGGCGTTAGCTTTAAATGAGCCGTAAAAATATCAATCGCAAGAATACCAATTGCATGTAAATCTTTTTTAACAATTGTTGAATTTAAATTAATATTAGCTTTATTTTCAATTGAGCATTTTATAATTTGATGATCATTATTAACAATATCACATAGACCATTTAACGATAACAATGTAGGACTTAATTTAATAACACCACTATTTTGTATGAATATTGTAAGTGAATTTAAATGTCCCTGAAACAAAGACATTTTGTTGTCATGTAACGATTTAATCGTATAAATAATTTGATTTAACCAACGCTTATATGTGTGCTCTTTTATTCGAGTTTGTGTCGATTTTGAACTATCAAGCAACTTTTTTAATGGACCTGCTGAACTATATTCAGTAATAACAACTAATTTGCATTCATTTTCGTTTTCATTGTACCAATAGTCATAAAATTTAAGCAAATTTGGATGATCGATTTTTATCAAAAAATTAAAAATCGGTTTTAGCTTTTCGTGTATTAACTCTAAAGAAGACTGGTCGAGAAAACGACTCTTAGACGGATCGTATTTAGAATAAATCATTTCATTCCAAGCAACTTCACAACCCCGCTCATTGTCAATAGCTAAATGTGTTGTATCGAAATCGATTAGTTTTTGAACACTTATTTCGGAGTTTAGCTTTGACCATCGATAATTTGGACTTTCTTCGACTGTTTTTGGATACTCATCGTCTTGTTCTTCGTCAATGTTCTCACTTACGGAGAACTTGGGACGTTTTATTGGTTCACTTAAATTTATCATCATCATTTTTGCAACATTATTGTTAAAATATCTTGAAAATAAGAGAGTTTACCGTTTGTAAGCGTAAGGTTTTAATTAAATTATTTAAAAAAATATGAAAAATATTAAACTAATTATGCGGATTCGATTATTTTGGCAAAAGAACGTGACTCTCTTTAAAATCCACTAACTGAAAATAAACCTAAAAAAAAAAGGAATTGAAAAAAAGAACTTTTATACAATAATTGAATTTAGATGCTAATATCTTAATTATACTTCCTTCAAATCTTTAAACAGACGAATTTAAATAGATTATAACTAATGATAAAAAACGAGTTCATTAAAAATGGCATTTTAAGTTTTTCAAGACATAACTAATTAATCTAAATTTGAAACAAAATATGTTCGTTAAGACTCCCAAATGAAATCAAATCTTAAAGACGCCGACCACGCCCTTTTTTTAGACTTCTAATGAAACTTTTGTTATATCTTCATGCTCTCGAAAAAATTGACTAATCTAATTTATTTAAATATAATTTTAGATTTGAAATTTGTTTTTTTTTTTTGCAAAAAATCTTCCGTATTAAGATTTCAAATTCTTTGAAAAATAAATTCCTTGAACAAACAAAACTTTTTAAAAAAAATAACGCTTTTAAGTAATTATGTATAAAAATATTTTTGAAATTATTTGACCTTAAAGCTAAAAAGCGTTTGTTTGCTCTAAATGTCCATGAAATTTTTCAAATAAATAATCAGGTGTCAACGTAGAAACCCTTAACAAACAAAATCAACAAACTTTAAACTTAAAAAATTAAATGCACACGTAAAATACGTGATTCTAAGCAAAATAAAACTTGCTTTGTTTGCTTATATTTTCATTTATGTGATAACGCTATGTGTACTATTTTTTTTTTTGGATTTTTAAAATTTTAATTTCTTTTATCGTAAAGTAAATGACTCGGTATAATTTCTTAAAACTACCCACCATACCCCATAAAGAATCACTAAAGTACTTTTAAAGTTCAAAGTCAATTTTTATAAAATTAGATTTTATATCAATGTAAATAATCTATAGCTTGGTATAACCAACTCAAATTACTTGAAAAAGAAAAATTGCGCATTTATAATCCTAATCCCTAAATAGTTAATCAAGTTAAATTTGTTTATTTAAACAGTTGGTAAGATGTATTTACCAAATGTTTTGGTTAAAGGTTAAAATAATTCGTTATGTAATTGTAATTTGGGTTAAGTAATTCAAGTTACGGTCACTTGAAATGAAAAAATAATAAATTTTATTTGAATAAAACTTAAAAAAACTTACTATACACCCTATAATTACACTTTAATTTACGACAATAAGTCATTTATTTTTTTATTGTGTTTCAAATTACTTAAAGCTACAACTAGTTACCTGAGAAATTAACTTTATGTTCTATGATAAGAAATCCTTATCTTTTTGATGCCTCTAATTACTAAAACGAATATAGCCTAACCGATGAATGAAGCAAAAAAAAAGTATAAAATAGAAAAACTAGTTATATGGGAATTCATTATGCATTTCAGTGTTTTTGTTGTTGTTGTTTTTATTATTTAATAAAATAAAAATTATAATAAATCTTTGTTAAATATTTTTTTTTATTAGAAAAATAAAATAAAAAAGAAATTATGATTCAAAAGCCTTCAATTCAAATCGAAGAAGAAAGAATGCGTTCACTCATTTTGTTGTTGTTGTTGTTGTTATAAATGGTTGCTTCAACAAGAGATAACTGTTTAAATCAAGAAAACTTTATTTTCTTTCTTTTAAAATACTTATAATTGAAAACGACACATTTAATTCTCATAAAATTGTGACAAATGTAAAATATAACCGGGTATTTTTTATCAGCGTTTTATGATGACAAGAAATTTATTTTACATCGACAAAATATATTTGATAAATTTTGACACGAAAATTTTACCTTTAGTTCTTGCTTACCCTTGAATACTGTATTTTAGCTAAGACGAAATAATTTGTATTTGAAACATGTGAACCTACTCTTTTTTATTGTTGAAATCACCTATGGGGCGTGTTATGTTTTTTCTAAAAGAACGATTAGAATAAAATAGAATGTCTTGTTTGACTTGTTTGACTTGGGTGAAGCTAAATTCAAATTTTATTTTATCAACAAATATTAAAATAATAAAAAATTGGCGAGAAATGATTTACGATCGATCTAATCCCTTGCAACCTGGTTAGAGATGATTAAAAATTTTGACATTTTATTAATGTTAGATGAAAAATGTAAATTAACCTATATATTTTCGATTTACTCTTTATATCGATCAAGCTTGGCTAAAAGTTTAGACTTAACATTAAGTAGTAAAAATTTGAAATATCCTTTAGAACCATCAAGCAAGACTTTAAACAAACAATAAAAGGTAAAAACAATGTTTAATAATTATGGAAAACATTCTTTGCTGTTGTTTTTTAATCATAAAAAGTTTCAAGCAATATTTTTCAAAGTCTCTTTTGTGATAATGAGCCTATGGAACAAACTGAGTTTTTGATAAACTTATGCCGAATTATGGTGATCAAAACAACTGGCAAAAACATTACAATTAGAAAACTACAAGAGAAACTCAAATACAAATGAAATAAGAATTATTTTTAAAACAAGAGAAAAATGTTTGGCTTTTAACAGGAATGTTGCTTTTCGAATGATTATTGCTGTAGAAAATTATTTTAAAGAAAATATTTTAATTATTCTAATTAGTTATTACAGTTACGGGCTTTTAAACATTCAGAATTTTTGTCAAGAGTACTAGCGTAACCTCTGATATTAATCTTCTCTTACTTTGGCCCACTTTACCAATATTGAAAATTTAAATCAGATTGCTTGATACAACAAGGCTTGCGAATCTTATTCCTAATCAAACACGCATTTTTTTTGATTGATTTATAATTCAAAATAACGCTCTTTTTTTACTCAATTTGGATCTATTTATATTTAATAAATAAGAGGCGTCAATAACGCATATTCGAAATACTGTAAACACTCACGAAATACTCCTATTTAAAAATATAATGAACGTTGAAATAAAATCAGTTTGATACCAGATCCAAGGTAAAAATTCTACTGAATCTTTAAATCAAGTCCCATTATTTTCCGCTTATTATCCCAGGAGTAAAAACTGGTCTAGACCTCGATAAACATCAAAATTAACTATAACATTTATTTTTCTTCATAGGGTAAAAATTATCAAAAATATTTAAGTACCCCTGGGTTTAAATTACTCTTTTTTTTGAATGAAACCCAAGGGACAATTTGCAATATTTTACAGTATCTGAGATATTTTATTTTAAAAATCAAATTTTCAATAAATTTCATAATTGAATATTTTCTATGGTGTATAAATTTCAAAAATTTCTATATTTGAAGTAGTGAGTAAATGTATGCTTAAAAATAAATTTGAAAAAATTTTAAAAATCTTTTTTTTTTTTTGCTTTTGGTTAAACCGTCGATGTATTTGTTCTCTGGCTATGTTTTTATCGTTTGAATCAATGGTGTAAATAACATGAGTCTGTTGATCGCTGTAAGTAAGAATATCAAAAACAACCCAAACAGATGGTAAATTCAACAAAGAAAAAAAAACGAATCAAAATTTAATTAATTTTTAAAACACCTGATTTCTAGGTAATCAAAATACATAGAGAGCTTCGTGACTTGGAACAATACAGTTTAAGATAATTTCAAGAAAACTTAGTAAAAAAGCAAATTTGTTTTTTCTATTTATTTTTCTGATTAAATCTTAAATCCCTTCTTTTTTTTTCTTTTTTTTTGTTGCTGCTTCTTTTTCGATTTAAGAAAATCAATACTTTTAGGTTGAAGTATTTGATTTTGTTCTTTTTTTTTTTAAAGTTTTCAATTTTTCAAATTTTTTATTGTTGTTTTCGAGTCTCGAGGCTAATTCGTACAAAAGTCTGATTAATCATTTATCTTGGAATTAGTTCGAATAGAAAAGATAAATTATTATTTTATATTCTTCATAGCCAACAACAAATAAAAAAATATTCCGACATTTGAATTTTAATAATTTATGAATTTACAAAACAACAAAAAGAAGCAAAAGAAACAAAATCAGACGTCCGATATTTATTTTTTTTGTTTTCCATAAATTCATAATCGATTTATATTTCTCTCTTTATTATTTTTCTTTTTCGAGTGTGTGTGTGTGTGTTGAGTTTGTAGTATCGAAAAAATTGGAGCTCATTCAAGTTTAAGATTCGTAAATTTAATTATCAATACATGATCTGTGGTATCATAATCATTTTTATTGTCATTCCAAAGGGAAAATTCAAGTTTTATAAAAAAAACGATATTCATTACGAGATCATTTTTCATTAAAATTTTTGAGTGTTATTAATAATTTTCTCTTATTTTTCAACATTAATTTTCAAAAAAAATGAAGGAAGCTCACTTAGTCGACACCGAGACTTTTTATTATTTAAGTATACTTAGCAAAATCTAAAATTATTTTCTATATATCTGTCAAGTTCGATTGTGTACTAATTGAGGGTCTATATGATACTGACACAAAAAGAACTTAAGATCCGAGTCTTTGAAAAATAACACTTTTAGTTACCCTTTTAGATGCTTCAGTTCTAAGACAAATGAATCGTTTATGGAAACGTTTAATTATTGCATGTCTATTAGTATTTAGGGTGTTGTATTAGGAAGGTAATTAGGCATTAAACATAAATTCAGAAAATAAAAGAAATCATTAAAAAGTAATTTAGTAAATTTTGCGTAAATATTAATTTAAAATCTAATTTTTTTATAATTTAAAACGGAACACGAAAACGAATTTATGTTCAATTAACACTTATCAGATAAATTTTTTTTAAAAAAAAAAAAAATGAGTTTGAATAATAGAGTTTTAAACAGCAACAACGAAAAAAACTTATTTTTATGGAATATGTTAAAGTTTGCTTGTTGTTGTTGTTGTTTTTTGATTATTATTCAATAAATATTAAACACGAAAAACAGACATTATGTTGTATACATAAAGCAGTCGAAAACGAGATTATTATCTTAATTTAAATTTTTTATGGTTTAGAACAAACTCTCGTACCTTGTATGAACAAAATAACTTCTTTCGTCAAATCTTAATACAATCCTATATGACAAGAATATTGTTTTAAAATACGTAATAATATTAATGTTTTAAACAAATTATTGATTTTTTTTTGTTTTCGAGTCGTTTTTTTTTGTTAATGTTAAATTTATTACGTTGATTAAACTATTGGGAATAATCAAGAGAGGGTGAGAGTAAATGTAGTATGGGCGACGACACGTTGTTCGAAGATGTTTATGAAATTGGTGATCTCATTGGAAAGTAAGTTATTTTTGAAAATTAAATTAACCTAGTTTATAAGTTGATTTCCTTTCGGAAACAAAAAACACGATTTCAATTAAATATACCCTTCCGTTAGTTTTCTAGAGACTTAGATTATTTTTTTGTTTATTTAAAGCGGACCATTTAGCGAAGTAAAAAAATGTTTTCACCGAGAAACAAAAGAAGTATACGCTGTTAAAATAGTCGATATAGAAAAATTTATATCAAGTCCTGGTCTTTCAATTGAAGGTAACGCGGTTGCAAAAAAATAAAAAAATAATTTTCAATTTTAAATTTTTTTTAAAAGACTTAAAACGAGAAGCAAGTATTTGTTGTAAACTTAAACATCCACATATAGTCGAGTTATTTGAAACATATTTATCCGATGGCTATTTAAACATGGTCTTTGAATAGTAGGTTTTTTTAAAATCAAGCTTTTTCGTGTTAATTTTATACATTTTTTATTAAAGTATGGACGGTGCTGATTTGTGCTTTGAAATTGAAAAACGTGCCACAGCAGGTTTCGTTTATTCAGAATCAGTAGCTAGTCATTACATGCGTCAAATATTAGACGCAATTCGTTATTGTCACGAATCGAACATAATACACCGTGATATAAAACCTCATTGTGTCTTGTTATCGTCAAAAGAAAACTCGGCGCCAATTAAATTGGGCGGTTTTGGAATATCGGTCGAATTGCCCGATGACGACGATGAAGACCCCGACGACAATAGTTCGTTTATAACAAGCGGTCGAGTTGGAACCCCAAACTACATGAGCCCCGAAGTAATTCAACGATTGCCTTATTCAAAACCTGTTGATATTTGGGGATGTGGTGTTGTTTTATTTGTTCTTTTATCCGGATATTTGCCTTTTGTTGGAAATAATAAAAGACTTTTTGAATTGATCACACAAGGCCAATACATTGTAAGTTTAATTAAATTGTCACAAATTTTGATTGACATTTAATTTTGTTTAGATGAGACGTAAGCAGTGGGAGCACATATCTGAAAGTGCCAAAGATTTAGTAAAACGAATGTTAACTCTCGATCAAAATAATCGTATAACTGCTGAAGAAGCATTAAATCATCCGTGGATTCGTGAAAGAGAAAAACACGCACCAAAAAAACATTTAATCGACACTGTTGATGAAATGAAAAAATTTAATGCAAGACGTCGACTCAAAGGTATAATACTAGCAACCGTATCGAGTAACAAATGGAGTCGACCAATTGTAAAAAATAACCCAGACGAATTAGACGATGACTTTGAACAAGATGAGTATTTACTCGAACAAAAAATGAATAAATTATTCCTTGAGGATCAAGCTAGTTCAATAGCTATATCAAATATTTTAGACAGTTTAGAAGAGTTACAATATTTAACAGATTATTTTGAATCCGAGTGTTGTTTTTTAGACGATGTTTTCGAAGATTCTCATCTTCAATCGTTATTAGAAGTAAATTTCAACAAAAAAAAAACAGTTTTACGATACCTGAAAAAAGCACATAGGGTTGTAAAACCTTTATTTTGAGGTCAATATTTAAACTGATAGTATAGAAATTTTCCTCTCGTCAAGAGCTTTCATGTGAGTTTCCTAAAGAAATATTTAAAAAATTTTTAAAAAACGTCCAAACCCATACGAAACCCCCTGCACATCCCCAACCCACTCTGAAAATATATCCAAAGGTCATAAAATGGTGTAATTTGATACTGTAAACTCGAATTCCTGGTTTATTTTGATACATTTCTATCAAAAATCGTAAAAAAAGGTCTTTAAGTTATTGATTCTGAAAGTAAAAACTTTTTTACGATTTTCTCGAAAAACTGATAGAAATCTAGCAAAATAAACCAGAAATTCGAGTTTCCAGTATCAAATTACACCATTTTATGACCTTTGGAAATATGTTCGCCTAATTAATTTTTTCATAGGGGTGTGCAAATTTGAAAGTTGCTTATTGTTTTCATAAAATATGTCAGAAATTAAAAATTACATTGAAATTATGAGACTACCATTTTGTAGCTCTTTGAAATCTCTATCTAGTGATATGTAAAGATAAAGAGTATGTTGGGGATGTACAGGGTGGACGTTTTTTAAGTATTTTTAAAATTTATCTTTAGGAAACTCACATTTAATGCTCATGATATGGGTATCAAACGAAAGCTCTTAACGAGAGGAACATGGTTAGGGTAAGAGTTTGGGTAAGGGTTAACCAAGGTGTGTGCTTTTTTTCAAGTATCCCAAAATTTTATTATTAAAATTTTTAATTTCAGCTGTATGATAAAATCAACACTGCCAATTTACGACCACAACGTTTTAATAATGATTTATATCTCAAAGCAAAAGAAGTAAGTCAAAAAAATTGTGTTTTAATTCAATTGAAGGATTATTTTTAATCCTCATGGTAAAGCTTTTATTCATGAGATTAAGTTTCGAAAATTCCTATTTTCGATAAGTTTCATGTAAAGATTTATTGAATTCATAATAAAATTTTGAGTTTAAAACAATCTTGGGTAAGTTTTATGATTAGTTCAATTAGTGAAATTAAATTTTGAGGAATAGAAGGAAGCCCCTTGATGGATTATTTAATCCACTTAATTAAACATGGCTGTTTACACTAGAAATTGAAAGCATTTTTTTTATTTTTGTTTAAGCTAATGAATTCAATACGCACAATTAACAATGAAGACTGTCAATTGCTGTTTAAGATTTTACAAAAACCGCATGTTCAGGTATGTAAAATTGACTTTTTTTTTTAAATTCCATAAGGGAAACTCAGAGAGACAGAGGAACAAAAAAATCATAAATTTGATTCTTTTATTAAAAAAAAAACATGAAGACATTTCTGATTAGATAAATGATTTGAAAAAAAAAAAGAATAAGAAAATTATTTAAGATTCAGATTACTTATAAATATTAGAAATTTTTGTTTGTTTGCTTCATTTTATTTTAGTTCCAGTTTCAACACATAAACACAGTAACAAGAGAAAAAATAAAAATTTACAATGGATAAAGAGACTACTAAATTATTTATGACTTTGGAAAGCTTGAAACAAGTAAGTTTTGAACAAAAAACAAAATCTGCAAGATACTTTTTTGTTTCTTGTTGTTGTTCGGCACATAATTTCCGGTTCTCAGTTAGTTAATTTCGAATTTTAATTAGTTTAATTAATTTTTTTTTCGTCTTTTTCTGTTGTTGTTGTTGTGTAGAGTTTCAATATTATTTTAAAATCTTGAGAACTCAAGTGAAGTGAAATTATTCCAACCGCGCGAGATCTTAAACCCTCTTTTTTTTTTTAAAAAAACGAAACGAAAAGCAACTGATTATATTTTGATTGATTCTCAAATTTCAAAAATATCCAATTACAATCTGTCAGAATATTTGAAGATAACAAAAAATGTAAATGAATGAAATCAATTATACACTTTTATTTAAACATGTGTTCCTATGTAAAAAATTGGATAACAATTTTGTACTTAGTTTGTTAAGTAATCCAATTTTGTCTTAAAATAAACAAACAATGATTACGATTATGAATGTTTCATTTAAAGTACAAGCTTTTAAGTTAACAACAAGATTGTTTGCATTCAGAGTTTATATACTCTGATCCTTAAAGCATATTAATCAATAAATAGCTTCGTTTAATAAATTATCATTCTCTTTTTTGTAGATTGTGTTCTTTTACCGATTGGATATTTTTGTTAACAGACTTGAATCGCTGTAGTCGTTGAGCAATTTGATTGAACTCTGCTGTAAATTTAAAAAAGACAGAAACTTTTCTACTTTAATTGAGTTTCAAGAAAAGGCAAAGTAATGCCTAAATACAAATATTAAATATCCAAAGAGATCTGAATCTTTTTTTCAACTCAAATTTCAGATAGTTAGTTTCTTTTAAAAAAAACTATTTCATTTATCATTTGATGAATTTATATTTTTCATTAATTTATGTCGCCTTAATGACTTTAATAGATTTCTCTTTAATTTTAAGACCCCTCGAGATAAATAATTATTTCTAAGTGTACTTTACTGTGAGATTAAAAAAGCATTGGATTATTACTTAAGCTTTTAAAATTTAAACATTTTTAGGAATAGTTTATTTTTAGGAATTTTAAAGGGAAAAAGGATTAAATAAAAACATTTTGATTCGATCAAAATGCGTAAATCGGATTTTAGAAGTAATTGTTTTTCGAGTTATTTAAATTTATAAGAGAGAGAAAGAAATCTCAAAAGAGTTCCCTTATTTCTTTTAAAATAGCTCTTAGTAATCAATCTTAAATTATTCGCTTGTTTAATAGGATTATTTGTCTTTTCTTCAATAAGTAAAGAGACCCATTTTTGTTTAAAAGAGTTTGGGTGTTCGCACGCAAACAAAATGAATTTGATGGATCATTTATTAATCGAAATTGATTAAAAAAGACAAGTTCAATATAATTTTGAGATATTACATAAACAATAATAGGAATTAATTAAGATATATTTTCAATATCAGAACTTAGTAGAACAAGAATTTTATTATTTTTATAAGAAAGAGATAAACATAAATCAATCATAATTTTACAATTTCAACTACTTGAAATTTTTTTTTTTTTTTTTTTTGTTCCTCTTTATTTTCTCAAACGAAAAACAACTCTAATTATAATTTTTTTTTTTTATTTTCACCATCGATTTTTAAAGGCGTTATTACAAACTCATGATGTTGTTGCTCATGAAATTTACACAGATGATATAAGCACGCCACAAAGACATTTAATTAACAATTTAGATTTGACTAACGATAATTTAAGTTCGAATTTAGACGCTCAATCGGAAGATTTTTTGGACAACGATAGTCAACAAGATGTGTCTATAATGGATGTTACTCGAGTTCGTTTAGTTCAATTTCAAAAAAATACAGACGAACCTATGGGTATCACTCTTAAAATGAGTGATGACAATAGGTGTCTAGTAGCTAGAATTCTAGTTGGTGGTATGATACATCGACAAGGTACTTTACATGTTGGAGATGAAATAAAAGAAATAAACGGTTTAAATGTTAATTCTCAATCGATTGAAAATTTACAAAAATTGTTACGTGAAGCGAGGGGAAGTATTACTTTTAAAATAATACCAAGCTATCGAAATCCAGCACCATCGTGTGAGATTTACGTCAAGTGTTTGTTTAACTACGATCCGGACAATGATGAATTGATACCTTGCACTCAAGCTGGTCTTAGATTTCAAATTGGAGATATTTTACAAATAACGAGTAAAGACGATCACAATTGGTGGCAGGCTAAGCGTACGTCATGTTCAGCTTATACTGTTACAGACGAGCGTGGCTTAAATGCTAATCCAATCACTTCCATTAGTCATACAGGACCTTTGGCTGGTTTGATACCAAGTCCAGAGTTACAAGAATGGCGAACGGCTAATCTAGCTATTCAAAACGCAAAAGAAGGAAATCTAATCGCAAATTGTGGGGTTTTTGGACGTAAAAAAAAAGCTTATAAAGACAAATATTTGGCTAAACACAACGCTGTGTTTGATCAATTAGACCTTGTTACTTATGAAGAAGTTATTCATTTACCGGCTTTTATGAGAAAGACTCTTGTTTTATTAGGAGCTCATGGAGTCGGTCGAAGACATATCAAAAATACTTTAATCACAAGTCAACCAAACAGTTTTGCCTATCCGATACCACACACGACTCGTTTGCCTCGTAAAGACGAAGAAAATGGTAAAAATTATTATTTTGTAACCCATGAAGAAATGATGAGAGACATTGCTAATAATGAATACTTAGAATATGGTACACATGAAAACGCTATGTACGGAACAAAATTAGAAACAATTCGAAACATCCACAAACAAGGCTTAATAGCCATTTTAGATGTTGAACCACAAGCTTTAAAAGTTCTACGTACAGCTGAATTTGCACCGTTTATAGTGTTTATAGCAGCGCCTGATTTATCCCAAATGAAAGACTTGAAAGGAATAAATGTAATCTTCTTGTTTTTTTTTGTTTATTGATTATTCATGAGAGCATTAATTTATTTATTATCTGTAAAAAAAAAACATAATTAAATCCTAAAATTATTTTTTTCTTTTAACACAAGGATGGAAGCTTGGAGCGTTTAGTGCGAGAAAGTGATTTATTAAAACACACTTATGGACACTTTTTTGACATGACAATCATTAACAATGATATTGAAGAAACAATACGAATATTACAACGAACAGTGAATAATTTATGTAGTCAAGCACAATGGGTACCTGTCTCATGGGTATATTGAAGTTTTAAGAAGAAAAAAAAATTTTTTTTTTTCGTATGCAATTTTTAAGAATCTAGAAAAGTATTTTTTTTCTTATTTTTTAGTCAGATAAAAGTTTTAAACAAAAAAAAATAGATTGGTTCACACAAAATGTAAATAAATCACCTTTATTTAAAGAGAAAATAATTTTTTTTGTTGACAAAAAAAGCTTTTATTTTTTTTTGCATTTTGGTTAATTTTTTGAATAAAAAGTTTTTGAACAAAAAAATTCTATTTACTCCTACTTGCCGCCGGATCTTTAATCACCTGTGTGTCTTGACATGAATTAAAATATATTTAATGGTACTTTTAAAATGGGTGTTCGACTTTTTTATACTTTTCAGTGATCCTTGATTTACATATTATTTATATATGGGACTATGAAGTACAAGCCTGGTCATTCAGAAGTTTCAAAACTGAACTTTCTTGAACGTTCACGTTTAGCCGAATACATCCGAACGTTCAAAAGCTTTCGGAACCTTTCGGAAAGATTAAGACACTTTTAAATGATTGGCAAAAAAATAAATTAACGCCAAAAAGTTAAAGCGACTCTTAAAATCAAAAGTTTCAGAGAGAATTATCAGGAGATCCATTCAGACATTATGATGGAAGTATCAAAGGACACGTTATTGCCAAGCTGTCTCACCTAAGAACAGAATAGAATGTAGAAGTAAGATTTTACAGTCGGCAGATATGGTTTAGAAACTCAAAAAGAGGATTCTTCAATGGGGAGAGTTGGAGTTTATAAACAGAAATCAGAAGATCCATGTTTAGCTGGGATTTCTAGAAGAGGAGCTACTCGTCCAGCTTTATTTCCAGACAAACTCTAGATTGTTTCGTTTCAAAGATTGTTTAGTGAATACATTCATCCATTTATAAACGAAAATTATCCTTTGTCACATCGTCTTTATATGGATAAATTTTTTTAACGTTCGGATGTATTCGGCTGAACGTGAACGTTCAAGAAAGTTCAGTTTTGAAACTTCTGAATGACCAGACTTGTATGACGTTAACTGTTATCAAGAATTGGTTGATCTCTTCAAAATCAAGTTAAAATCATTCAATGTTTATTTTTAAAATTTTAAATTTTTTTGAAAAAATAAATTAAAAGCCTCTCAAGTTTGAAGCACGTTTTTTCAAAATTATTTTGTAAACAAAAATCCCATGACTTGATCAAAACCTTATTCCCAATACAGACAAAGTCACAAAAAAAATTAAAAAAAATTGTGTAATTCCATTTCGTGATTTTAGCGAAGCGGACTTTTTAGGACTAGAACCAAAAATAAAAATTATGTAAAAACAATCAAGTCTACCTTTATAAAAAATCTAAAAAAAAATCAAAAAGCTTTGTTTAAAAATTTATTTTATTTCTAAGATATCTTGATGTTTAATTTATTTTTTTTTATGTTTTACAGGTAAGAAAGCCTTTCGTGCCATTGTAGTTACAGTTTGTTTTTTTTTTTCAAGAGATTAATTAAATTCGTTTCATTCGGAGAGAGAGAGAAAAAAAAAATTTTGAAATTTTTTTTACCATTCTCATTTTTTAAACTGTTGTTTTTCCATGATGTTGTTAGCGTACATTAATTGCGTGCTTTTACTCGCTACAAGTGTATGTCCGTTACCTAATTTGGTAAGTATCTACAACTAAAAGTATTTTAATTTTTTATTAACACTTTAACTTAGATCGGTTCTCTTTCGCAACAAATTTTAAACGAAATCGGTGACAAAACGATCAAAGAAGCAGTCGACGATGTAAGTAATCTAGTGAACCAAGTAAACCAACAGGGAATCGAGTCTATTCTTCCTCAAAAAACTGAGGACATTATCAATCCACTTGAAGACTTGTTAAACAACATTGATCCAAATCTTAACTCAACAATCCAAGATTTGACTCAAAATTTACAAAACTTTTTAAGTAGTGACCCAAATCAACAATTATTATTGTTACAAAATTTAGCCAATTTGAGCATTAGTGAACAGGATCTAATTCGAATTGTCAACTCTTTATTCAATTCGAACGCTAGTAGTTTAAGTGATTTGATGACTCTTGCCGAAAATAGTTCTTTCATTCAAAGCTTGCTCAATGATCAATCATCGCTTACTTTATTGAATTCATTCTTAACCGATCCAAGTTCAGTTACTCTTCAAGATATTGTAACTTTAATATTTAAATTTATGTATCCTTACAATTTGACTGAGACTCAAAGACTTCATTTACAAAAATTCATACCCGAGTTAATTGTCAAATTGACTCAGGTTCAAAGTCTATCCGATGTATATACGATACTTGAACCGATTATTTTCTTCCATTTGGAGTACTACATGAACAACTCGGCTTGGTCTAAAAATTTAACTCAAAACTCATTAATTGATCAATTCCTACATACAAACACATTGACTTTGGTTGATCTAATGCAAATTCTACAACCGTTTGCCTCAAATTTGATACCTGATAAATTTATTCGTGAGACCATATTCCTACACTTACCATCAGTTATACAACGACTTACACTTGCCAATACAACTCAAGAATATCTTGACATTGGACTCGAATTTTATTTGACCATAAGACCGTTTTTCAATCTAACAACTCAAGTTCAACTAGACAAACTTCTTTATGTCTTAGAATATGCTATTTCAAGTCAAATGAGTTTAACCCAATTGTTGCCAATATTACAACCATTTATTTCAAGTTATCTACCCGATGAGCCTTTACTCAAAGAATTTATATTTCTTCAATTACCTCAAATAGTCGAACAAATACTCAACAATAATTTAAGTGGGTCACTAATTGCAGACATTTTAGAAAATTTAATAACTCAAGTTTACAAAAGCCCATCGTTTACTCAATTGTTAGAGTCGTTAAAACAGAACATTACTCAAAGCGTTTTGGGTCTACCTTTGTTCGAAATGGTCTCAATTCAAAATATTTTGTACAAAATAAGTTTGAATTATAGCCTTACCCTAAGCGATTTTGTAAACGCATATCTCGATTATATGAAACAAGAACCTCTTAGTGAGACCCTTACCCATCATTTGGATGTATATTTACCAGATTTAATAGGAAAATTATCTCGTTCGAATTCAACTGATCAGGTTTTAGAATTATTTCAACAATTAATTATGACACACTTTGATTATTATCTCAACACAACAGATATTTTAACAATTCTTCTCGAAAATGTTAAAAATATAACCTATGTAAATCAATTTTTACAACTCGAATCAGTTCAAACCGTTCTATTCAAATTCTATTTGAATGGATTCGAGGCGTTAATGTTAAGCGATTTTGTTTACATTTATCTTGATTACATGAAACTACCACCATTAAGTGATGTACAAAAACAACATTTGGACATTTACTTGCCAGACTTGTTGAACAAACTTCAAAGCTCATCTGACTTGTATTCAGTCTTGGAACCAATTATTTCGTATCATTTAAATTATTACTTAAACGTCAATCCGTCCATACTTGAAAATTTAATAAATTCTTACTTAAATGACATTCCATTTGTTCAAAGTCTACTTGGTTTTGTGAATACAATAAATCGCAACAGTACTCAATACAAACATTTATTCGAGTATGTACCTGAATTTGTATTGAGCTTATTCGCTATGAATAGCACTGATGACATGGTTATCAAGATTAAATTAATGGCGATATATCATATCAATATGGGAGTCGAAAGCGGAGTTTTGTTAGACTACTTGGACAATTTATACTCAAATTTGACAATGTCTTTATTTAATTTAACATTCGGTCCAATCTTCGAAACTCCAGATTTCTTGAATTTATATGTTGAATTTTTGAAAAGCTACCTGTATACATACGATTTACTCGAGTCATTTTATTCAGTATCAAATTTAACCCAAGATTTTTTGCTTAAACAATCAATTGGTCCATTAAAAGGTTTAATTCGAATGTTATCACCTAAAATCTATGAATTTGCATACGATCAAAGTGATCATAAAATAGTGTTAGCCTATGCTGTACACGCTGGTGAACAAGCTCTACATGAACAACTAAGAGTTATGGGCATACCGTATGATAATGTTTTCTTAGGTACAACTCCAACAACAACTCGAAGAACAACAACAACCCGTCCAATTGAAATCGACATTGCCGAAATAATCAACATGGGCAATGCTAATAAGTTTGACATAAACAAATTTTTAGGCGATTCAGGTTCAAAGAATGATTTAAAACCTTTTAATTTTAACAGCAACAATGGCAACACTGACGGCCCTGAAGATTATTATTAAAATTTCTTATCTTTTTTTAAAAAAATTTTCTTTTTTTCGGTAAATTTAGATTGACTTTTAGAATTTTGTAATTTTAACTTTATTCAATAAAATTTAAAAAAAGAAAATTTTCAAAAACGAATTTATTAAAGGAAAATAATTTCTTAAAAAATATTTAACAAATTTCTAAATTTCGATTGGTTTCGGATTTGGCTTTCGTATATGTCTCATATTGGCACCTAAATCCTGTGGTTTAAACGGTGCTAAACGACCGTATGGTTTAGGTATTGGTAATTCAATTTCGTTTTGTGGTATATAGGCGTTTGGTCTTGGCTCAGCTGTCGTTACATAACCATCTGGCATTGTGTAAACAATCTTATCCTCAGGCTAAAAAATAACAAAAAAAATTTATCATTTGTTACAAGATTTATGTTTTATGTTTGCTTTGTTGTGTGTTCATTTATTTTATTACTTAACTTAACTTATGTAACTTATGTCTCTTTCAACAAGTTATAACATTTTGGATAGATTGATCAGCAACAATACGATAGTCAATAATCGTAAATAGTTGCGTAAACGGAAGAACAACCGCATTAATCAATCTATATACTGCACGGCTCCTGAAAAAAAGGCGTACGGTTGGATGGTATGGTACGGTACGCTCCGATACGGTCCGGGGTACGCCTTTTTTCAGGAGCCGTGCAGTATATATAATCTTTAATAGGAAACTCGGATATAATTACGAATAAGTTTCTCAATAAAGGTAACGGAAAAGCTCGAGTTATAGGGCATGTTGCAAATGGCGAACTCATAAAAAAGCTCCCATCTTTTTTCCATAGAAAAACATGTCGTAAATAAAGGATATCCCTTATTTGCGACTTGAAAAATCTTACCGTTTCTTTCGGAATTTTACTATTCTTCAATCTTTCTTCACTATCCAAGAATCTTAACCATTCTTGTTCAATATCATCACTTGGGGCTTCTCCTTTTTCAATACGACTGTAATACTGATCCAATAACAACTCTTTTGTTTTAAGTTCTTCTTGTAATTTTAACGCTTTCGCTTGGGTTATACTCAATTCGGACACCGAGGCCATCATTTTTTTAGTCGTATCTTTCACTTGTGATTGTATATGATTTACTTTTTTAGCCAAACTTAGCGTATCGTCTTTACTCGTGTCAACTTTATTATGAATTCTTTCAGTTAAACGATTAACTTGTTCAATAATGAGATCTTTTTCTAAACATTGCTCTTCGACTTTTGCCAATTTGAATTCGAGTTCCTCCAACTTTTTGACAACCGACTCGGCCGATTCTTCAGGACCTTCTAACAAACGTATTCTTGTCGGATCGTTACAATTTTCCATTTGTTTTTCAAGTTTTAATAAATGATTTTGACAATCGACTAATTGAGCTCTTAAAACATTTAACTCGTTTTGATACGCGTCCTCGCTTGGTGCTTGTTTTCGATACAAATTCAATACACGCTTTTCTTCTTCAAGACGAAGTCTTAAAAACCTCAACTCTTCTTCTCTTGCTTGAAGTTCTATATTCCCGTTTTTAATTAACGCTTCCTCAGCGTTACTCTTTTCCATTATTACACACAACTCTTCGCTTCTCTTAATCAACTCAATACCCCTTGTATTTCTCTCCTTAATTGAGTCTTCGTATCGTTTTCTCAAACGAGTCGATTCTTCTTCATTATAATTTACAATATTATTGTAGTTGTTTATGTTCATTGTTTGTTGTTCTTGAATGTCTTTGAGTTCTTCGAGAATTTTTTTTTGTTTCTCTTTTTCGTTTCGAATTGAGTCTCTTAACGAAACTGAATTGGCGTACTTGAGACGCTGTCGTTGTAATTGCTTCTCTTTTTGAGATGAACTAGTCCTCAATATTTCATATTCGTTACCTAAAATTTTTAACTTTTCTCTCATCTCAGCTGCTCGTTGGGTGCAAACTTGAATTTGATTGACACATTTATTACGTTCGTTTTTAATCACATCGTACATTTTAGCAAAGTCTTGGAGTCTAAAAGAGTTACTCAATGAGTGCTTATTAAAAGCGTATTTGTTAATAAACTTACTTTATTTTAAGCTCTCTCAATCTTTTTTGATGTTCTTCGATCAAGTTGTCTTTAATTTTCAAGTCTTCAAGAGCTTTTTTGTATCGAGTTTCAGCCTTCATGAACTCTCTTGCTTTTTGTTCCTTTTCGTCAGCTTTAATCGCAGCCAAACGAGTTACTTCAACAGCTTGTATTCTACAATCACTTTGTTCACATAACAAATGCTCTTCAACTTCGATACGAGTTTCGACTTTAACTTTTTGAATGTTCGTATCGGCATGTTCTTTTGTCAATTCTCGTTTCAAAGCTTCAACTTCTCGAGTCAATTCTTTTCTTTTTTCAAAAAGTGAACCATCATTCGAAGGCTGTTGGGCTTTTTGAGCCATTATTTTTTCATGTTGAAGTCGTATATTCATCAACGAGTCCATTCCGGCTTTTAGTTGTAATTCAATTTTTTTCAAATTCTTAGTGTCTCTTTCCTTCTCTTTTTGAATTCGAATAAACAAATCGTATTCCGATTTTTTATCTGCCAAAACATGTTTTAAACTCAACTCCAAAGTAGACTTGTCCGATAGCAAAACAACCTCTTTTTCTTTTTCCAATTCGTATTGTTTAGTCAAATCGTTGAACTCTTTTTCCTTTTCGAAGCTGGCGTTCTTTTCTTTGTTAACTTGATTAATCAAATCAGTCCGTTTGTCCTCATTGTCCATTCTTAACTTCTCAGATTGTTCCAATTCAGTGTTCAAGATGTCAATTTGTTTCTCAATAATTTGAATTTCTTTCGATACATCGTCTTTTTCCATGCTAAATTTATCGAATTCTTTCATGTACTGATTTGGTAAAAGATTTTCTTTAACATAATCGTCTTTTAAATTTTCAACTTTATCCAAAATATCTCTGTATTCTTTTCGTTTTTGTTCCATTATTAAATTTCTGTCTCTCAACATTTGTTTAATATCGCTTATTTCTTCTTGACGTTGTGATATTTCACGTGATAACTCGCTATTTTGTAATTTTAACTCTTCAATTTGACGTTCCAATTCCTGAGGCTTAGGCATTCTCGCATACTCTCGATCAAGAAGTTGTTTGTCTTCTTCTAAACCTGCAAGTTTATACTCGAGATTATAAAGGCGTTCTTCAGCACACGAAGCATCATTCTCTGTCTTTAAATACTGAGCTCTTAATTTCAAGACCTCATTTGTCAAGTTGTCGGGAAACGCGTCGGCTTTTTGCAATACTTCATGATTTTCCTCCAATTTTTTTAAACACTCCTTGGATTCTTTTAATAAACGAGCTTCGTTTTCACGCGATTTTTTAAGCGTGTTATGAAGCTCAATGTATTTAGCCTTTAACTGAGCCACTTGCGTACCCGTTAATTTACCATTTTGGAAGAGCTTAAAAATAAAATTCATTAAAAGATAAAGGTTTGAATAGGGGGGTCATACTTCTTCTAGACATTGAAAGGCGGGAGTAGAACTTATTTCGACATGATTGTCGTCTTGATGATAAATTTTAGGCGCTATTGCACTTATAGGTCTATGATCCGATTCAGGATCAAGATTAATTTCAGGCGAGATGGCTTTTTCAATTTTCAAATCGGGATTTGGTATTGATGATCCGTGTTGATAGAACGGATTTGAATAATTATCGTACATGTCCTCATCTTCATCTGAATCATTTGACGAGTTATTTTCATGAAATCTATTTGGTAATTCGTTTTTATCCTCAGGTGTCTCGGTCAAAAACGCTGACTTATTTGGATCACTCATAACTTTAAACGTATTTTAATAAACCGAATCGAAAAAAAATCATAATTTTTTTTTGTTAATGATTAGCTTTTTTTTCTATTAACGAAAATAAACTTTAAAAATAAAATTGTTGCCATAGAAACTAGGAATATAGTTTTATAATATTATAATTTGTGTGGAAATAGAGTCTTATGTGTTACTTTAAAGGTCTTTTAAGGGAAAAATTAAGAAATTTTTTATAAAATTTTTATTTTTAAAAAAAAATTAAAGAGAGGACCATTTTATAACTACAATTCACTGTGATGTCTATTTTTAAATCGTTGTTGCATTTCGTTTCTGATTTGTTCTAAATCTTCCATTCGAATTTTTTTTCCTTGAGATCTTTCAAGGACTTGATTTTTGTACCATTCTTCGGCTTCTTGTTTAGTTTTCTAAAGAAAATATTTTTAAATTAAACAAAATAATTACATGATGAGTTTATGAACGACTTACGAAGGTATATACTGATCCTAAAGAGAATAGGATTAGAATCAAAGCGAATATTAAGCTTAAAATTTTCATCTTTTTTTCAAAAATGCAAATTTAAAACAGAAAAAATAGAACTGTGCTTAAATAATTTTAAATTTTTTTGCTTATTTGGCAAAAAATTATGCCTCGAGACTTTTGTTCAGGTAAACAGAATTTAAAAAAAAAACATTTCTCAATGGTTTCTGAATTCAATGGATGAATATTTGATTTTAAGCTTAGTTTCGTGCTTTTTTTAAATGCTTCTATACACTCATTTACTAGAAGGAAGAACCTATCCGAGAGTAAATGAGTTAATTTTACTTGAGTTAATAATTGATTTATACAAAATTTAGAAAAATAAATTGAATAAAAATTATCGAATATTCTTGGGTCTTCATTCAGATCCAGGCAATCAATCTTGCTTATGATCTTTGAACAAATGTTCTTGAATATTAAATCATCATATTTAGATCTTATAATTATAGTCTCTAATGTTCATAATATAATAATTATAAGCTTGTTATTGCTTCTTAACTTATAGTTTTTTCGTGTCATCCCACATTTTAAACCTATTGGTGCGTTTTGATCACAAGCTAATTTGTTTAAAAGACTCAAAATCCTACCTACCACACGATATTGAAAAGCTTGAAGACCATAACCTTCTATAAAAAGAACTTATTTCGAGTATAGAACCATTTTCGAATCGAAAACGTAACAATTTTCTCAACGTTAAGTAAAACATGCGACCAAGTTTTTCGATTCGATATCAATAAAAAAAAAGACTAAGAGATATGCAATAATAAAAGCACGATCATAAAAGAATTAGCCAAACTTGAGACGGTTATCAATAGTGACTCCTAATAGTTTAAATTTGAATAAATTTGACTACAACTTTTATTGTTAGTGTATCAGATATCTTAAACTCAGTCGGTAACTGGATACGCTTATTACATAATAAACGTTTTATCCCAGTTAATATAAAGACGATTATGTTTATACCAATCGTCTAAAAGTTCTAAAAAATTGACAAAACTAGCGTTTGAAGATTTTCATCTGAAGCTATAAGAGTTGTGTCATTAGCAAAGAGTTTGGAAAGGGCATTTGTTAGATATTTTGGCAAATCGCTTACCCAAGATGATGATGATATGATCTTGATGTCATGATTTTTGAAACATACGGATAGAATTTCGTGTAGAGCAGTTTCACACGAATGACCAGCTCTAAAGCCATGTTGATTTTGATCAAAGATGTTTAATGAATCGAAATACTCTTTGACCCTTTTTATGAAGTGGCGTCACAATTGAACACTTCCATTCATTAATGTAAATACCACTGTAAATACATTCATTAAATAGATTTGCAAGAAATGATGAAATGTTTTTACTTGAGATTTTAAGTACTTTGACGGATTTGTCATTTAATGAATTTGAGTCTAATGACAACAGTACTTTTTCTAATTGATTAGTAGTTAGTAGCATAAATTTAAACGAATTGTTTAGATTTAATCTAAGGTTTTTACTTAAGTTTTCGTATGTATTTTGCTTGGAAAAAATAAAATAAAAATTTTATTTAAAATAATTATTTGTTTGATTAGGGTTATTAATCGAAATCACGAAAATCTTCATCATCATCTCTGTCTCTCATTGAGCCAAAACCAAATCCTGGAAAGAGTTGACGCTTAAATCTAAAACCATTTGAAAGAGAATCTGCTCCAACCAGCCTTAAATTATTTGAAATATTTAAAATTGAAATTAATAAAACGAGGACGAGTACAAAAATTTTCATTTTAATTGTTTTTGTTTTATTTTAACATTAATTTCATGGATCCTTAAATACTAATTTTCAAGAATTTTTTAGAAATTTTTTTTTAAATTTTTAGAATACTTTTATTTTAATAATTCTTTTTTTAAACTAAGAGCCAGCTTATCAGAATATTTTATTATTACGTTTCATAAAAAAAAAATTTTTAAAGAAACTTGCAGCTTAAATGGTCTTCTAAAATTTAAATCCTTCTGGTCTTTATGAGTTTCAACATCGAGCTTTGGAGAGGATGATGTCCTTCTCTTATAAAATTCTAACATTTGATAAAACGGCAACACAACTCAAAAAACATGTTAGCGGGTGCTTATGCAACCTAACTGCTTGCTTGGTTAAGGGTCCTTTCATACTAGTAATATAATGTTACTAGTCAGTTGCATAGTTTCATAAACTTAACTTGGTTATTTCTAAACTTAAATATTTAGAATGCATTTAGTTCATTCTATCTTTTATATCTAATAGTTATGAGAAGTACTAATAATACAGTATGTCTAATAAATTTAGAAATTAAGAAAAATAAAATAAAATAATTAATTTAATCATAAATTTTAAAATAATTAAAACTTATCGGAGTAAACTAACCATCCTATATTGTAGATATTTTCATCAGCTATCTTTTGATATGTCGGAAATCCCAAACAAATATTCCAGTCACTCCTAATTTTGTCTCTAACTTCCCAGATGAAAATTAAGTAAAAAATAAATTGTCTATAAAGTTTATAAATTTGATTTTCGTAGAAAATTAAACCACACCCAATCTATCCTTGAGATTTTTTTTTTTGGGAATGTCAGAACAGCTCTTAAAATTAATTTTGAAAAGCACTCCAATATAAATACCATGTACTTAACATTAAAAATCGCTGAGTTCCAAAACCTATACAGCATTTCTAATTTTACCATAAAAATGGGTAAAAAAAAAGTAACCGAGGCCCAAAGATGGCAAATAATTGGTCTGTTAAAAGACAAGACCAAGTCTCAAAAAGAAATAGCGGAGTTAGTTGGTGTTTCCGAGAAATGCGTCTTTACAATCAAGCGAAATTATGAAATCACTTCCTGTTGCAAAGAATTACCAAGGTCTGGTAGACCACCAAAGCTTACCAGTCGTGATGAATCATACATTTTTAGAAAGGTCAGAGTCAACCCTTCGATCAGCTATAGGCAATTAGCTGCTGACTTTGGTTCTACATTTGATGAGGTTAGAGTTAACAAAGACACCATAAGAAAAATTCTATTGAAAAAAAAAATTCAATCGTATGATGCTATAAGAAAACCCCTATTGACATTTAAAGACAGACTAAAAAGGCTCAAATGGTGTAGAGAACGACAAGATTGGACAATTCAAGATTGGTCTAAAGTGATTTTCAGCGATGAGTCAAATTTCGAGGTCCTAAACCGAAAATCAAGAGTATTTGTCAAAAGATTCGCAAATGAGAAGTATCATCCGAAGTTTTGTTTACCAAGGCTACAGAACGGTGGAGGTTCTGTAGGAATTTGGGGTTGCATTAATTACAATGGAACTGGGTGCTGCACTATTTATACTGGCCGAATAAACCAATTTGTCTACAAGAAAACCCTGGAAAATGAATTATTGCCATCAGCCGAGCTATTTTTCGAAGAAGGACAAGATTGGATTTTCCAATAAGACAGGTCAAGCGCTCTTACCGCACACTCCATTCGAAACTGGTTTGAAGAGAAACAAATAACTGTACTTCCCTGGTGTTCTAGACCCCCAGATCTGAATCCTATCGAAAACTTGTGGTCATATATTGACCATAAATTGGTAAAAACTAAGATGACGTCAATTGAGCACTTAAAGACGGTTCTGTTTAACGAATGGTTGAACGTAAAGACTGAAATCGTTAAAAATTTGATTGAATCTATGCCAAAACCTATCGCGGCATGTATCAAAGCTAAAGGCGGTCATTTTAAATGTTAAAAAGTACAATTTCTAAACTTTATAGACATGTTTTTTTACTAAAAAATGTTTGTTCGTTTTTTGTCGAATTTTTTTATTTTCATTTTTTTTTTATCTATCCTTATTTTTGTATTTTTCCGATGTAAAACTTTATGATGAATAAAAATTTAAAAGAAAAATTCAACTTTTTTTTTCTTAACCGCCAGATCTCTCAAAAACAAACCAGTCCCAAAATAAAAAATTTGAATTTCTAAATTTTCTAGACATACAGTAGAAATATATTGTAATTAATAAAGAGTTTAGCCGAACAAATATTATATTTTATTCACTCTTATTTCCACAACTACGCCCGCCAACAAGTGGTGCCGTGACCAGTATAAAATAAACACGTATATGGCGAATACTTTTATTTTAATAATTCTTTTTTTTAACTAAGAGCCAGCTTATCAGAATATTTTATTATTACGTTTCATAAAAAAAAATTTTTTAAAGAAACTTGCAGCTTAAATGGTCTTCTAAAATTTAAATCCTTCTGGTCTTTATGAGTTTCAACATCGAGCTTTGGAGAGGATGATGTCCTTCTCTTATAAAATTCTAACATTAGAAGCCGAAATTAGAAGCTGTGAAATCAATCCAATTTCAGCTTCCAATTGACCACCAAATATCTCAAACGAAAAGTCTTTGAATTGTAAATATCTTAACGAACTCTTAAATTTTTCGAAATCCAATTCAAAATTCCAAATACTCCACTTAAACATAAATTCAATTCTAAATAACCTGTACGATGTAAACGAAATCCTCAACTCAAGAAAATATGACCTGGTTTATTTTAGTGAAACAAAACTTGACGAAACAATACCTAACTCTTTTTTTATTAACAAATATTATTGTAAAGTCAGACTTGACAGAAATAGACATGGTGGTGGTGTGCTAGTTTTTGTTAAAAATGGTTTAGTTATAACTAAAACAGTCCTATTAGACGAATTAGAACTAATTTATACCCAAATAAAAATAAATAATCAAAAATTTAACTTCGTCTATTGTTATCGAGCACCGAACACAAAGGAGAAAGATTTTCTAGACAAACTAGATGATTTTATACACACACTGAACTTAGCAGAGCCAATTTTTATTATTGGAGACCTAAATATGATTTATGACCCAAATCGTGACACCAACATTGTTGACTTTACCAAGAATAATGATCTTGTAAACTTTGTCTACAAACCAACCAGAGTATGTTCAAAGTTTTACAGAAAAACAAACAAAACAAAACGCACATCAACTTTAATAGATCTTTTACTACATAATGGAAATATAGTTGAAGAAACCGATGTGATTCCATGCCCATTCAGTGATCATAATTTTGTTGTTGCGAACTTATTAATCAAGAAAACGATCAATTAAATGTTGAATCATTCAGATCAATTAAATGTAGAAACCTCTGTCAATCGAACTTATTAGAAATTTACTGCTTGAACTTACTGCTCCCAAATTGAGACGATCGATTTCAAACCGCTTCAATCACTCACAAGTATTGATAAGAAATGGCAACTTTTTAAAAGTCAACTTTTAAATGTAATTAATCGAATAGCCCCAGAACGAAAAATTAAAATCAAAAAAAATTCGTATTTTCCGTGGTATGATGATGAACTAATCAAACTCAAACTTCTTAAAGACTCAACATACAAAAGATATAAACGCACAGACGACCTAAACGATAAAGATATGTATGATTATTACAACAAAATATTCAAAGACTATAATGATCAAAAACTGATCGAATATTTCAAGGACAAGTCAATGAATGACTTTAAAACCTCTAAAAAGTTTTGGGAATTTTATAGCTCAAAAATCAGTATAAAATCTGATAAGAGTGAAAACAATCCTATCAGTCATGTAAAAAAAGATGGTTAATTAACAATAGATGATGGATTAACAAGATGATTAAAATAGATGGTTGATTAACAAGCATATTCAACTGTTTTTTTACGTCGATCTCGTCATCATCTGATTCCACTTTGGCTGACTCTACAGAGTTTATTGAGAGAGTTATCCCTCGACGCGAATTGAAACAAAAAAATGATTTCAAGTTCAGCCTAACAAATGCGAACGAAATAAATGCCTTACTAAATGACATACAATCTACTAGTGCCCAAGGTATAAGCGGTATCCCAACCAAAATATTCAAACTTTCGTCATCCAAACTTAGAACTGTGATAGCATATTTTTTCAACTGTTCAATCGTTAGTTGTGCCATTCCGACCGAGTGGAAAACCGCTGTAGTGACTCCGCTATTCAAAAAGAAAGGTAATGCTGATGACATAAATAACTATAGGGGCATATCTATTCTTCCCCCCATTGCAAAACTCTTTGAAAAATTAATCCACAAACAATTACTAGCATTTCTCAACTTAAACGAATTCATCTCAAATGACCAACATGGATTCAGACTAAATCACAGCTGTGAATCAGCTTTACACGAAATTATTTCGAAAATGAACGATATTAAAAGTTAACGCTTAATCGGACTTATTTTATTCATAGACTTTAAGAAGGCTTTTGACTCAGTCGATTCAAGACTACTGTTACTAAAGCTAAAGCTTTATGGTTTTTCCAATACAGTCTTCCCTCGTTAATCCGACCCCACGACTATCCGGAACCCTCGTTTTTCTGACACCATGATGAATTCCCATAACCATTCCCATGTGGAACCATTAAAAACAACCTCGTTAATCCGACAAAAAATATTTCACCCGTTAAATCTAATACATATAAAAATGATTCAGTAATTCAGAACATGAAAAAATTTGCTTTCATTTTTTTTTGTATTGTCAAATATTTCCTTTTGTTTGCACAATGGCGTCTCTTCTAAATAATAAAGTTCACGAATTTAACTCGAATCTAATCAAACAAAAATTATTTTCATCACCTAAACCACCTCGAGCAGATTTAACTCTTGATCAAAAACGTTTCTTTGCTTCTTTGAAACAAATTTAACCCGAGCGGGATTCGAACTGACACTTTCGTGAAGCATTGATAAACCGACGATACCAACTGAGCTACCATTCCCATCAAACACATCGCCCCGTAATACAGAAACAGTCAGAAAATTTGCTCCCTTTGCGGGGATTGAACTTCCTACCCTCTGCTTGCAAGACTAGCTCGCAAACCGCTCGGCTATACGGGTTTTCATTTTCGTAATAAATTTAAAGTTAACATTGGACGGTCCACAATTCATGACCTTTAAGTTAAAGTCGTTCTTTTGTTTAAATTTTTATTGATCCGACAATTTCACTCAAAAACTTGATTTCCGGATTATCGCATATCCGACATTTCCAATAATCCGACATTAAGCCGTTGACCCAAAGTGGTCGGATTAACGAGGGAAGACTGTACTGCCATTGAACTCTTAAAGTCCTACTTTACTAATCGAGATCAATATGTAAAGATTGGTGAATCTATCTCAGACCCACTGAGTATTAGGCTTGGTGTCCCACAAGGAAGTATACTCGGGCCTCTACTTTTCCTTATTTTCATAAATGATATTATAAGCCACTTAAGCGATTTTATGGACAAATTATTTGCGGATGACACTACAATCTTAAAAACTGGTCAAATATTGTCAAATCTTATCGATGATTTCAATTAATCTATTCAAAGATTAATATCGTGGTGTAGATTTAATCGATTAGACATAAACTGGAACAAAACAAAAGTAATGTTTATCTCGAACAAAAAAAAGTGTATTACCCCAAGCTCGATAGTGATAGGGAGCAATGAAATAGAAGTTGTTGATCATTTTAAATTACTTGGTGTTACGATTGACAATAAACTGACATTTATTAAGTATGTAGCAGAACTTAGAAAGTCAATCAATAAGCGACTTTATTCGATCGATCGCCTTTTCTACCTTTGGCACAAAGTTAGGCTACAGTTTTATAAGCCATTCATTCTACCCCACTTTGACTACTGTATGCCGATTTTTATTTATTTCCCGAAAAGAGCACTGCAAAAACAAGCAAATACGTACAATTATACCCTTTACAAGCTATTAAATATACGGCTCAACGTCTCATATCTCGAAGATTTCAATGTCCTCAATTTAACACTCAACAAATTTAACTTGGACTGTTTTCAACACCGTGTAATAAAGAGACTATCTATATTTATTCACAATAATTTTCGAACATAATAACTCACCATCAAATCTCAAGTCAGTGTTTGTAAAAAATTACTCAATCAAACAAACTCAAATGGAGCTGAGAAACAAATATCATTTTTCTATACCATTCATTGGAAAATTCAATAATTTTGGAGAAAATACATTCGTCTTCTTTTACTCGAAATTCATAAACCATTTTTTAATAGACAAACTTGGAACGAAAATTACAAAGTTCAAACGGAGTATTGAAGATTCAATTGGATCAATCAGATGGTATATGATTCAATGAATCAGTTTTTGCAGAGTTTTTCCCAAATTTGATTTAAATTTTAAAACAATTTTTTTTCTATGAAAACTTATTTATTATTTTATTTGAACAGTTCTTATTTATTTTTTTTTATTATTTTCAATCGACCCATTTGGGCTCGACACTAGTCTCTTCGATTGAAATAAACTACTATGAAATGTTTTTACTTGAGATTTTAAGTACTTTGACGGATTTTTCATTTAATGAATTTGAGTCTAATGACAACAGTACTTTTTCTAATTGATGAGTAGTTAGTAGCATAAATTTAAACGAATTGTTTAGATTTAATCTAAGGTTTTTACTTAAGTTTTCGTATGTATTTTGCTTGGAAAAAATAAAATAAAAATTTTATTTAAAATAATTATTTGTTTGATTAGGGTTATTAATCGAAATCACGAAAATCTTCATCATCATCTCTGTCTCTCATTGAGCCAAAACCAAATCCTGGAAAGAGTTGACGCTTAAATCTAAAACCATTTGAAAGAGAATCTGCTCCAACCGGCCTTAAATTATTTGAAATATTTAAAATTGAAATTAATAAAACGAGGACGAGTACAAAAATTTTCATTTTAATTTGATTTGTTTTATTTTAACATTAATTTCATGGATCCTTAAATACTAATTTTCAAGAATTTTTTAGAAATTTTTTTTTAAATTTTTAGAATACTTTTATTTTAATAATTCTTTTTTTAAACTAAGAGCCAGCTTATCAGAATATTTTATTATTACGTTTCATAAAAAAAAAATTTTTAAAGAAACTTGCAGCTTAAATAGTCTTCTAAAATTTAAATCCTTCTGGTCTTTATGAGTTTCAACATCGAGCTTTGGAGAGGATGATGTCCTTCTCTTATAAAATTCTAACATTTGATAAAACGGCAACACAACTCAAAAAACATGTTAGCGGGTGCTTATGCAACCTAACTGCTTGCTTGGTTAAGGGTCCTTTCATACTAGTAATATACTGTTACTAGTCAGTTGCATAGTTTCATAAACTTAACTTGGTCATTTCTAAGCTTAAATATTTAGAATGCATTTAGTTCATTCTATCTTTTATATCTAAGAGTTATGAGAAGTACTAATAATAGAAATATATTGTAATTAATAAAGAGTTTCGTCGTCGAACAAATATTATATTTTATTCACTCTTATTTCCACAACTACGCCCGCCAACAAGTGGTGCCGTGACCAGTATAAAATAAACACGTATATGGCGGAGTTAAGTTTACAGTGAATAAATTCGAGTTTTAAGTGATGTTACGTTATATATATACCAATTTCGAGTTCAGATGAATTAAGTGCTGAATGGAAATGATTAAAATAAAATATTTGTAATCGTTCTAGGAGTTTCTTCATTTGATTTAAATTCAATACTGTTACAGTATTGAATTTAATTCGTTGTGTTACAGTATTACTGTAACACAACTATTTCATGATACCGTGATATTGACAGTGATTGTGATGTTTAAATTGATTCTGATAGATAATTTTAAAATTTATGAAATATGATTTGATTAAGAAAGGAAGATTATAATGCGAAAAAAACAAATTTAAGATTCTGAGCTCAAGTAGAAAAAGTATAATTTCTCGTTGGTCTGAAAATGTGTTTTTAAGTATGGGTAGTGTTCTTTCGAATGATTATCTTTTGAATTAAAAAAAAAAAAAAACTTGCACCACGAATTTTAGTGATCTATCTTAGTAAAGACATCCGAATGTTGATGATGTCGATGAGCATAGATAAGAAGTGATAACAAGAGATAGTTATTAATTTGACACAAGCTGAATGGATCTAAATTGTAATCAATAATTGTTTCTCTAGTAAAAATGATTCACTATTAAGTTATTAATCATCCAGTCTTTCAAGCTATTTCAAGTCAAACGTTCTCAAGATTGAATTATTAAAGCTTATCGAAAGATTCAAGAGAATTCAGTTTCTAAGTTGTAATGCTCTACGATCGTTAATTTGTGATCTTAACGCTTCGATAAGATGTTCCTTTAACATTAGAGACAAGTGCTGGACATTATGTGTGCTAGATTTTACATTATTACGGATTTGAAAACGGAAAACGACTCAACTGTCTTGTACTAAGCGTAATCAGAATCGTAAACTTCAAAATTTGACAGCTCATTCGAGATAATTTGATCCTAGATTTATATTCAGAATTTAGTTATATATGGATAAATTAACAGATGACGAAAACATGAAACAAAACATTTAAACCTCGTATTAAATATATCGGATAGATTGAAAACTTTCACAAGTTTGTGAGTATCGATCGTCTTACCGAAATCATACGAAGAGGAGAATTTAAATGTAATGGTCGTTATCTCCGGATTACTAAATTAAAAAAAAAGTTAATTGTTAGAAGCGTCATCTACTTGTTCATTTTCAAGAAACCGGTCTAGTTGCTATACAGTCAGAACCAATATTGATTGTATGTTAAATTATTGAAAAATGATATTCTGTCATTGACAAATGGTATAAGAAAGATCGTAGAACTTCAGCGATTTAATAAAAAAGAATCGTAATGCAAGTAGAATTCTATTTTTATAAACGATTCCTGGTATAGAAGAAGTGATGACTGTTGACTCATATTTAACTTTGTAGAAAAATACGCTCATTTCAAACCTTGTAAATGTTCTCAGCAAGTGTTAGTCTTGTTTTATTTGAGTGATAATTTAACTCATGGTGTCTAGTCTAAACGTAATTTGGTTATCGTTTTGCAAATAAAGTTCTAAGAAAAGTCAAATGGTAGCAAGTCTCAAAAGTGAATGACCGTAAATTATTTTAAAATATCGTAGACTTCCAATCGTTGATGTAGTTAATTTATAATTGACACAATGGAATAGTTTGGCAAAAGAATTACGCATTTGCTGTTGAACATATTGATAAGAAATCGCTTTAATAGCTAATCATGTTTCTTAAATTTTATAAACGTAAGGTTGAGCAAAGACCAAACAGCAATTAAAGAATTGACGCTGTATCAATAGATGATAATACATTAAATGTTTTTTTCATTCAAAGATATTATACGAGTTCAATTTTCGTGAAATGTTCTAAAACAATCAAGATTATATAGCTCGATATGATTATTGTCATCAAAGAAATAGGGACAAGATCATAGAGTTATCGATGGTTAGAAAAAAATAAAAATTCTTGAAGCTTGTAATTTCAAGTCAGTTCCTATTTGTATCGTTTTGTAGGTTTTCAATTAGTGTTATCTGGTTAGGTGAGCCTTAGTTTAACAATTTATCGATTGAAAGAGAGGGGTGCCAAATGCTTAATTTATAAATTGGGCTTAGACCGTTTCCGATTTTGATTAATGACAAAACTGAGAGTTAGATGCTGAAATGTGTTTCATTAAAGCTAAACAAATAGATCTGAGTTAATCGAAATCAAAAAAATTTGAACCATAGACTTTTTTTTTGTTGTTGATAATGATCAAAGTTTATTTGTTAAATCTATTTTTTTACCTAAGCTAAGAAATAATTATAAATTAGTGTTTGCAACAAAGTCAGGGCGCGGGGAACGGCAGATCCAATTATTGGTATAATTGGATAAGGACCACGGGATGCCCTCGGCAGTGGATAGGAACAAGCTACCTCTCTGAGGAAAGGCCTTCCACATATAGGCCTTGGACGGTGTGTTATACCCGGTAAAGAAACCGGCGGGC
The DNA here is from genome assembly GCA_022207745.1 of Brachionus rubens. NCBI lineage: Eukaryota > Metazoa > Rotifera > Eurotatoria > Ploima > Brachionidae > Brachionus > Brachionus rubens. The sequence continues at coordinate 6,690,311 of JAJVHD010000001.1, read as the reverse complement.
CACCGTAGTTAGACATACCCGTAGGTTCGAGTACCGAAGAATATCACAAAGAGGTGATATTAAAAATCGTGGCCGCGTGTATAAGTAGAGATCCGGTACTCCAGCAATGAGGTCATTGCTGCTTAACCAGGAGGAGTGTGTTAGCGGGTGCTTATGCAACCTAACTGCTTGCTTGGTTAAGGGTCCTTTCATACTAGTAATATACTGTTACTAGTCAGTTGCATAGTTTCATAAACTTAACTTGGTTATTTCTAAACTTAAATATTTAGAATGCATTTAGTTCATTCTATCTTTTATATCTAAGAGTTATGAGAAGTACTAATAATAGAAATATATTGTAATTAATAAAGAGTTTCGTCGTCGAACAAATATTATATTTTATTCACTATTATTTCCACAACTACGCCCGCCATTTGATAACACTTGATAACATTTGGTAAAACGGCAACACAACTCAAAAAACAATTAGTATCGAATGAATCAAGAAAGATTGAATACAACTTGTAAGAATGTAAGAAAACCCTAGATAACATTTAACTCTTCATAAATAACATGTTTTTTAAAATATTCGATCTTTGGTGCTGAAAATGGTTCAAAAAAGGTGATTTTTTGAAAAATTGAAAAAACTATTTAATTCAAAAACCATGTATGATTTATAGGGTTTTCTTACATGAGGATTACGAATTTATGGTCAAAAATACGAAAATCCATCATCTTATTGATTTTTTATTTTTTTTAATTTTTTCCGCCTCGATTATACAGCGGTGGCAATCAATTTGTAACAAACGTTTTAAAACGTCATCTAACGTCAGCAAGCGTTAGCAAAATTAGATTTTTCGAAGCGTTAGCAAACGTTATTTGACGTTATTTAACGCCAACTAACGTTAGATAACGTTATTGATTAATTTTTGCGATAAGGCTATTCCTAGAAAAATTGGCTTTCCTAGGTTTTAATATATGCATATTTTGAATTTGAGGTCGAAAATCACATATTAAGATAGTGCTGTAGTTTTGACCGGCGCGAACATTATAGATTTTATTTTTATTGAATAAATGGAGAGTTAATCAGTGTTTAGTTAGGCAAGGACACTAGCCTGTTGATTAACCTTGAACTTGAACTTACAAGGTTCCAACAACTCTGGCTTCAAAAAATACATCCGAAAATTCCATAAAGTAATAGCTTATCTATTCAACTGCTGTATAATGAGTGATGTATTACCGGATGAATGGAAGATGGAAAATAACAAACTCAACATGGATTCCGTATCAATCACAGTTATGAAACTGCTCTGCATTCTTTTTTATCTCAAATGAACCATATTAAAAGTAAACGCTTAATCGGATTGTTTTTCTTTATTGACTCTAAAACAGCATTCGACTCTGTTGATTCAGCTTTGTTGTTTCTCAAGCTAGCATATTATGGATTTGACTTGATTTGCTTAATTAATTAATTATAAATTAATTTTATTATTAATTAATTTAAAAATTAATTTAAAAAATTTAATTAATTTAAATTAATTTAAAAAAAAACATGCTTTTTTGCACCCTTTTAAGCGCCCAAAACCGAATTTAAAAAATAAAATGTTCACTTTCAAAATTTATATGTTTTCTATGGTTCTTCTATCCGAGAATTCAGATTTTGAAGTCAAAAAGTAGTAAATTGCACTTCTTTTTCGTTTTTAATTTTTATGACTTTTTTCTTCGACTAGTTTACAAAAATGGAAAATAAAATAAAAAAAGTAAAACCTGAGATTTGTAAAGAATCGCCTCTTGTTTAATCAGGTGCAAAAAAAATTTAGATATTGTAGCTTCCCTAGGAGAAGATACGATTTGGCCAAAAATTACCTTATTTTTACCATTTTCACCCGTGTATTGCTTTAGGGATTTTTTCCACATCGGCAATGGTTCCAGCGTCAATGGTAACTTTCAGAACATATCTCTACATCAGTTATAGCTTTTTCCAGTCATGTTTACGAAAATGTTTAAATAAAGCACATAGACAGTTGGCTGCAAAAAGCTAAGGGACAGGGGTAAAAATTTTTATTTTTTTAAAAAAATTGATTTTCTGCGGTTTTCGAGTTCGAAAAACACGGTTACAATATCAGAAATAACAAATTCAGATATTTTGAATTCAATGAACCTTAATAATTAAGTTTTAAACATTCTCAACAGAACATCTTCATTTGTTAAATTGAATTCTTTTTAGAATTTAATGAAATTAATGCTTGATCAAAGTTTTTCTAAAAATAAGCATTTTTTACGTTAAAATCTAGTAATGGTGTCTTAGTAACCTGAGTATGATATTCGAGCTATTCAAACAATAAAACACTTAACAACGATGCATTTATTTTTAGCATTTTTTTGGCTTGTGTTGCTTTAAATCATTTACTGAAAATTGTGTCAACAAATCGACAAATTCTCTAAAAGAAAGAAAATAAAAAATCATGCTGGCTTATTTCAGCTTTGTACTGTAACAACACGACTTTAATAACAAGAGAAAAAAAATCATTTTTTTTTTTTAAAAATTTTATTCTTAAAGAACAAGTTTAATCCTTAAACCAAATAATATCCCATGGCCATCTTTTCCAATCACTATCCATTAAATCTCTATTATCACCATTTGGTCGGTAGTTTCTATCTCTCAAAAATCTGATCATATCAATGATCAAGTCATGGTTGTCAAATTGTTTAGGTAAATTACCCCATTCCATATAAATAACCCTTATGTCTAATCTATCAAATAATTTACTTGCATTTCTAAATGCATACGGTTCAAAACCTTCAATATCAATTTTAAGAATTGCTTTTTTATAGTCGTTGCCATCTTTATTTTTAGGCAAAGAGTCGATTATATCGTCAAATAAAATTGTTTCTACCAAATATTTATCATCATTCATTTTGTCTTTATCATAAATTTTATCTTTATGCTGAAGTAGAGATTGACCTCCAATATTTTCTCTTTCTGGTTGTAATCGTTTAATTTCAAAACGTTTATTCGAAATAGCATTTTTAATAAGTGTTATTTTATCAAAAGTCTTTTCTGTGTACGTTGCTTTATGAATACGAAGAATATTATCGTGAAATGGCTCAACACAAACGACATCTCGTCCTAGCTTAGCTGCAAAAAGAGAATATTGTCCTATTTGAGCACCTACATCCAGCACCAACCATTCAGGATTATTAACCAAGTAATCAACAAAAGGCCTTACAATATGAGGTTCCCATACACCTTCTCGCCAAATCGAACCGGATACATGAACATCTGAATTGAGATCATGAACGCATAAAGTCGTTGATACATGAATATTCGCTGATTTTTTACACGGAATATTCTCGTAAGCTGATTTTGGTTCTAAAGGAGCTGATAAATCAAATAAATTTACTCGAATAACAGACCTTTGTGTAGTTGAGGTTGTTGTTGTTGTTGTTGAGGTAGTCGTTGACGGATTTGCTAATGGTGACTGTGTCACAGGGTTTATTATGACTAATTTAGATATTTTGCTATCTATCGAATAGTTAATATATTCAACCAAAAGGTATAAACAAAAAACAATAAAAACAGATTTTAGAAAAATTGATTTTTTTTTTGACTCGATCATTTTTAAGTTAAAACATTTAAAATTTAGGTAATATATTAAATCTAAAAATGAAAACACAATTAAAAATTTTCAAAAATTCAAAACCAATATTAAATGAGTATCAAATTACATTGTTTGGTTTGCAAGTAGTTTGAAATCTGAAATATCTGAAAATTAAAATTTTTAGTCAAGGTACTACCGGTAAAATGAGTAGATTTTTTTTATTTTAAAAAATTCAGATTTTATTTGAAATTTTTATCCAAACTTTTTAGATTTCCTTTTAAAATAAAATATTATGCAACAATTCTGGTGCCATTTATTATTTTTTAACAAAAAAAAAATGATTAATTTAAAAAAAATATTTTTTTTTTAAGAAACAAGACTTGAGATTTTAAATAAAAATAACATAAACGTGGAGATTTTTGAAAAAAAAAATCATTAATATTCAAACTAATAAGTCGTAATCATTTTTTAATTTATTGAAAAAAAAACATAATGTACGACTGAATTACACTTACAGACCTTTGTTTAATTACATATTGTACATTTTGTAGAAACAAAAAAACAAAATTTTCTAAAATTATTTTTCCAATTCTAAAGTAATACTATCAATTATTTCTTTAGAGTAAGTTTGTGTTTGACAAACTTCCCGTCCAATAAACGGTAACTAAGAAAAAAATTGATTTTTATAGATTCTCTTTGTTTTATTGAAAAATTCAAAACAGTATATTTTCAAGAAACTTTTTGAGTTTTTAATCAACGAATATTAAATTTGATTATAAATCAACAACATTTTCATTTAGTCCTTCATGTAAGTGATATTACATAATTAAAATCAACTCAAACAACTTTTTAAATTATTTAATAAAATTCTAATTTTATACTCTCAAGAAACCAAAAAAGGCTTCTATTGGTAGTAATCAAATTTTAAAGAAGTACCCCTTCATTTAAAACCCCTCCAAAATTAGAAACATTACCAAACCAATTTTATAAAAAAAAATAACGTTTAAATGAAATATGGCTTTTCAATTAGCAACATATTTTCTCCCATGAATATAGCCTAGAAACGAAGTTATGTAAGCGTCACCGCCAGAATGTTTCTAGTCAGGAAGACAGTTAAAAAAAATTTCAAAATAATAAAAAATATTTGTCTGAAAAATAAATTGAAACAATTTTTAAGATCAAGTTTCATTAAGAGAATAACATTGTGTGTTTGTGTGTTTGGGGTAAAGTTAAATAATTTATGTGTCCTAAAAAACAATTAAAAAAAATTTTTTTTTTATTTTCGATTTTCTTTTATTGCGTGCTCGTTGTAAAGTAGTGAAATAAAAAAAAGTGAAATTTATTCTTTCTAGTTTTTCGAGTAAAGTTTCCAAACCAAAATAATTTGAAAATTTTTCAATTAAATTTAAATGAATCATTTATTCTCTAAATTAAAATAAACTTAATTTTTGTTCTACTTATTCCTAATTTCTATTGATGATAAACGATTTTCGAATGACAGACAAAAAATCAACGTCACATCAAGTTTATTCAGAATCATTTTTAAATTACTCATATTGAAGGGTAGCAAGTTGTAAAGTTATTTGAAAATTATTTATTTGTTTAAATATTTGATTTTAATGGTTTCAAGGGACTTTTCAAGAAAATCATTTTTCCTTGAAAGCGTTAAAATCTAAATGGAAAATAAAAATAATAAAAAAAATTTCCCAAAATGACTTTTTACTTTAATATCTATTTTTTTTCACGTTTTCAGGAAGACATTTTGGAATAGAAAGGTCTATGGTCTATCTTGGCCTATCAAGAATATCATAATTTAAAATAAACGTTTTCAAAATTTCATATTAAATATTAGATTAAACAAAATTGAATGCTCTACAACATGACAACTCTAAATTTTAAATTTTTTGATTCTAAATATTTTTAAAATTATAAAAACTTTAGATGAAAATTTTGAAATTATGGTGCTGTTGCGTCATTAATGGAAAAAGGCCTCACAGCAACAGCAGTAACCCACGAAATATGTCAAGTAGAAGGTGAGAATGCCCATAAAGTAAGAACGGCTCAGGCTTGGTTCAATGAGTTTAACAGTGAGGATACTAGCCTTCTAAAGAAAAGGGGTCTGGAGGACCAGTGAGTTTTGGTCAGGACGCCCTGCGTACGGCGGGTTTGTACTCGCGAATTATCAAGTGACTGTAGAACTTCACAGTCCATCATATTTCGTCACCTTAAATTGGTCCATAGAGTTAATAGACGCTGCCGAGTTTTTCCACACGACTTTTGATATTCAACGTCGTATCGTTATATGTAGAAAACTTATCACATATCCTTTTGATGAACGATTTTTCAGAAGGGTAATAACTTGCGATTAGAAATGGATCTATTGTCGATATGCTGATGACAGAAACCAGCGGTTGGATCCATCTCAAACAGGCCTACCAGTCGTTTAAAAGAGAACGATTGGAAAAGAAGGTAGATAAAATAAGTCATTGGGTAAAAAATACTGTAATTCATTAAAAGAAACGCTGATTTTTCGGCCTCTTTAGCAAATACACTAAAAGGATAGATTTCTTATTTTTATAAGGAGTATCTATGGTAACGGCATTTGTGAATTTCCATAAACAAATTTTTTGCGACTCAATATTGTGGAAACTAGGGTTACACTTCGTATAGGTTTCAAAGTTTCGGAAAATAATTTTGCTATTCGATAAGTTTTTTTCTCAATCAAAAGATATTCGAAGATGTTTTTTTTATGCCGATATTTCGATATTTAATTGATTCAGCTAGTTTTAGTTTTCCATCATTCGAAATAAATTTTTTATTATGATGACTACTTTAAATTTGATTTTTCAAAAATTAAAAAATTAAAATTTGTAATTCGAAAGTGGAATTTAATCGAAGAATAAAAATCATTTTCGAATTTTTCTGTAAATTTACGGAAAAATATAACTGAAAAGAAAAAAATTAACTTTTATTTCAAGATTTTTGTTTTGAATTAACTAATTTTTATTGAATGAAAAATAAAAAAAAGTAAATAATCGAAAAATAAAATTCGATTCCGAGACACTTTTTTTCAAAAATATTCGATTATTGCTTATTCGAAGTGTAACCCTAGTGGAAACCAATAAAAATTAAAGTTAAATAAACCTTATATCACTCCATTTTCCAGCCATTCTTGCAGAGATAAAAATTAACTGAAATCTTGACCCCTTTTTATGTTGTGATATAACTTTAATAGTGAAAAAAGTGTATAGGAATATAAGTGTGACTTGACTGTAATAGAAAATTTTATCTATAATCTAATGATAAAAATAAATTTGTTATAATGATCTTGGTCATGTAAAAACTACGTTTGCGTCATTGATTTGCTTAAATTTTGAGATGTTTAAGCGACGTCTGTGCCTTAAATTCTAAATATTCCGAATATTTTTTTTCGAAAATACTTCTGATCGTTAGCCTGTCGAAAATATTTTTTTCGTTTCGATATCTAATTAGAGAGTTGCTGCATCCAACACAAATTTAAAATCACACAAATTTTTTTCCAAATAAAATTTTTGCTGCATCCAACACAAAAAAAGTTCTCATCACACAAATTTTATATTTTATTCTTTTTTGTGTGTTTGTTTCCAAAAAGAATGTTAAACATTTAATTTTTATGTGATACAAAAAAGAAAGAATTTTAAACAGAAATTTAGTCTTCGAATCAGAACGGAAAATACAACCAGTACTGTCTGTAATACTTTGTTTGGTGAATTAGACTTTGTTAGGTTAGTTAAATAGACCACTTAAATCTTAAATAATCTTATTCCAGTCAACGACTATACGAGTTCTTAGATTATGTTTTGATTGATACAACAATTATTTAGGACAGGGTAAAACGAACTCGCTGTGTTGATGAGACCGATTTAAAAATTGATAATGGTAGCTTAGATCAGAATTTTTTATTCGTTTTCAATCTTAAGGACATCCGAAGTATTTAAGCTTATAATTAACAAAGTTAAGTTTATGAAACCATCCAACTGACTAGTAACATTAAATTACTAGTATGAAAGGACCCTAAACCAAAGAAGTACTTCGGTTGGATAACAACCCTCAAACAAACAAAAAAATTTTGTTATTCTTATAATAAAAAATCTATTAAAATGTCCGGAGAAAATTGTTAAAGTCAATTTTGAACTTTTTCTTTCTTTTTGGATTGATCAATTTAACCCTTATCCGTCCAAAGGTGGGTCAAAAATGACCCGACTGATCATTAAAGACCAAAGTGGGTCATTTTTGACCCAATTGAAAAATTAAATTTTTTACATTATTTTTATTGTACACGTATTAAAAATTGAATGGTGGGTCAAAAATGACCCACGTTGGTCTTTAATGATTGTAAATTACCTTTGGACGGATAAGAGTTAACTCTTATACGTCCAAATTAAAATCTTTTAAAAAAAATAAATTTTCTTTTCTCACGTCTTCATCACATAAAAATTAAATGTTTAACATTCTTTTTGGAAACAAACACACAAAAAAGAATACCTACGTGAAGAAAAATCTCAGTTCTCAGATATTCTCGGTTCTTAGAAACTTCTGAGAACGAAAACTTTTTCTGTTCTCAGTTGTTCTCAGTTGTTCTCAGATGTTCTCAGTTATTCTTAGTTGTTCTAAGATATTCTTAGAAGATGAACATTTGAGATTTCTTTCTGATTTTTAAAGTTTTTGCAATCGATTAAATAGTCAATCTAAGATCATTCTGTCCAAGAATTAAACTAAGAAAAAATGTAATTTTTCGCGCCAAAATTATGAATAAATTATTTTTAGCTTCTAACATAGAGCATTTTTTAACAGAAATTTTAACCTTTTGGCGGATTAAGTAATGATCAAATGAAGTGAAGGAGTAAAAGATTTATCTTGGGTTCCGGGGATTTATTTTTTGGTTTCTCTGGTATCCTTTCTACGGTGGACAAAAGTGTAATCAAAAAGAATCAAGAATTTTACATTAAAAAAAATTACGTTGAAGTCTAACTACAAAAGTCATGCATTGGAAAGTCAATTTTGGCGCGAGAAATTACATTTTTTCTTAGTTTAATTCTTGGACAGAATGATCTTAGATTGGCTATTTAATCGATTGCAAAAACTTTAAAAATCAGAAAGAAATCTCAAATGTTCATCTTCTAAGAATATCTTAGAACAACTAAGAATAACTGAGAACATCTGAGAACAACTGAGAACAGAAAAAGTTTTCGTTCTCAGAAGTTTCTAAGAACCGAGAATATCTGAGAACCGAGATTTTTCTTCACATAGGTAAAAAGAATAAAATATAAAATTTGTGTGATGAGAACTTTTTTTGTGTTGGATGCAGCAAAAATTTTATTTGGAAAAAAATTTGTGTGATTTTAAATTTGTGTTGGATGCAGCCAATTTCATCTAATTATTCTTCCGTTGTTTTGAAATAATTTTAAAGTTACTGCTTTTTTGAAACAACTTTTATATTAGTATGTTAGATTTAAAAAATTTTCATTAAATATTCGTCGATTACTTTTCCTTAATCGTTGAGTGTTTTTTTATTTCGAAACAAAAAATCGCCACTTTCATCGATTATCCATTAATCGATTCGTAACCAAAGTCTATTCAGCCTTGTAATCTCATTAGGATTAGAAAATTTTCCTAAATGTAAAAATTTAAACATTATAAAAATAAAAAACAACAACAAATACAAAAAAACAGGATTTGAAACGTTGTTTTTATTCAAGGCATCGTCAATATTTTGATTCTAAAACGAATTAACATTTAGCGAGTTCTAAGAGTTTGTTAAAACTAAATAAAAATAGTTTTTTTTCTCATCCAAGCTTAACTGTCATAAGAAGAGATAACAGATTTAGAGATGATGGGGGAGTATTGGCTTTGGTAAACAAAAGCTTAAAGGTCATGAAGAGTGAAATACAGTACATACTAAAACTAACTTGTACGTTTTCTTTCCTTTCCTCTTACTTTCCCCTTCCTTGCCCCTTCCTTTCCCCTTCCTTTCCCCTTCCTTTCCCCTTCCTTTCCCCTTCCTTTCCCCTTCCTTTCCCCTTCCTTTCCCCTTCCTTTCCTCTTCCTCTTCCTCAACCTTTTCCTTTCCTTTCCTCACTTGTTTTCTTTTCCTTTCCTGAGTTTTCCTCACGAATAAATTATCAAAATTATTCATGCAATAAAACGCAATTTTCAAATTTTTATTTAGTAAATGCATTAAAAAATAGTTCAACAAACAAATGAACAGATCGACTCATTGAAACAAAGCGAACCGACCACCAAAGTTCCTATGTTTCAGTCAACTTTGCCAGTCAAGACATCCACAAGATCCCCAGCCAAGCTACTGAGTGATCCATTTTGTTCAAAAAAGTTTGATGAACCGGCCATTGTTGTTGTTAGTGATCAAAATACGAAACCAGCTGCTGATAAAATGTCTACTGGTAATGGTATCATCGACTCATTGAAACAAAGCGAACCGACCACCAAAGTTCCTATGTTTCAGTCAACTTTGCCAGTCAAGACATCCACAAGATCCCCAGCCAAGCTACTGAGTGATCCATTTTGTTCAAAAAAGTTTGATGAACCGGCCATTGTTGTTGTTAGTGATCAAAATACGAAACCAGCTGCTGATAAAATGTCTACTGGTAATGGTATCATCGACTCATTGAAACAAAGCGAACCGACCACCAAAGTTCCTATGTTTCAGTCAACTTTGCCAGTAAAGACATCCACAAGATCCCCAGCCAAGCTACTGAGTGATCCATTTTGTTCAAAAAAGTTTGATGAACCGGCCATTGTTGTTGTTAGTGATCAAAATACGAAACCAGCTGCTGATAAAATGTCTACTGGTAATGGTATCATCGACTCATTGAAACAAAGCGAACCGACCACCAAAGTTCCTATGTTTCAGTCAACTTTGCCAGTCAAGACATCCACAAGATCCCCAGCCAAGCTACTGAGTGATCCATTTTGTTCAAAAAAGTTTGATAAACCGGCCATTGTTGTTGTTAGTGATCAAAATACGAAACCAGCTGCTGATAAAATGTCTACTGGTAATGGTATCATCGACTCATTGAAACAAAGCGAACCGACCACCAAAGTTCCTATGTTTCAGTCAACTTTGCCAGTCAAGACTTTTCAACCTAACTCTTTAGTAAATCCACTGGAATCTCAAAGTCAAGTCATATCAACTACATTAAAAAAAAATATAGTTGACATTTATCAAGATTTTGAACTCGAAAAAAAAGACTTGAATCTTTTGAATACTGACAAAATGTTAAATGATAACTTAATTAACTACTATCTCAAGTTACTGTGTCATAATTCAACTTTCAAATGTTTGTCTATTGATTCTCTGTACATTGACAAGATTCAACTAAACGACATTAATACACTTAAGAAATGGTGTTCAAAATTTTCCAATCTAAATTCGCCATTCGATTTCCTTTTTTTTCCAATTCATGTCAAAAGTCTTCCATGTGATCATTGGTCCTTAATTGTTTTTGACGCTATTAAAAAGGAAGTCAATCATCTAGATTCAATTTTTGAACCCAATATACCTCTTCTTAAACGAATTACTCGAATACTTAGTCCTATCTATGATTGCCTTTATGGAGCCCAAGATTGGAAGATTAACACTCTAATAAACATTCCAAAACAAAGTAGAAACTCAATTGACTGTGGTGTTTTCGTTTGTAGTTATGCTAAAGCGTTTGCATTATCCCAGCCATTAAACTTTTCACAAATGGACATTACAAATATTCGTAAAAGTATGAAAGTTGAAATCCATGACTTTATTAGTCATAGGAATTTAAGCTGTTGACAATTAGACAATGATCAGTTTAAATGTAATTTCGATGATTTCAAAAATTTTGGAAATTCCAATTTTTCATTTTTACATTTAAACATAAACTCGCTTGTTCCTAACTTATATGACATAAACTGTATCTTAGATACAAAATTATTTGACTTACTATTTTTAAACGAAACTAAACTGGATAACACTTATCCAGACACATTTTTTCAACACAATTATTATAAAATATTTAGACGAGATCGAAATAAACAAGGTGGAGGCGTATTAATTTTTGTAAAAAACTCGATCAAAATAAAGAAGTTCAATACAAGTATTGGGAAGCTTGAGTGTATTCATCTTCAACTTAAAATTAAAGATCAAAATGTAAACTTCTTTGCATGTTACAAACCTCCAGATATATGTGAAAAAGAATTTATAGATGACATTGAGAATGTTATTTATTCTGTTGATCACTCTGACCCTCTATTTTTGGTTGGTGATTTAAACATGGACGTTAATTCAAATGGTATCATTCAAGAATTCATCAAAACTAATGGTTTGAAGAATTTTGTAAATGAACCGACTCGAATCAAGAATAATTTTTACAGTAAAAAACAAAAAAACAGCATATCAAGTAGCACTATTGATGTTATTCTACATAACTATGACTTAATCAAAAACGTATCTACATGGCCATGTACATTTAGTGATCATCGATTTGTTGGATGTAACGTTGAGTTCCAAAAGCCTGAATCAATTTTAAAAACCATTAATTGCCGTAATCTCTCAGCTCAAAACTTAATGAGGATAACACAGGCCATTGATACGTATGATTTTAGTGTGATTGAGAATGTAGATGATGTTGAAAAACTCTGGATCCATTTCAAAGAAGAATTAATGAAGATCATTGATGAAATTGCGCCTGAACGTTTAGTTAAAATAAAACACAAAAATTACTTCCCATGGATAGACGATGAATTATTAAGATTAAAATATTATCGTGATAAGCTTCATAAGAATTTCTCAAAAACGAGGTTAAATGATGACTACAAACAATTCTCTGATGCGAGAAAAGCATACAACGATTTACATGATCAAAAACTAATCGAGTATTTTAAAGACAAAACGCCAAAGGACTTTAAATCATCAAAAAAGTTCTATGAATTCTATTCGAACATTATCCAAACCAGAAAAGGAAATGTTTCTTCAGATTTTCCAAAATTATCAAATGGTTCTATTACAGCTGATAATGATAAAGAAAAAAGTAACTTATTCAATTCATTTTTTACAACAATTAATTCGAGTTCTAGTAAAAACCTGGATGATTGCCTAACTTTCACGCGTAATCATTTCAAGAAACTCATCGATACGAATAAATTGAATATACGATCAAACTTCGATTTCACATCTACAACTGAAGCAAAAGTATCAGAATTGGTAAAAAATTTAGATTCATCGAATGGTCCAGGTTGTTCACTGATCCCTTGCAAAGTCATTAAGGCTTCGTCAAAACTTATTCCATTGTTAACAAATATCTTTAACAAATGTATAAATAACCAAATGATTCCCTCTGATTGGAAGACAGCTGTGGTAACGCCTCTTTACAAAAATAAGGGTGAAGTTGATGAAGTTAATAATTATAGAGGAATTAGTGTAATACCACCTGTTGCGAAAATTTTCGAAAAAATCTTAGCCACTCAGATAGTTGAGCATCTTGAACGTAACCATATTTTGACAAATGATCAACATGGATTTAGATCATCACATAGTTGCGAAACAGCACTCCATCAAATAATTAGTCGTATGTTTGAAGTACTTAGTAAAAGACAAATTGGACTATTTCTTTTTGTTGATTTCAAGAAAGCTTTCGACACAGTTGATTCAATTATTCTACTCATCAAATTAGAACTATATGGGTTCGGTGATAAATCTATTTGTTTGATCAAAGACTACTTCACAGCGAGAAAGCAATATGTCAAAATAAATTCAGTGAATTCCGAAACTCAAAATATAAAACTTGGTGTGCCACAAGGAAGTATTTTGGGGCCGTTATTTTTCCTCATTTTTATCAATGATATGTCTTTTTATGTTGATTTTTTTTGTAAGCTTTTCGCTGATGATACAACATTAGCAAAGGTTTCGACATAAGTTGCAGACTTGATGAAAGAATTCAATCTATCAATTGGAACATTAATTGATTGGTGTGATTACAATCGACTGGACATAAATTGGGAAAAAACGAAAGCGATGTTTATAACTAAAAAATACTGTCTCGATCTCCCGGTAAACATTCAAATAAATCAGCATCAAGTTGAAGTTGTTTCATCATTTAAGCTCCTTGGTATTACGATTGATGAAAAACTAAATTTTTTAGAGCATATTGGTCAGTTAAGGAGGTCAATCAATAAACGACTCTATTCGATCAAAGATATCTTTTACTTATCTTTTCAAGTAAAAATTCAATTCTTTAAGTCGTTTATTTTACCGTATTTTGATTATTGCATGTCAATATTAATATACTTTCCAAAATACACGATTCAAAAAATAGCTAATTCGTATAATCAATGTTTATACCGTCTTTTCAAATTTCAAACAAGAATAGAAAAGGTTGAGGATTTTAACGTATTCAATAACATGTTAGAGAGACATAAAATCTCAAATTTTCAACATCGATTACTTGAGAGGTTGTGTTTATTTATATACAAAATATTAAACGATATAAAATCCCCGGAAGAACTAAAAAACGAATTCAAAACTAAAAATAAAACAAACCCAAGGTATGATTTAAGAACTAACAAGAATTTCATTGTACCAGCATTGGGAAAGTTTAATGATTCTGGAATGAATACTTTTGGTTATTTTTACACAAATTTTATCAATGAGCTCATATTAAATGATGTGTGTCTAAGCATGAATACGTTTAGAAATCGTATCAAGGTCAACAACAATTTGTTTTTTTTAAAATTTGTAAAAAAATTTCAAAAATTTGATATAAACTTCAAATATTTTATTTAGATGTCAATTGTTTAAAAAAATGATCTTTTTTTTTTTTTTTTACTATTTCTTCTTTTTTTTTTAAACAATAAATGGGTTCGATCGGCTCTTAATGAGTTTTTTGGCAAAGGCCTGTGATCGAACTGAAACTGAGATGTTTAAGCGACGTCTGTGCCTTAAATTCTAAATATTCCGAATATTTTTTTTCGAAAATACTTCTGATCGTTAGCCTGTCGAAAATATTTTTTTCTTTTCGATATCTAATTAGAGAGTTGCTGCATCCAACACAAATTTAAAATCACACAAATTTTTTTCCAAATAAAATTTTTGCTGCATCCAACACAAAAAAAGTTCTCATCACACAAATTTTATATTTTATTCTTTTTTGTGTGTTTGTTTCCAAAAAGAATGTTAAACATTTAATTTTTATGTGATACAAAAAAGAAAGAATTTTAAACAGAAATTTAGTCTTCGAATCAGAACGGAAAATACAACCAGTACTGTCTGTAATACTTTGTTTGGTGAATTAGACTTTGTTAGGTTAGTTAAATAGACCACTTAAATCTTAAATAATCTTATTCCAGTCAACGACTATACGAGTTCTTAGATTATGTTTTGATTGATACAACAATTATTTAGGACAGGGTAAAACGAACTCGCTGTGTTGATGAGACCGATTTAAAAATTGATAATGGTAGCTTAGATCAGAATTTTTTATTCGTTTTCAATCTTAAGGACATCCGAAGTATTTAAGCTTATAATTAACAAAGTTAAGTTTATGAAACCATCCAACTGACTAGTAACATTAAATTACTAGTATGAAAGGACCCTAAACCAAAGAAGTACTTCGGTTGGATAACAACCCTCAAACAAACAAAAAAATTTTGTTATTCTTATAATAAAAAATCTATTAAAATGTCCGGAGAAAATTGTTAAAGTCAATTTTGAACTTTTTCTTTCTTTTTGGATTGATCAATTTAAATTAAAATCTTTTAAAAAAAATAAATTTTCTTTTCTCACGTCTTCATCACATAAAAATTAAATGTTTAACATTCTTTTTGGAAACAAACACACAAAAAAGAATACCTACGTGAAGAAAAATCTCAGTTCTCAGATATTCTCGGTTCTTAGAAACTTCTGAGAACGAAAACTTTTTCTGTTCTCAGTTGTTCTCAGTTGTTCTCAGATGTTCTCAGTTATTCTTAGTTGTTCTAAGATATTCTTAGAAGATGAACATTTGAGATTTCTTTCTGATTTTTAAAGTTTTTGCAATCGATTAAATAGTCAATCTAAGATCATTCTGTCCAAGAATTAAACTAAGAAAAAATGTAATTTTTCGCGCCAAAATTATGAATAAATTATTTTTAGCTTCTAACATAGAGCATTTTTTAACAGAAATTTTAACCTTTTGGCGGATTAAGTAATGATCAAATGAAGTGAAGGAGTAAAAGATTTATCTTGGGTTCCGGGGATTTATTTTTTGGTTTCTCTGGTATCCTTTCTACGGTGGACAAAAGTGTAATCAAAAAGAATCAAGAATTTTACATTAAAAAAAATTACGTTGAAGTCTAACTACAAAAGTCATGCATTGGAAAGTCAATTTTGGCGCGAGAAATTACATTTTTTCTTAGTTTAATTCTTGGACAGAATGATCTTAGATTGGCTATTTAATCGATTGCAAAAACTTTAAAAATCAGAAAGAAATCTCAAATGTTCATCTTCTAAGAATATCTTAGAACAACTAAGAATAACTGAGAACATCTGAGAACAACTGAGAACAACTGAGAACAGAAAAAGTTTTCGTTCTCAGAAGTTTCTAAGAACCGAGAATATCTGAGAACCGAGATTTTTCTTCACATAGGTAAAAAGAATAAAATATAAAATTTGTGTGATGAGAACTTTTTTTGTGTTGGATGCAGCAAAAATTTTATTTGGAAAAAAATTTGTGTGATTTTAAATTTGTGTTGGATGCAGCCAATTTCATCTAATTATTCTTCCGTTGTTTTGAAATAATTTTAAAGTTACTGCTTTTTTGAAACAACTTTTATATTAGTATGTTAGATTTAAAAAATTTTCATTAAATATTCGTCGATTACTTTTCCTTAATCGTTGAGTGTTTTTTTATTTCGAAACAAAAAATCGCCACTTTCATCGATTATCCATTAATCGATTCGTAACCAAAGTCTATTCAGCCTTGTAATCTCATTAGGATTAGAAAATTTTCCTAAATGTAAAAATTTAAACATTATAAAAATAAAAAACAACAACAAATACAAAAAAACAGGATTTGAAACGTTGTTTTTATTCAAGGCATCGTCAATATTTTGATTCTAAAACGAATTAACATTTAGCGAGTTCTAAGAGTTTGTTAAAACTAAATAAAAATAGTTTTTTTTCTCATCCAAGCTTAACTGTCATAAGAAGAGATAACAGATTTAGAGATGATGGGGGAGTATTGGCTTTGGTAAACAAAAGCTTAAAGGTCATGAAGAGTGAAATACAGTACATACTAAAACTAACTTGTACGTTTTCTTTCCTTTCCTCTTACTTTCCCCTTCCTTGCCCCTTCCTTTCCCCTTCCTTTCCCCTTCCTTTCCCCTTCCTTTCCCCTTCCTTTCCCCTTCCTTTCCCCTTCCTTTCCTCTTCCTCTTCCTCAACCTTTTCCTTTCCTTTCCTCACTTGTTTTCTTTTCCTTTCCTGAGTTTTCCTCACGAATAAATTATCAAAATTATTCATGCAATAAAACGCAATTTTCAAATTTTTATTTAGTAAATGCATTAAAAAATAAAATTGATGGACATTTTTGAACTTTAATGAACTTTTTAACGAATTATTTTAAAAATTATTTTCATCATGGGAAATGAGAGGAAAGGAAAGGGAGAGGCAAGGAAGAAGTGAGGAAGGGGAAAGGAAGAGGAAAGGAATAAATCGCGTATAAGTTAGTTTTAGTATGTACTGTATCTATAAATTTTGAGGGAATTTCTCTTTCTCTTATGGCAAAGGGACAGCAAATAAATGTTCTTTTATGCTATAAGCCACCAACTTTAAGGAACAGAGATTTTCGAATTAGCAACCGAACCAGAGTATACTCAGAAAAGAATCTGAATAAGGTTAAAGGATCTATTTCATCGCTTGACAGTAGCATCATTGATAGGTTCCAGAATATAGAGGATAAACGGGGCTTTATTAAAGACAGTGTAACTGAGTGTAAGAGTAAGAAAGAGGCTAGAAGAGGGTTCAAGACGCTAATTCGTCAAAAAATAAAAGAATATTTAAAAAATCAGACGCCAAAGGACTTTAAGATTTCTAAAAAGTTGTGGAAGTTCTATAGTTCTTCAATTAAGCGGAGAAGTGATAAAAATTTTGATGATTGCCCTGAAATAACTGAAATTATTCAGAGTGGTGACTTCAAATCTTCTGTAGCTGAGCAAGTTGAGATGTTCAATAATTTCTTTATGGATATTGAATCATCTTCGTTTTCTACGGAAGACGAATCAGCAGTGTATAAATTTAATAAATTCAAAGAATTTAAAAGAACAATTAGTATCAAAACTCCAGGCTTTTCATTTCATCGCAAAACTATGTTTTTTCCCTAATTGTGTCAATAAAATAATTTATTGCAACATAGTGTTTCAATAGAGCCACCCATCACATTTTCATAGCTCTCACCTTAATTGTAATCTGATATTACACGCCAGAATCTACTAAAGATCCTTCCATTGGTTTCCGTACCCTTATAAATATCTCTTGCTTTTAATATTAAGTCTACAACAAACTTTTGATCCGTGTTTTGCTTATTGTGTTTTCTAAAAAAACATAATATAATTTCTAATTCTTTGCATAAAATGAACAATCCTTTTGCGATAAATATGACATGTCACAAATAGCGAATTTCCCATCCCTTTAACATGAAGTGTTCGGTATTTGTGACATGTCATATTTTTCGATACTTTACGTTATTTATTTTTTTTCAATTTCGGCTTCGAAAACATGCTTGTTCTAATTGTCTTTAGCTAAATTTTCAAGTACCTGAAGAGTTAACTTTGAGTTTTTTTCTAAAACTTTATCGATTGTTTATTTTGTTTTAACTCATCATTTAGTGACGGTGCATAATCGAAAATACAAGGACGAGGATATTTTCCTCGATTTTCTTCAAAAAAGCACTCTTTATTTCCGTTTAAAAAATTCGATGTGTAATTATGAACTGTTTCACAAGTCAAGGTCCCAGTACCTAATAATATCTCGCTTATTTTTTTTCGACTTAAGCCAGAAAGTTAAAGCACCATGTAAATTGAGACAAAAAAAACTCTCTCAGAAATGTGAGTCCACGATGAGTTTGATTGCATAATTACCATAACTAAATCAAGATGAACCTAATAAAGATTAAAGTTTAATTTTGGTTAACTTTAAAATTTTAGCTTTATTTTTGAAATTTCAATTGTTAAAATTAAGATAATTAATATTTTAACTGATGTGAAGAAAAATCTTAAATACTCAAATTCTCAACTTCTCAAAATATTTTGAGAAAAAAAGTTTAGTTAATTCTCAAATTTTTATTTTTTGAGAAAAGATGAAGAAATTTTAAGAAAATGTTTTAAGAATACATCAGAATTTAAAGATTAAAATAATCCTTAGATGTGTCTTGTGAGGTAATCCATATCGAAATCAACGATTTTGATGTTTCTTTTAAGGCCTTTTATACCGTTACTCGATCTAATGAACAATAGATAATGCTTAAAAAGAGACATCGTAATCGTAAATTTCGATATGGATTATTCGTAGAAACATGATAATCTCTTAATTCTGATATTTTCTTATAATTTCTCATCTTTTCTCAAAAAATAAAAATTTGAGAATTAACTAAACTTTTTTTCTCAAAATATTTTGAGAAGTTGAGAATTTGAGAATTTAAGATTTTTCTTCACATCAGTAACATTTTATCCGAAAAAAAATTTTCCGAAAGCTTGAACGTTCAGTTTTTGAACTTCTGAATGACAAGGCTTGAAATTTCAAAAGCAAAATTAAAAATACCAATTGCAATTGTTTTTATAGAGTTTATGCTTATAGCCTTATGAAAATGTTTGTCAATGGTCAAAGTAAATATATCAGTAAATTTCGTGTAGAACGTTTGAATTTGAAAATAGATCTTCCCAGTTTACACAACCTTACTTTTACAAGATTAGTTTGAATTTTTACGATTTACGTAGGGTGTAACATTTTGCTGCTTTTACGGTTTTAACAGGTTTTTCGATTTTTTAAGTGTTTTACCAAATGGAAACTTTTTTTTTCATTCAATTTTTTTATTTGAATTTTTTATATCAAAAACGCCATTTTTCTATTAAGTTTTTTGAATAAATAAAAATACCATTCGAAAGCTTAAGCAAGAATCTTTTAGATTCCGATTACTAAAAGCTATAATTTAATTTTTTAAAGCAGCAAATTCATATTCTATTAGTGGTATAGAAGTTAAGATTACTTTTCTAAATTTAATTTTTTTAAATGTGATGTATATTGCAAAACTAATGATACACTTAATTAAAAAAATAAATTGAAATATAAAATAATGAATTCAATTAAGTTTTTGTTTCATCTTTAGAATGCCCATTTCTGATTTTATAAAATTAAATTATAGCTTTTAGTCTTCGGAATCTAAAAGATTCTCGCTTAAGCTTTCGAGTGGTATTTTTAGTTGTTCTCAAAACTTAATAGAAATACGGCGTTTTTGATACAAAAATTTCAAACAAAAAATAGAATGAAAAAAAAAGTTGCCAAATATCAAGTAAAAAAATATCTATCAAACATGTTTTTAGGTTTTTTGCATGTTTTAGGCAAATTTTTTTCTGAAGGAAACTTAAAGAATAATGGAAAATATAAAAATCGTTTTTATTCTTGAAGAACAAATTTAATCCTTAAACCAAACAATATCCCATGGCCATCTTTTCCAATCAATATCCGTTAAATCTCTATTATCACCATTTGGCCGGTATTTTCTATCTCTTAAAAATTTGATCATATCAATGATCAAGTCATGGTTGTCAAGTTGATTAGGTAAATTACCCCATTCCATATAAATAACCCTAATGTCTAATCTATCAAATAATTTACTTGCATTTTTGAATGCATACGGTTCAAAACCTTCAATATCAATTTTAAGAATGGCTTTTTTATAGTCGTTGCCATCTTTATTTTTAGGCAAAGAGTCGATTATATCGTCAAATAAAATTGTTTCTACCAAATATTTATCATCATTCATTTTGTCTTTATCATAAATTTTATCTTTATGCTGAAGTAGAGATTGACCTCCAATATTTTCTCTTTCTGGTTGTAATCGTTTAATTTCAAAACGTTTATTCGAAATAGCATTTTTAATAAGTGTTATTTTGTCATAGGTCTTTTCTGTGTACGTTGCTTTATGAATACGAAGAATATTATCGTGAAATGGCTCAACACAAACAACATCTCGTCCTAGCTTAGCTGCAAAAAGAGAATATTGTCCTATTTGAGCACCTACATCCAGCACCAACCATTCAGGATTATTAACCAAATAATCAACAAAAGGCCTTACAATATGAGGTTCCCATACACCTTCTCGCCAAATCGAACCGGATACATGAACATCTGAATTGAGATCATGAACGCATAAAGTCGTTGATACATGAATATTCGCTGATTTTTTACACGGAATATTCTCGTAAGCTGATTTTGGTTCTAAAGGAGCTGATAAATCAAATAAATTTACTCGAATAACAGACCTTTGTGTAGTTGAGGTTGTTGTTGTTGTTGTTGAGGTAGTCGTTGACGGATTTGCTAATGGTAACTGTGTCACAGGGTTTATTATGACTAATTTAGATATTTTGCTATCGATCGAATAGTTAATATATTCAACCAAAAGGTATAAACAAAAAACAATAAAAAAAGATTTTAGCAAAATTGATTTTTTTTTCGACTCGATCATTTTTAAGTTAAAAACATTTAAAATTTTGGTAATATATTAAATCTAAAAATGAAAACGTGATGAAAATTGAAAACTCAAATAATTACATAATTCACGACCAATACTAAAATACAGTAAGGTCCAAAACAAAGTTAAATGTTTGCACATTGTGTTGACAGATTAAAAACTTTTTGTAAAACAAAACTGAATGCTTTGGAACAAGTTATTAAATTTTTATTGTTTGGTTTTTATTTGTGCATACAGGGTTTTAGAACTGAGCAAACAGTGTGTTGACTTTGTTTTACATCGTACTGTAGTATCCAATTACATATTCGGTTCATTAAACTCGACCATACCGTACCCTCAGCGTACCCTTTAAATTTCCAATAATTCAAGTATTTCAAAAACAGTTGAATGTATCTCTCCTGATAAATATTAACGTAGCCGTATTACTTTGATTATGGGAAAAGTGTTTATTAGTAAAATTCGGTGGTACGGTACGGAAGAGGATACGCCTTTTTACAGTGATGTAGTAATAAAGAGGAACTCACCATAAGCCCAAACTCATCGAAAGAATTTTTTTTGAACTAATTTAAATGTTAACTTATGTTTCGGTCCACGGGCTTTCACTTAAAAAATCAACCCACGGACTGCAGTAGTAAGGACCATATTCAAGAGTTATTGAGGGAAATTTTTTATTTAGATAATCCGAAAATTTCGGCATTTTAAGGGGCGCTGAAATTGCAAATTTGAAATGACTTTTTTTGGAATTTTCAGTCGAAACTAATATCGATAGTGAAATTATATTTATTTTATTCTCTCTAATATTAAAGTTTTATAACCAAAATGTTTCAAACAATTTTCAATTAATTAAATTTTGATTAGTCATTTTTTTCTATTGATGATAATCGATTTGAATAAGAAAAAAAAATCAACGTCACATCAAGTTGATTCTGAATCATTTCCAAATTACTCATATTGAAGGCTAACAAAATTTTACCGCATTACCCTACTACGAAATACATGCTCTTAAAAAGAAAAACTAAAATTATTCCATGCATTCGTTCATGTGACAATTTTTGGTTTTCAATTTTTACCCCAGCGTTATAATTCAAATTTAAACATTTAAACATCTAATGCACCTCATAGCAAGGTAATACGGTAATTGTTTTAAATATTTTGTTGCAATGGTTTCAAGGGACTTCAAATTTGTTTTATCCTCTAGAAAATCTTTTTTCCTTGAAAGTGTAACTTTTTAAATTAAAATTGAAAGCGACTAACCTTGCCTTGAATGGTTCCTGGGCTTTGGATTGAAATTACAGAGATGAAAAAATAATTTGGTTATTTTTACCATGATCACAGAGCTTTATAGATCGTAATTTAGCATAAATAATTTTGATTTTCGTAAACAGAAGAATATGCAGAAAAGGCTTTCAACCATATAAAAAATTTAAGAACAAGAATTCATTAGATTTATTATTAATAATAAGCAACGAAAAAAATGGTGTCTTTGATATATACAAATAGATGCTGAGGTAAAATATATGAAAAATCTATTTATTAGAAAAAATCTAAAACTATTTAAGTAAATTTAAACCATTTTTTGTCTAATTTTTTCTTCAGCACCTGCTATTATAGCTTTGAATAATTTATTGTTGCCCATAAGAGTTTTCATTTTCTCAAGTTCATTGAGTACATTTTGTGAAACGACTTTTTTCTGTTCAGGTGTAAGATTTGGTCCCAATGAATCGGCCATTTTTTTTAAATCTTGTGCCAAACTTTGTAATTGATTCAAATTTTTTTGGTTCACATTTCCAAGTCCTTTTTGTAGCGATGCCAACAAAGCTCCATCCTTAGAAAAAAATTGAATTATAAACCTAACACTGATTAAACTAAGAATAAAACTTACTATATTTGGTGGTAAAGCAGTGACGTAAGCAACAACAAAAATTACCAAAATAAAAGCTTGAAAAAATCTCATTTTTTTTGAAAATTTATTTTTTGTAAAGAACGAAATACACAATTATTTAATAAGAGAAAAATCAACTCTCTTGAAACATTACCTCTTTTTCGAATTCGAAAATGCAAAAGCTTTTTTTTTCACCTGTATGAATTAAAAACTAGAAAAAAAATGGTTTCCAAAATATTTATTTATTAATTAGCAAATTTGAATCAAAATTTTGAAAAAATCAAATCAGACACCCAATTAAGCTATTTTTTTATTGCATGTTTCAAAACTTCTTTGGTCCTTTTTTAAATAAATATTCACAAAAGAGATTAAAAGAGTTTTAGGTGCTTCACAATCTAATTAAATTTCAATTTTATTAAACACGGTTAAAACCTAATAGAAAAAAGAAAAGCAGACAATCATTAAGTCAAATTGTGTAATCAACAGAGGAAGCACAACTGGTAGAGTCACGAGATTTATGACCAGAAACTCGTGTTTAGATCTTGGTCTAAATTTAAGTGTTCAATCGAGGTCTCAAAGTCATCTTCCAAAGTGTTGAAAGAACTCAGCGTACCATTACATCTGGTTTAAATAATCGATAGTTACGATCACCTTCGCCAATTCATCAAAATGAGGATGAGGACGAAAATGATGTTAATGAAAACATTAATTTTTCCGTTTTATAATTAATAAATTTAGCTAGGAGAAATATATTTTATAAGCAGAAAATTTTGTTTGGTACCCTCATTAAAAAATATACACCGGTCTTGCATTTATACGATTGTCGTACGATTTTTTGAGAAAAACCAAGTGGTAGTATTAGATATGTTGCAAGGTAATTTTCTTTTAATAAATAAAATTTCAAAATTAAATTTTATTTTTTAAAATTTTTTTGTAGATCGACGGCTGTGTTGAAAACAATCAGATTGGTAAAGTCACCAACCTCAATAAGTCGTATTTGGTATAAGTTGTATAGGAATAGACCTGGTTTTAATGAAAAGAATCATATAACCGTTAAATGTTAACTTTTGTTAAATATTTAATATCCTCAAATTCAAGTTTAAAAGAGGTCGAAAATGAATACTTACAGAGGTTACTTGTTGATAGTCTTAAGCTTCCATGTACTCATACGTATCAATTAAATGTCATTCCATAAGTGATTGGAAAAATCAAAAATTGTATAGACTAAAAGCTACAAGAAGACGTTGATCCTAATTCAGAAGGTTCGTTTTCAAAATTTAAACTCCAGACTAAAACTAAGTTAAATTTCTCTTTTTTGTTTTAAGTAATTACCGCAGTTTTCGACCAAAATCAAGAGAGCGAAGAATTCGAAAGTGTGTCACTAAACAACCGAGTGTTTGGGAATTTTGAATTCGTTCAAGTCCGAAGAGAGGTAGAAGAGATTACAAACGATATAAATGTTACTCGATTTACTCATTCAGTAAATATTGAACTTCCAAAGATATAATTAAAGGTACTTTTTACAATTATATTGTTTCAAATTGGCCTCTTAACAATTTTTTATCTTTTATACAAGGTGTATCGAATTTGATTGATACGCAAAAAAGAATGGTTCTCCCCCGGTTCCTAGAAGATTGGCTGACTTTGTATAGAATGTTCAATTACGAACTTAGCTCTCCAGTTTACTTGGTAATGTTTTTAACATCAACATCAGTCGAAAACATTAAATACAATAATCTTTTTGTTTTAAAGGCATCCTCGGTTTGAAGGTGTCGGCAATTAAATTATGGATTGGTCAAAGTTGGGCAAACGGTCTTTTTACTAAAAGTTTAAATTGACTTAAAACAATTGGTGAAACTCTTTAAATGGTCAAAAACATGGTGATGACAATAGTGTTACGAGTTTAGATAGTTCGAATGTCTCTCCTGCTCGTCCTTCATTTGCTTTCTACACAAACTTTTTTTCGAAAGAACATGAAAGACCGGTAACTGGGTTAAGAAGTAAAATCTTGAAACAAGAAATAATTGACGAGGTAAACCAGTACATGGCTATGCTAACTGTTGACTATAATAATCTAATCAGAAAAAAAAAATTTACTAAAGATTTTTGATACAAACACGAAAAAAACATATCAAAATCTTAAAAATTTTATTGAATATCAATTCGTCAAGTGCATGCGTTGAACGCTTCTTTAGCGTTTGTGGATTTGATTAAAAAAATAGCCAGAACATAAGTACCGAATTTTTTATTTCCAGATGTTTTTTAAGAGGAAATTTTGAGATTTTAAAAGAGTTGAACGAAGTAAGTAAAGAATATTAAGAGACCATTGATCTGGATTTCAAATTTAATTCGAATTAAAAAAATTGTGTTCAAGAAAAAATAAAATTTAGAATTTAATGTTTTTTTATTCTCAACTTCCGAAATTTGATGAATGACTTTGAATGGCAAAGAATCAAAAAACGTATCTTACTAGGAAGACCTATTCTATGTTACAGTACATTTCTGAAATAAGTTGACACTCCTCCTAAGCAATGCGCAACATGCTCCGAAGCTTTGCCTAAGACGCGCAAGAGCAATGCGGCTGCTCGTTTGCTTGAAATCGACGCTACTCTACTAAATTCAATACTGATTTTATAGAAATTATTTGATTCTTCACGTTCAGATTATAGCCTATGTAAGTTTTTAATAAAATATTCAAAAATTAACATCAAATGATGGACCGTGGTCTTCTCTAAAACTCTAAAAATATATGTAACAGAACGCAAGAACTAGTAAGAAATAAATTATTGAGTGATACAGTGGTTTGTACGAAAATGAAACGTTACAATTCGGTTCTCGTTCGAGACATTTTCCAAAAGGGTTTCGTCTACGTTTTTAGATTCGTTTCTTTATGAGCAAAAACGAGAAACTGGAACAGAAATTTTTGAAAAATGTTTGTAACGAGAACAAAACTGCTTTTAAAGACCGTTTTGAACGGAACGTTACATTTTCGCAAGAACAAATTTCATAATAATAATATAATAATATTAATAAGCTATAACGTGATAGACCAAGCGAAGCAGACTTTTAAGGTCCACTGTAATAGCTTTGTACAAAATTTTATTTTTATCTAATTTGTTTTTGAACTCGTTAACTGTTTTTGAATTGACCACTTCACTTGGCAGTCATAGACCAGATATACGATTGATAAAAAAATTATGTCTTTGATAGTTATTTGTTACCGGTTGTCTTTCAATAACGAAGTCATGGAATCTCGGTCCATGACGAAGTTCATTAGACGAGTCTTTTTTGAAGATAATTGGGTTATACCAGTTGACCATGTCAAACCCCTTAACTATTTTAAACATTTGAATAAGATCACCTCTAACTCTTCTTGACTCAAATTCAGCTTGTCAAGTCTCTGCATAATACCAGACTTGCTCAACCTGGGAACAAGTTTTGTTGCTCGCTTTTGAACTGATTCTTTGCGTTTATTTCCTTTCTCAGGGTAAGCATCCAAATTTGCACGCCGTATTCTAGTAAGGGTCGAACGAAGGATTTAAAAAGTTTACTAACCGTCTCTTCATTGTGATATTTGAATGTTCGTTTAATTAAAACTAGTCTCGAGTTTGCTTTTTTGATACATGCGTTAATTTGGGCTGTCCACTCTTAATTAGGATCCCCATATCATTCTCCAGGACAGACTTTTCGACGTTTTCTTGATTTAGAACATATGAATGATGAGGATTCTCATTAACGACGTTTACTGTTTTGCATTTTTCTTCGATTAAAGATATCAACCATTTTTTGATCCACTGGCTAATTTTATATAGGTTTTTAAAAGAAGTACTCGAATCAACTTTTTTTAAGGCAAGCTAATTAATATAAAGTCTTTTTAGTCTTTTTTTTCAAATAAAGTAAAACTATTTTTTCATTTAGTAATATTTGCAAGAAAAAATTTAAAATTTTGTGTTTAAAACTCCTTAGACATTAGAAATTAATGTCCTTAGACATTAGACGAAATTATATTGATTACGTCTATCATATTGATTTAAGTTCATATCTTATGACTTTCAATTAATTATTCTCAAGTTCGTTGCATAGATTTAAATCCTTGAACATAAATCGATTGATTTTCAAACGGTTCTTCGCGAAGCATTCAAATGCTCCCATTCTAATTATCAATTTTTTATACTTTAGCTCATTTAAAGTTCTCTTTGGGATGCAAACGCAAATTTAATGGAAAATTTATGATATTCGCGAACGAACACGTTCCAGTCTTGTTCCATTTTAACTTTCGAAACTAAACTAATTTCTTAGGTGTTAAATTGTCAATCATTTAAGTCCATTCTTTGATTAGAAAAAATCAAAATTTTAATCACTAGATATCTTACCCGCTTACTTTATTGCAGTATTTTTGGATGTTAATGTCATAAATAAAAATTCATTATCTTTGGAGGGAAAATTTTCGATGAGCATTTTCAAAAACAAATTGGGATGTTTCACTTTTTTAAGATGTTTCATAATTTAAAATTAATTAAAGGCCGGAAAAAAAATTAAATGTTTTTATTTTATTTATTTTAAAAATGGGTGTAAGGAATTTAACTAGTGATGCTGGTTAAGCTTGGTTAGCCGGTTAACCAAATCTGGTCAACCAAAACCAGGTTAAACAAAAATAGTTTAACCAATTTTTTGGTCGACCAAGCCGGTTGGTCGAGTTTTGGTTAACCAAATTTTGAAAAAAAATTCGTTTTTTAGGACATAATTTAACTTGAAATTACTTTAAAAATTGATTTTTTTTTACCTTTAAATGAATAAAAAGGACATTTATTATATGAATTTACAAAATTCAACTAGTGAAAACTTGTTAAATCATGAAAAAAAAAATTTCAATTAAAAATTTTTTTTTGGATAGATTTAAACTTTTCAACTTTTTATTAATTTTTTAATTTTAAAATCGCGCCTTTACGTTATAAATATTTGTTTGTAAAACTGAACTAATTGCAGACAAATGAAACTCGTTTCCCCAATTTCCATTATGTCTCGCATCTATGAGGATTTTAGAAAATTCGAAATTACAACGACTCTCTAAATGTTGATTGTTAAATAGAATAAAAATAAAATGTTTTATAAATTTTTTATTTATTTTATAGACCGGTTTCGCCGTTACGGCTTCTTCAGAATTAAAAAAAAAAAAAAAAAAAAATATCTAGCAAAAAATCAAAATTTTTTAAAAAATTTTTTAATAAGAAATTAGAGAGTTTAAGTTATTTGATAGGTTTGAATTCAAACCATTAGGTTTTAAAGTGTTAAAAATTATAATTAAATCAGTTTCAAGTCTTAGTCTAAAGTATACTCAGAGTTTTTTAAGTTGCAAATTTCATAAAATGAAACTTAAAAGTTATTTTTTTTGTCTTAATTTTGTCATCTCGAAAAATGCAACTTTAAGGTTATTATTTTTGGAACTCTAAAGTTAAATGAAACTTTTAAGTACTTTTAAAAACATAATTAATTCAAAATTGAGAGAAAGTGTACTATCTATTAATTATGAAAGTAACTCTTTTGTTTCCATTCAAAAAATAGCAACTTAAGACTTACCTGTGAAATCGAATTACAAATCGAATAAAAATTATCAACTCCAGAAAATTTTTCTTTTTGTCAGTTATTTTTTACAAAAAAAAATTAGATATTTTCTTGAAGATTTGTAAGTAATTTCCTACGATATTCAAACTTATTTCTTACTTAAGCTTTTTTTTTAAAGGTTTCTCCAAGTTCTTTGCTGTGAATCGTCTAAAGCTCTATCATAAATTGGTGTATTCAAATAATAGAAGTAAATTATTTCAAATCAGTTTCATTCAACTAATATAACTATTTAATTTTATTCAAAGGTCTCTTTCTCAATTTTCCGAAATCAAGGATACAAACCTTCGAAATGATAATTACAAATCAAGTTAACGTACATACTGTCTTCAATTACGAAACATAAATATCTTATATTTTTTTATAAAACTCTTAATGTGATTTGTAACATATGACTTTTTAATTTATCTATTTTTATTTTAATCTTTTAATAAATAAAATCTAAAAAAGAATGAGAATTTTTTTTTACACCATTAATACACTACACTCACTAAATACACTCTCTCTCTTAATGCACTCTCTTAATGGACAACGGAAAATTTAATATTGAATAAATTATTAAAATTAAAAATGAGGCCTATTATGGATAATATTTTTGTAACTCTAAAGTTGTTTTTCATAATTAAGTTACTAGTAACTTAAATGTTTTTTGTAACTCTGGAGTGTGCATTTCTAAAATATATGTCTAGAGTTGCATTTTTGCAACTTAAAAAACTCTGAGTGTATTTATAAATACAATTTGAAATAAAAACTTGAAATTCGGTGTGTTCATGTAAATTGTTGTCTTTCATAAAATGTTTATACATAAAAAATGACTTAATACAATTTATTTAAAATTTTTTCAATTTTGTCTTATTTTTTGTTTCTAATAGTTTCATACAATATTTAATTCTATAAAGATGCTTTTGTATTCTGATTGAAATTTTTCTTGAAGTTTCACCAATGTAAAATAAGTTACACTTTTTCGATTGATTATATATACACAATTGATAGAATTACAAGATGAGATGATATTTTACAGTTTAAACTTGTACATTTTGTGTATCTGTTGTTGTAAAAATTGTACGAAATTTGGTTGACTAAATAATCATTGAAATTGGGCAAAGTTTTAAAAATGACAGTAAGACTCCTTGGTAATAGAGAATTGTTATTGTTTTCGATTGATTTAAACCATGCATTATTTAGAACTGATTTGATGTTTAAATAAGACTTATCAAAAAAAGTAATAAAGAATAAACTGTTTTCGTTTTTTTGAAAATGAACATTTTTCTCGTTGTAGGGAATTAAACTTGATCTAACTATATTCCCATAGTGTCTGATCAGATGTTTTATTTGACTCGTTGGATAGCCTTTAGATAGAAGAACTTTGTGAAATTTAATCGAGTGAAAATAAAAGTCGTTTGAGTTTGAACAAATTCGTCTGATACGATGTATAAGGCTTTTCGGAATATTCTTAAATATAAATTGCATGTGGTTCGAATTTACATTTAAGTAGTTTTGTGTATTTGTTGGTTTGATGTATAAATTAAATATAAATGTGTAATCAAAGTTTACAGAAACATTTAAGTCTAGAAAGTTTACAATATTAGAAGTTATAACATTTAATTTTAAATTAGGATAAATATTATTAAAAAAGTTATTGTCTTTAAAGTATTTTGCCACAAAAAAAAGATCATCAATAAGGCAAAAATAAAGCATTGTATTTAGAATAGATTTATATTTTATTTCATAGAATGCTAAATAAAGGTTTGCTATAGATGGACCACAAGATGTTCCCATTGAAACACCTTTTATTTGAAGAAAAAAATAAAATTTATTTTTGTTTTTATAATAAAAGAAGTTGTTTTTTAATACAATTATTAAAATTTTATAATAACCAAACGCTGTAATTGTGTCGTTATCGATTGTTTTGAACATTTCCATTACGTTCTGAATCGCTTCGTCTATCGGTATATTTGTATACAGTGATTCAAAATCTGTTACGCTTAAATTTGGATTCCTAACTTAACCGTAATTTCCAGAGGAATATAAAATAAAGATAATTTAGGTTTTATAAGTTTTATTTAAACAATACAGAACGTAAAATTAGTATTAAAAATCTAGACTCAAGTTAGTAAAAACTACACAACTATTTATATCCATTCTTTATTACGCAATTGTATTACATAACTTTTGTAATATATTCGAGTTGCGTAATACCTTATTGATATTCATAACTCTGATTACTTTGACAGTTATTAATGGATCCTCTAGATCCCTTATTAATCTGCGGAATGGATTATTACAATTATGGTTTGATGATTTATTTGATCATGATTAGATTTGGAGTTGACATTTATTAATTTCACAACAATGAATATTAAAACCACAAAATATTACGTAACATCTCCCCCCCTCTAACAAAAATCTGATTCGTCCTCGAGTCGTTCGTATGTATATGGATTAACATTAAAGAATCCTACGATTTTGTGAACTAACCCGGTTAATTTTATCCTTGGTAATTCGTATAAGTACGATTCTGGGCAAAGCAATTCAATGAACTCGTCTATTTTTTTGTACGACGAAAATGGAATACTTTCGATTTCTGAGTCATCCATTGCCAGATTGTTTAAACGCATTTCTTTCGAGAAAAACATCATGTCCAGTAGTCTTGTTATCAGGATTAGAGACTCGTGTTCGAGATCATTAATGAGTCTTTTACATTCAAAGTTGCATAATTGTTTTATAACTCGACCAGCACGTTCGATATAATCTCGTGGTAATGTTATTCTGTTACAAAAGTATTTTATTTGGCTTAATTTAGCGTGTTTAGCGTTATATTCACAGTTCGTGTTTCTAGAATAGTAAATTAGTCTTTCGAATCTTTTCAAGTCTACGTCTTGAACGATATCGTATGACTTTATTACAAATAAGATGCATGCCTCGGCAAGGCAAGCGAATTGTCTATACGTGGCGGCCCATAAAAATTCTTGCAGAATAATTTCAAATTTCATACATGAAAATAAGCTTCGACATTCTTTTGTCATTCTATCATCTTGACAATGAAGTATGCACAATAAATATTTCTTCACTAGAGGACACCTACGCTCGTATAGTAGTTGACAATGATGATTAAAGTCTTGAAAATCTTTGAGTAACACCATAACATTAGCAGGGTGTAGTGCGAGTATGTTATACGGCACATCTCTAATTTTCTGTATCACTTTTGTGCTATATGCGAACATCGCTAGGTCGAGAAGTTTTCTCGGACTAAATTTTACTACATTATAATTTTCAAATTCGTAATAATACGATTCAGTGAAACCACACAATGTATTCATCTTTTGAACGTTAATTTTAAAAATAAAATATGGAAAAAAAAAATAAAACAAATATATGAATATCTAATTTAACGCGACATCAATAAAAATAAAAAAATCATGAGGGCTATTTATCAATCATTTG
Organism: Brachionus rubens; assembly: GCA_022207745.1. Lineage (NCBI taxonomy): Eukaryota > Metazoa > Rotifera > Eurotatoria > Ploima > Brachionidae > Brachionus > Brachionus rubens. The sequence continues at coordinate 6,658,035 of JAJVHD010000001.1, read as the reverse complement.
ATAAAACTTTTTGCGAGTGAACTTAGACTGATTGATTTTTTTAATTTACATTTATTTTTATTTTCGTTTTTGTCATTTATTAAATTATTCATTTCGATTCCTGCGAAACTTGCTTCGGAATCATATCTCGAGAATTTTGATTTCGACAATCTCCATTCGATTATTAATTTTATAACTTTGACTATTAGAATTACTATAAATATCGCGATTTTTATTGCCCCTACTATAGCCAAAAAATATATAAAATTATTTTTCAAATTCTGAATTATTTTTTCGATTTCTTTTTTTGTTTCCAAAAATTTACTATTTATATTTATATTATTACTTTCTTTAGGAGGATTATAAATAATACCCGAATTTATTTCTTGATTCATTATTTCTTGCATTGTAAATAAAATATCCACATTTTCCGATAAGATATGATTATGGTAGATCATTAATTCGACAAGTCAAATTCGACAAATTAAATTTCGACATAAAAAATTCGGAAAGATTGATTTCGACAACAGTTTATTTAGACAAAACCAATTTAGACAATTGGCTAATTAGACAAAAAAAATAAGAAAAAAAAAATTGACACATAATTAATTGAAAAAAAAAAATTTAATAATTGATTAATAAAGACAAATTATTGAGATAATCTTTCATTTTATCAGATGAAAATTCTGACACAATTTGACCGATTTGTTCTTCTAATCTAACATAAATCGGCTTTCTTTTGTTAACTTGGCCAGTACTAAGTTTGAGATACTCATTTTCCGTGTTAGACTGTTCCAGTTTTAGACTATTAATTAAACTCAAGAGATGAGGGTGGGACTTTATAGTTGACTGGAGGGCATTGTGCCATCCTTCTAAATTATTATTAGTCCTTGGACGACCTGAACAAGTGCGACCGTAACAATTCCAAAGTTCCCGATCAAAGCGTGGATCTTTACGACTAGGCACTTTAGTTCTTTTTTTAGCACCAATATAATTGTCCTCAAAATAAGTCATCACCGTTTTAAGTTCGGGGGGAGCATTATCTTGAAGAATAACAAACCCTTCAATAACAAACTCGAGTGGAACGAAGGCAAGACATGCCAACATTTTACAATATTTGCGTATAAGATTAACATCTTGGCTCAAATCGCAGTATTTAGTAGCTAAATTATTATCTTGAATATGTCTCCAAATAGACTTCTTAAAATGAAAAAAACAACCAGCTATCTCACTATCTGGGAACACTTCTTCGACCGAATTGATGATCGCTAATTCAAAATCACACGAAACGCTTAATGAATGCTGCGTGGTTTTGTCGCTAATGAACTGAAAAAATTTTGTATACGTTGACTGTTGTTTGTTTGTAAACAAAGCATATACCAGAGGCAAATTTTTAAGATTCTTAATATTATGTAGACTAAACAACTGTGTGAAAATAGATGGGGCAGCATCAAACGTGCCATCGCATAGCCAATGTCTATTTTCACACAAAATTTGGAGATTCTTTTGCGTAGAGAATATCAACATACGATCGTTGTCGTTGTACTTCTCGTCGTACATTAGGAATAATTCATTCTTTTCAGACACCTTAAAGTCATTGTGTAAAATAAAGTTTAAGTCTTTTGGTATCTCGTAAGAGTCGAACGGATCAATACGGTTTCTTGAACAAAGTTGTCTAGATGCACTATAACTAGGCAATATAACTGCAACTTCCTCGGGGACATTTTTCTGGCACTCGAATATAATTTTTCGTGGCTTTGTATCAGGTTGGCTAGCTGACATTTTTCTCATTTGTGATTGAAGTATTTTAACTTTAGTTTTATTCGTATTGTTATGTTCATGGGGTCGTCCCGTGTTTATCGGCTTCTGTTTACCTATCGTTGTGACTGTCCCTGGACAATTAGGATAATCACCATTATTACACCTCCACGTAAATGTACCATCTTTTGTTTTATAAGAAAATTTATACTCATGAAAATCATCAGCGACTAGGAGATAACTGGGGTCTCCGTTTTTTTTTTTTCTTGAAGAAACTATTAAATTTAAGCTTAAGTCTTCTAATTGTTGAATGAGTGAATCCATTTGTAAAAAATAAAATAAAATTTTTTCTGTCGAAACACGCTTTGTCAAATTCTAATTTTGTCGAATTATTATTTGTCGAATTATGTATTTTCTGAAATTAATTTTGTCGAAATAAACTTGTCGAATTTTCATTTGTCGAAAATTTTTTGTCGAAACAAAGCAGATTCTATGATTATGGGTAAAGTTTTCGCTCATAATAGTGTTTGAGAGATAGGAGAAATCTAAAAAGTTTACATTCCTTTCGTCCATTACTATTGATTTTTCAAACTTTCGTGAGATTATTTTTTGAGTCCAAGGGATTTGAATGTACTGTGAAATAGTTGCACAATCGTATCCCTTTGAACTATCCCGTATTATTCCTTCTGGAGTTAAGAATCCAGTCTTATTTATTTTATCAACTGTATAGATTACGGGTTGATATTCGTAACATACCGGCGGGTTTGTTTGTGGGATATGGGTTGTGCCAATTAGTATTACCGAACTTATATTCTTGCATACTCCAGCATAAATGTTTTTCATGTAAGAGTAGACGGTTAGATTATTTCCATTTGGTAGTGTATGAGTAAGAAACTCGTTTTCGGTTGTTAAGGCAAATGTTTTTAGAATGCTTCTAAGATTTAAGCATTCCTGGTGTACTAAGAAACTTCTGTCGACTGCATGTGAATGACTTTCAAAATCAATATCTGCGAGTAAAAGTTCTTTAATCTCGTTGATATCTGCACCTTCGGCTGACTTTTTGTTTACTTGTTCGTTTGTATAAAGTCCTAAATATACACCTTCTGTTGTGGACATTACTTGCAAGTTACAAAAATTTTCGGAGTTGGTCACTTGGAATGCAAGTTTTGGATATGACAGAACTATGTCAGGGTTCTTTGCGCCTAAATGAAGTACGAATCGTTCTTGGCTTATTAAATATAACGGACATTTGTGGAATACTGAGTCGTCCCATACAATTATTGAGTCGTGCATTTTACATTGTTTGTGGGATGCTAAACAATTTAAGTTGAACACCACGTCATTACTCGTTTTTGCCGTTATTAATTTTCGCGAAAGTGTGCAGGAGTAGGTTTCGGTAATCACATCGCTAAACCATTTAAAGATAGGCGTCGGATTACTTGTAAATGAACAATAGTCGCCGTCACAGTCCATCTTACTACCTTTACATTTCCTTGTTCTGTTAAGTTCAAAACAGTCGTCATAGGACATCACACTGTTTTCAGTTTTACTATGCATTTGTTGGCGTAGTGGCCTTTCTTTTTACATCGGTGGCAAATGACTTCTTTTGTATTATTTGATTTTTGTTTATCATTTTGATTAAAAACTCTATCGCGCTCGTTCTTTTGCGTATTATTATAGAAATTTTTATTATTTCCAAACTTGTTTCCGTTTTTATTCAACTGTGGTTTGTTTTTATTAAATGTTTGTGTTTTTGGAGTGAAGCGATTATTTTTTGTTGAAATGTAATTTATCCGACTTGTTTCACGCTCTTGTTCTAGTTTAGTTGCCAAGCTTATTGCTCGATCTATTGTATTTATGTCACGGCATTTAATTTCTGTTCTGGTTCTTTCTTTGAGACCTTTGACGTAATGATAAAATTTATCACCTTCATCCATAGATTTCAAATGAAAAACACATTTGAGAAAATGTTGCGTGTAAGTATCAATAGTCATTCCATCCTTATGGACAAGTGAAGCCAACTCTGAACGATATCTGTCAGCTGCGTCAGGTTTCGAATACATTTTTCTTATTTCTGCCTCATATTGGTTCCATGTTTTTCTTGAATTAATAAATTCTTTTAATATGGTGAATGGTAAGTTTTCGACAAAAAGTAGTGCATGACTAAGTCGATCGTCGTAACCGATTTGAGCTCTAATAAAGCCCTGATTGATTGCGAACAACCAGTCATCTACATCTTCGCTTGCATGACCTTTGAATTTCTGAATATTTGTTTCCAATTTTTTAACGTTAGTGGGTACATAATCCGGTTTAGGAACGTATGGACTATACGATTTCTGTCGTAGAAAATCGGGTGCTGTTGGGGTGACCAAGTTTCTTGACATTTCGTATTGTCGTTTTGAAATACTTTGTTCGGTCTCTAAATCAGATGTTTGGGTTTTGTCCACCGTTGATTGGAATCTTACGCATTTTTGTTCTTCGGATTGTTTTGGTGTCACAATGTCAGCATCATTCTCAGTTATTAGTTCTGATTTTTTGTTGCATTCATTATATGCCGGTAAATTTCCAAATTGGCTACTCATCTTATCATTGCAATCAAATGTCTTTTCGAAATCTGTATTATTGAAGGCGAATTTGTAATTGTCCTTATTAATTTCGTATCTTCCATCCATATTTCCATTTTCTAGAGTATATTCTAAACTCTCGATAGTTTTTCTTTGTTTGCTGACTACATTTCTAAGATCGTCAAGCTCATTTTCCAGATTTCCTTCCAAGCCTTTCGGTAGGTTATCAGGGAACCACATTGTTTTTAACGCATTTTTCTCAGCCAAAGCTTTATTGATAATGTCTTTTGTATTGTTGACTATATCACTCTTACATGCTTTGCTTTTTACCAAGTCTGAAATCTCATTTAATGCGTTGGAATATACATTTTTTGTGCTATCCAAGATATAGGATAACTTCTTTAAATTGTACCAAGTCATTTTTGATAATGTTGTCCAGTTCTCGATGTTTATCTTAACTTCATCCTCATTAGAACTCATCTTGTTTTGTGATTGTGATCGTTTTTTTCCGCTCATCTTTATCTTTCTTAATCGTATTTTATCGCTGCTACCAAATATGTTACGCTTAAATTTGGATTCCTAACTTAACCGTAATTTCCAGAGGAATATAAAATAAAGATAATTTAGGTTTTATAAGTTTTATTTAAACAATACAGAACGTAAAATTAGTATTAAAAATCTAGACTCAAGTTAGTAAAAACTACACAACTATTTATATCCATTCTTTATTACGCAATTGTATTACATAACTTTTGTAATATATTCGAGTTGCGTAATACCATATTGATATTCATAACTCTGATTACTTTGACAGTTATTAATGGATCCTCTAGATCCCTTATTAATCTGCGGAATGGATTATTACAATTATGGTTTGATGATTTATTTGATCATGATTAGATTTGGAGTTGACATTTATTAATTTCACAACAATGAATATTAAAACCACAAAATATTACGTAACAAATCTGCTGTGTAGAGTCTTTCCTTTTTGTCTAGTTTAAAATCGTTTAGAATTTGAATGAGATTTTGAGAGTCTTTAATAAACGTAAAATGTTTTGAAAATATTGGTTTTAAATAAAAATCGATTAATTTGGATAGACATGTCGTAATTGAATTCGAACAATTTACGAGAGGTCGAACGCCAAATTTTGTTTTATGAAGTTTTGGTAGAATTTTGAACGATGGAAGTTTTTTGTAGCACAAAACTGGTTTCAACTTCGAGTAAAGTTTTTTTGTAATAAAATTTGTTTTATAAAGTTGTTCAATTTGAGTTGTTGTCTCTTTGAACAAAAAGAATTGTGGATTATAATCAATATTTTTATAAACATTTTCATCATTTAAATGATCCCTACAAAGTCTATGAAAAATCCTGTTTTCAACAAGGCAAATTCCAACATTTTTATCAGAGTTGGCTACTACTATATCATTATTTTTTATTTGTCTCAAACATTTTGAGAAAAACATTATATCTAACGAAAAACTTGAGTTACTAAAATTATAAGTTGACAGAAGTTGTGACAAAAATTCTTTACGAAACTATCCCTATTCTACATCAGCTATTTAATAGTTGTTTAGAGTTGAAGAAAATTCCGGAAGATTGGAAAATAGCGGTTGTGACACCTCTTTATAAAAACAAGGGGGATAAGTCTGATATGAATAACTATCGGGCAATATCAGTTCTTTCACCTTTAGCTAAGATGTTTGAAAAGCTTCTAGCTAAACAAATTGTTACTTACTTTGAGTCAAATAAGATATTTTTCAAGGGGCAGCATGGCTTCAGGTCTGGGTTTTCATGCCAATCGGCTATACATGAATTTGTGTCTTTTATAAACAAAGTACTCGATGAAAAGTTAATTGCACTATCTCTTTTCATTGATTTTAGAAAAGCATTTGATTTAATAGACCCTTTACTTTTGCTCCTAAAGTTATTTCATTATGGTTTTGATAACAACTCTCTTGCTTTAATGACAAACTACTTTGATGAGAGGTCTCAAAAGCTTCTTTTGAAAAATCTCTTATCCAAACAAGCTAGACTAAAACTTGGGGTTCCACAAGGCTCAGTTCTAGGCCCGCTCCTCTTTTTAATCTTTATAAACGATCTCCCATTGTGTATTTTAAAAGCTTATATAGAGCTATTTGCTGATGATACAAGTCTTACAAAGACTGGAAATAAATTGGACACATTAATAAGCGAAACTGGAGGGGTTATTGAAGAACTAAGTACTTGCCCGGGACTTCAGAGACGCGGTGTCAAATTGCGTCCAAACGGGAAGTCAGGACGCGTTTTGACTCATTTTGACGAGGTGTCCGATGTGTCCATCATGACGCGTTTTGACATGTTGTTTAAATGCGTTTGGTCAAAATTTAGACGCGTTTAAACGCGTTTTGTTAAAATTCAAAGAGGAGCACACTTGGTCAAAATGCGTCTTGACCCGTTCTGATAAACAGCAAATGACGCGTTTAAACGTTTTAGATTGTGACTTTTAAATTACAGTGCTTACCACTCTAGACGCATCAGGACGCGGTTTAACTGTTTTTTTTTCAAAAATTCAAAATTTTGATTGTGTCATATGGACGCGTTCTAACGCGTCGTCCTTTTTAGAAAATTTACGAGATGGATGCGTCAAAACGCATTTAAACGTTTTATTTTTTAGGCTAAAATGTAAATCTATATCACTGAAAATTGGAGTTCATAAAAAGAATAGATATAAAAGAGTTGGTTTTAAATTTATTTATTAATTTTTTAATAAAGAAGTTGAATTAAAAAAAAATTTTTATTGTGATTCATTATCTTTTTTTTTATGAATTATTCTTCTCCCTTTGTTGTTGAATGATTTTCTCAGCTTCTTGTAGTATTTTCTATCGAAATCCGTATCACTTAATCTCCATTTGGTTCTAACACATTCTTTAAAGGTATAAAAAATAAAAAAAACAAAAAAAAAGGAAATTAATACTTTATCAATCAAAAAACTTACTTATAAAATTTTGCAGCTTTTCTTTAGGCACTGGAGTTCGTTTCGTTTGATTCATCCCCTTTTCACCATCTAATCCAAATATACATTTTTCGATTTCGTCTTTAGTGAAAAAATATTCGAAAATAGCCAGGCCAAATTGGTATGGATCTTTCGTATGAATATCTTCCAATAAATTTACCCCATTTATGATCTAAAAATTTTAAAAATTTATTCAAAAATAATAAAAAAACTAAAAATTAACTTACAAATTCTGATTCATTTTCATTCGAAGAATCTTCTATGTTTTTCCGAATGTCATTTATCTCTTCAACTAATGAATTTAATGATCTAATGATAAATTTACCAAACAAAGCAATATCCTTTACATAAAAATTTAAAATTAAATATTAACTTTCTAAAGAAAACTTACCTTGACTTCTACCAAACCTCGGTCATCTTCGCTAAAATCGCAAATCGGATTCGGTAAAACGAACTAAAAATGTAAAAACTTATTAATGATAATAAAAAAATTTCAAGTAAATAAAAATTTAATTACTTTTTCTAGAATTTTAGTTATCCTTTCTACGGAGGACTCATTTGATGTTGAACTTGTTGGAGGCAAATTTTCATTTATACTACCACTATTACTAACACTATTACTACCACTATTAACACCACTATTACTAACACTATTACTAACACTATTACTACCACTATTAACAACACTATTACTAACAGTATTACTAACAGTATTACTAACACTATTACTACCACTATTACTACCACTATAACCACTACTATTACTAACACTATTACTACCACTATTACTACCACTATAACCACTACTATTACTAACAATATTACCACCACTATTATTACCACTATTACTTCTTTTGTTATAACTAAGATTCTTATTTGTCCTGCTACAGTCACTACTACAATCACTACTATTGCAATCATTTTTTGCATTATCTTCATTCAAACTGCTTTCACTACTACTTCTTAAAACATTTTTTTTGCTCAAAACACGGTTCTTACTCAAAATGGGACTTGCGACATAATTCGATGGTTCATAACATGACTTATAAACAAAAATGTTTTAAATTTTGTTTGTCTCTAAACAACTCGAAATAAAATTACTTCACGCAGATCCTGAAGCAGAAAATCTAAAAAACAAAATAAACTTCATTAAAACATAAACCGTAAATTCTTGTTCAATGTTACATGTAACTAAGCCTGATACTATTCTTTTATTCTAATTAGTTAAAAAAGGGAATTAGCCAATCTGAAAAAAAACCACCGTAGTAACAGGCTCAGTAATATTGAACGAAATTTAAGGTATAAACCCTAGTAGTAAAGAAAATAAAATATACCCTGGTCATTTGCTTGCGGACTTAATTGCTTTCTGTTTAACCTCGGACTTTTTACAACTCGGCTTTCTTTGTCAGAGTCATCGCCTTCTATCTCAGCATTCTCATCACTCGTTAAAATAACATTTACTTCGAGCTTCCTTGCAAAATCTTCGACAGTCTCAAGATTTCCTAGTAAAAATTAAAACAGCATAAAAATCCGAAATTTTGATTTTTTTATTATTTATAGTATTTATGCGACATCATTCTCATACTCTTTGATTTCAAAAAAAGCTCCAAAATACCGAAAGGTCAGGTTTCAATGCAATGCAAAGTCAATTGGATAATGTTAAAGGGAAGAAATTAATGCAATTTTTTCAAAATCATAAAAAGATAAAACAAAATGTTCAAAATAATTTTCAAAAAATAATTCATTATCTTACCTTCTTTTAATATAATCCCGGATATGTATTTCTCTTTGTATTTCGTCTTTATATGTCTTTGATCAGATTCAATCTTGCAAAGTTTCTTTTTAATTGTACCGTAAGTATTGTCTAAAAAATCAACCAAACACCAAACATCAGATTTTGGTAGAAGTGATCTTTTTGGTCTTTTTTCTTGATTTGAAATTGACGACATTTTTTATTAATAGATTCTAAACAATATTCTAAGAGTAAAAGTAAAAAAATTAAATAATATGTCTAGTTCGGAAAGTGATATTCTAAATAGAATGGAAAAAGAAAAAAATTACACGAGATTTTTAAAACGTAAAAACTCGGAAAACTATAGAAAAAAACAAAAAAATCAAAACAAGACAAATGGGAGTAATGATTTAAATTTTAAAAGTCAAACATTAGAGTCTTTCACTGAAGTAGAAGAAAGCACATCTGACAGTGACCCAACTGAGGAAAAAGACTCAACTTCAATTAATGAAACAAATTATTCAGGTGATACTGAACAGGAAGAAAATTATACCACTGACGAATTTTCATGTAAGTATCATTTTAGAATGAAAAAATGAAATATCTTTTAAAATATCAATAAATTTTAAAGCTTTTTCTGAAACTTCCTCAAACCATTCAGAAGATTTAGACGAATTAGCGTTTCAAGAAAATAAAAATGAATATGAAATTTATGAAAACAGCGGAATATCAGTTTCTGATTTTTCTTTTTCATTCTTATCGATTTGTCGGAAACTTAAGCTATCTAAGAAATGTTGTCGGATTCTATTGGAATACATAAATTCGATCCTACCTTGGTCTAATAATTTTCCTTCATCTTTTGGTAGAATATTGAAACAAGTTAACTTAAAAAGTAAAACAAGCACTAATGTCTGTAATATTTGCCACAAACAATGTGATTTACCTATTTGTGATTCAAAAGAATGCAAAAGATTACTTAAACGTGACAGAATGAAAGTTCATACCTGTGGGAAGATAATTAGTATGGATTACTCACGTAAGTTGAACTACATTTTGAGTAAAAATTTCTCCTTAATTGATCAATATAGAAGTATGTTTTAATTTTCTAATATTTAAATCATAATTAATTTTTAAAATATTAATTAAAAGAGACACTAGAAGAAAATTTGATATCCGATACTCTGAATGGCAAAGCCTCAATTCAACTTGATAAAAAGGGAATATCTTTGCTTCTTTTTGTAGACGATGTTCAATTCTCTAAATCCTCGTCAAAAAAGATATTTTCGTTACAAGCTCAAGTTCTCGATTTACCTCCAAAGGTAAGATGTTCGATGAATAACATGATTTGCCTTAGCTTTTATGTTGGACCTAAACCAAATTTTAATGTGATTTTCGATATTTATTTGGTTCAGTTAAAAAATATGCTGGAAAATGGAATTTATATTGAAGCTATTGAAACGAATTTTTCTATCAGGATTCATGCTTGTATAGCAGATGCTCCAGCACGTGCAAGGATAGCTAACATGAAACAATTTAATGGGGAATACGGATGTCTGCATTGTTTAAATCCAGGTGTCTTTTTTGAAAAGAGACGAATATATGAATTCATAACTTATCCATTAAGAGATACAGAGAGTTACAAAGAGTCACTCGAAATAGTATTGGATAGTGGAATGAAATCGTTCGAAGGGGTAAAAGGTGAAACTTTCCTCTCAAACTTAATATCCTTTCCTCAAGCGATGATTTTAGACTATATGCACTTATGTTTAGAGGGTTCATTTAAATCGCTGTTGTCTATATGGTTGGATAAAACGAATCGGTATCAAAAAGATTTTTACATAGGTAATACCATTTTAATGTATTTTCTCTCTATTGTATAACTATTTAAAAAAAAACAATACCAAAATACTTAAATACTAGTAAAATCTTTACCAAATCTAATCTGGTTCTAAAACTTTTAGGTTCAGATACAAGAAAAAGGTGTATTGACGAAAATTTATTAACATTAAAATTTCCATCAGAATTTCCGCGTCGACAGCGATCAATAGAATTTTTTTCGAAATACAAGGCTAACGAGTTTAGAAATTTGCTTTTTTATGGACCAATGTTATTCAAAAGTTTAATCGAAAAAACTTACTTCAATCATTTTATTATTTACGTTGTTTTTATACGTTCTTTATGCCAAGATTTCATTTGTAAAGAAGATATCTTGGAATCATATACTCTTATTAAAATATTCGTCAAAAAATTTGAAGAACTTTACGGAAAAAAGCACCTAAGTTATAACTTACATTGTCATTTGCATCTCCCTAAACAAGTATTGCTATATGGACCGCTTCAAAATATTTCATCGTTCCCTTTTGAAGGATTTTTTAAAAATTGTAGAGCACTTTTTCATGGAACGAGAGAAATTACAAACGAAATAATAAGTAGTCTAGAAATTGAGTCATATCTTTACTTCGAAAACAATAAACGATTGGAAAAAATGAAAAACGATAGACTTAAATCGTTTTTAAAATTAGAAATTTTTGGGAAAAAAAATGATTCTCTAAATTCACCGCGTTTATTACATTCGAAAATTGAATTGAACGATGAAATTTTAATTATTCAAGACTTAATCGAAACGGAAACGGGTTTAAATTTGTCTGGATTAGATTACGGTTTAACAATTATTTATAATTCACAAAGTAAATTTAATATTAATTAATTTATAATAATTAAACAATTTAAAAAAAAAAAATCAGTCATTAAGTCTAAAACAATTGAAAAATTCACATCCCAAAACTGTTACATATCATATAATTCAGATGTTGGGAATAAAAAATATGGAGTTTGCAAGTTATTTTTCAAATATGATAAAAGTTTTTGGTGCGTTCTAAACAAAACAATACGAATTACAGATCCCTATAATGAAATAGATTTCATCAATGAATTTCATGAAAAAAAGTTTAAAGATTTTTTTTACTTTGGAAAATTTTGTGACGAACTTGAGATCATAAATATGAAGGACTTTTTGAAAAAATGTGTTTATCATAAATTTACCGAGAATACTTTTGTTTTATCTGAAATAGTCTCAATTGATGAGCATGATTAACTAGTTTTAATTTATATGAAATAAAAAATTTAAACAGACTTTTTGACCTTTTAAAAATTAATGATTCGACCTACAAATTAGATTTACAAAAATAATTCTAATACCTCTTATAATTTATGAAATTTTTGTCCTCGAATAAATCAGAAAAATAAGCTAAATAGTTTATACATCATTTTATACTTGTTTAAGACGATTTGTTAAACTTAAATTATATGGTTTGTATGAAACAAAAAGAGCCTAACCACTTAATTTAATAAACAGATTTTGTTAAATTTCCTATAGCCACCAACATCAACATCTATCTATAAACATAAAACAATAAATATGGAATGGAATAATTAAATTTTGTTAATCTCGGTCTCGTCAATAGAAAAATTACTCATTAAGTAACAGAAAATATTTTTAAATTTTTTATTTGAGAAATAGTCGACTTTATTATTTAATCGACTCAACAGTTTATTTTAATTAATGTACAACGACCCTCAAAGATACTTCGGAGTTTGTAATCAAGGAGTTATCAAGGAGATAAGTTGTAAAAAAAGAATATAAAATTTTTTTTCCAAAGTTACGTGATGCACTAATTACTTTAATTGGTCTCTTTGACTTTTTCTTGTTTGGTTTTTATAAATTATTATCTCCATGCCGGTACAACGTAAAATATAACGAACGTATAACGTTAAGTATAACGAAAAATAAAAAACTAATTTAAATCTAAAAAAAATTGAAGTGAAATAGATCCAAGTCTAGTTTAGTCTCATAAAATTCAAGATTAATTTCTTTCACTAGAAATGAGTAAAATTGAATTTTTTTTTTGAATTAAAATATGGTCTAAAAATAAAAATAAAATTATGTACATAAATGTATGTATGTATGAAAATTTTATTTTATATTTAAAACTATGTTATATGAATATTTGAAATTGAAAAAAAATTCATAATTCTTGTACAAAATAAAAAATTTGTCTTGGCAAAATTCTTATGACATAAATATACAAATGCTTTAAATTTGGAAAAAAATTCGCTTTGACGTGAAAAAACACAGCGTCTTTTGGCGTTTCTTTGGAAAACAATTTACAAACTTCTTTTTAAAAAAAAACGCGTCATGACGTGTTATGACGCTGTATTTAAACGCGTCATGATGGACACACTAGACACCCCGTCTAAACGCGTTCTGACGTGTCATGACAAATAGACGCACAAAGACGCGTTTTGACACTGTGTCTCCGAAGTCCCGGGTGGTGTTATTTTAATAAGGTTGATATAAATTGGGAAAAAACTTTCTTCATGGTTTTTACAAAGAAAAAAATTGAAATACCAGATTTTATTCAAATTAAAGAGGCTAAAATTAAAGTTGTTGATAATTTTAAATTATTGGGCTTTACCATTGATAATAGATTAAATTTCATGAAATTAGTTTCGGAAACATGTTTGTCGGTAAACAAGAAACTATTTTCAATAAAAAGACTTTTCTATCTTTGTACATCTGTAAAAATTCAATTTTTTAAAACTTTTATATTACCTTATTTTGATTATGTTTTTACTTTGATTTGTTATTTTTCAAAAGAAGCCATCCAAAGGCTCGCCAACTGTTTCTATTTATGTATTTATAAATTATTAAAAATTAAAATAAATTCTAGCGACTTTAATGATTTAAATAATGTGCTGGAAAAGTATGGACTTTTTGCTTTTCAACATCGAGCTTTGGAGAGAATGCTGTCGTTTTCATACAAGATCATTAAAATGGAGAACTCACCTATTCAGCTCAAAGAACAATTAGTCACAAATGAGTCACGAAAAATCGAGTACGACTTAAGAAACAAAAGTGATTTTATGGTGCCGAAATCGAAAACAAAAAATGGTGAAAACACATTTGGTTATGTGTACACTAAATTGGCTAACAAATTCCTTATTAACAGAATGGTCCTTAAATTTAGCACCTTTAAGTTGTCAATATTCAACAACATCAACCTAATTTACAATGATTCATTAAAAATTTTTGATAAACTTAATTTAAATTTTAAAAATTATTTTTTATTTTGATATTATGATAATTGATATGAATTTTTTTTTTTATTTTAAAAAATTTTTTTTATTTACTAAATAAATGGAGAGTTAATCAGTCTATATTCTAGACAAGGGCACTAGCCTGTTGATTAACCTTGAACTTGAAAAAAAGACTCAAGTTAGTAAAAACTACACAACTATTTATATCCATTCTTTATTACGCAATTGTATTACATAACTTTTGTAATATATTCGAGTTGCGTAATACCATATTGATATTCATAACTCTGATTACTTTGACAGTTATTAATGGATCCTCTAGATCCCTTATTAATCTGCGGAATGGATTATTACAATTATGGTTTGATGATTTATTTGATCATGATTAGATTTGGAGTTGACATTTATTAATTTCACAACAATGAATATTAAAACCACAAAATATTACGTAACAAATCTGCTGTGTAGAGTCTTTCCTTTTTGTCTAGTTTAAAATCGTTTAGAATTTGAATGAGATTTTGAGAGTCTTTAATAAACGTAAAATGTTTTGAAAATATTGGTTTTAAATAAAAATCGATTAATTTGGATAGACATGTCGTAATTGAATTCGAACAATTTACGAGAGGTCGAACGCCAAATTTTGTTTTATGAAGTTTTGGTAGAATTTTGAACGATGGAAGTTTTTTGTAGCACAAAACTGGTTTCAACTTCGAGTAAAGTTTTTTTGTAATAAAATTTGTTTTATAAAGTTGTTCAATTTGAGTTGTTGTCTCTTTGAACAAAAAGAATTGTGGATTATAATCAATATTTTTATAAAAAAAAGTGTCTAATAAATTAGACATATCATAATATGTTTTAGAAGCATCAAAAATTAAAAAAACAAGTAAAATAAAACATATTATCCGATCTTTTAATTTAATTGTTTTATAATTTATAAAAGTACAGTTGTGGTCATTCACGTGTTCCTCTTGTGAACTTCATGAACTATTTGAAATCATTAATTCATTAAAGTTCACAAGAGTTTAAAAAAAAACACAAATTTCAATATCGAAGTTATTTTTAAATAAAAATTACCTCCAATATAAATTGAAAAATTCTTGAAATGTCTTGGAAAATAATATTGTAAAAAAAAAACTTGATAAAACTTGATATTTCGGGTCTAGGTAATTATGTGACCGACCGTTCACAACTTTCGTGAACTAAATCTTTTCTCGTATTATGTGACCCGGGCTGTTCACGGCTTTCGTGACCTGAAACTATGTGATCAGAAAATTAAGATATAAAAATTTTATTATTTCAAGGATTATTATGTGGTCAAAATTGAAAAAATGTGAACTTGATTAAAATTTTGTGACCAAGAAATTAATTTTGTGATCGAGAAAAAAATCATGTGACCCGAGACTAGTTTATTAAATAAAAAATTAGCTTGATAAAAATAAAATAAAAGTTTAATTATTTTTTAAAGAAGTAATTTTTATGTCATTGCTCATTATCCTAATGTTTTTTTGTTTGATGAGCCTTTAGACCACGTTGCCCTTCAAAATAACCGTCACATTTATCACACTTTACTGGGTTTCTCTTCTTACTCACAACTTTGCTAACTGCTTCTTCAACTTCGCTAGAGTAATTAACACATTCTCTTGACTTACGTTCATAATAATCAAGTTTTGTTTTAACACTCTGGCCTTCATTTCTTAGATTTATACCAGAAAGAGATTCCCTTACTTCATTTATGTCGTCATCATCGGTGTCATCATTGACACATGTGTCAGTAACTGTACTTGATGTTACTGAGTTAGGAGCATCTAAAGTTTTTTCGTCCTCGTCATCAACCAAACCCTCTTCCAATATTTCATCCCCAAAACAATCTTCAATATCACCACCTAAAGAGCCAGCTACCGAACCGACTTCAGAATCTTTATCCGAATCAGACTCCGAGTCAACATCTTCAAATGCAACTTCAACCTCTGGATCACCATTGGCTAAATTGACCAGTTCTTCAAATTTGATTAAACTTAAAATTCAAATCAATTTTTAAAAGATCTTAGACGAACGAAGAAATTTAAATACAAAATTACTCTTGTCCAGGAGCATAAAACTTGCTGATTTCATTTAAGATTAAAGTGTAACATTTCTTTCTATCATTCAAAACATGATTTCGTTTACATACGTTCCATAGACTTTCAATTTTGTTAGTGCATGCTCCTTTAATAAAATAAAAGTTAAAGAATGATAACTTAAAAAAACTAATTTACCTGTGTCAGGATCAACAAAATTTAAACTGTGATTGACAGTTTTATGTTTGAAATTTTTCATTTTTGAAATTTTAGAGTATGAACTCCAGCAATCTGAGTAGATAGTAGTACCATTTTTACATTTTGAATAAATAATTTTTAAAAGAGTAACAGCCTCTCTATTTGCTACAACTTCCATATAACATTTACCGCAATTCAAATCACTTCTTTCAACCAAACCAAATACCCAGACCTGGGCTCTTTTCAAGTCTTTACCAACCCAATGTTTGACTTTGGCATACATGCTCTCATCGATCTCGACGATCTTTCCCATTCCACCTAATTCAAGATTCTGTTTGTCTAGACTCACCGAACAAATTTGTCTTAACTTAGATTTCGGTCACGAAAGTTTAGAACATATGTCCACATAATTACCTAGACCCGATATTTCTTGAAAATCCAACTTTTTCCAAGAAAATCATTAAAATTTATTTGAAATGACTTAGAAAAAAAAAACTTGAAAAAAATATGGGAATTTATTGAAAAAGAGAAAATTCTCAACAAATTGTACCTATGTGATTTTTTTTCTAACTTCTAACAAATTCTACGTTCTAACTAAATTGGTTAGAATGAGAAAAAGTTCTATTCTAACTTTACATTTTTGTTAGAATGGCGCGAAATTTTAACGAATTCTATCTTCTGAATGATTTCTAACTTTCTAACTTTAACGTTTTTTATTCTCATTCTACATGATTTATTCTTACAAAATTTCTTAAAAAATGATTCTAACTTCTGAAATGGTTCTTCAAGGAAATTTATCCGAAATGATTATTAAACATTTGAGATTCATAATTTTAAAAAAGAGAGTAATTCCTTTCTTGATATTTCGATTTGATCATTATGTCACTCATTTTACATTGCCTTAAATTTGCTAAAAGACTAAAAATTGTATAGAAAATTTTTCTTTCAATTAACTTTCCTAATTCCGATCGCGAGATTAAACTGAAATTAAACTCGAGGAATTTTTTTATGTTCACAGAATTTTGAAGATAAAACTTCTAAGTATTTTCTACCAAGAGATTTATTTAGTCCATTTCTGATTAATAATGGATAAAAATACCATCTAGACTCAGTTGTTTACTAAAATTGGACACTAGAGAAAAGTGTTTTATTCCTTAATTTTCAATGTAGATTTTTACTCATTAGATAATAAAATAATAAACGATTCAAGATTTTTTTCATTTAATCAGGATGGATAAACTGCAATATATTTTGAAAAAAAGAGAGACCTTATACTTTTAATGTATTTATGGTTTGAATTTTCGAAATTTTATTTTTGTGAAATATTTTGCATTTATCTAGACCTAGACAAAATCGAGGTTGCACTGTATCATATGATATCATGGGACAAATTAATTTTCACAACTGTATTTGTTAAGAAAATTGCTCGTTTTTAACTTTACAAAGAGGAACCGAGGTACTTCTAGCCAAATCTTATTCAATTATTAAATGCAAATTTAACATTAAACTCAATTTATTTTTTTGTAAACCAAGTTATTTTGTCTTAATTTTTAAGAAAGTTAGATTAAAGGGATAGTGAATATTACATTTAAGTAAGTTGATTAATCTCTTTTTCAAAAGTTTCAGAATCATTTTTTAAGAAATTTTGTAAGAATAAATCATGTAGAATGAGAATAAAAAACGTTAAAGTTAGAAAGTTAGAAATCATTCAGAAGATAGAATTCGTTAAAATTTCGCGCCATTCTAACAAAAATGTAAAGTTAGAATAGAACTTTTTCTCATTCTAACTAATTTAGTTAGAACGTAGAATTTGTTAGAAGTTAGAAAAAAAATCACATAGGTACAAATTGTCGTTATCAAGTTTTATTCTCATCTCACTTTATTCTCATTTTTAACTTTATTCTAAAACTTTCAATACAAATGTCTACTAAAATAATAAAAAAACGAGGACCTTACAAGCGATATCGCGATGATCCGACTAAAAGAGTGCCCCAGTCAACCTATTATTATAATCTCAAAAAAGCTAATTTCACTAATCGTATTCGAAATTCAATTCATATTCAAACTCAGTATACGACTTCATCTCATTTAATTAATCGTCAACAAATGACCTTATCTTCAAACGATTATTCATCATATGCAAACTTGAATCGAACTAACGAAGATTTTTCTATCGAAATTGAACAACAAGATAGCGCTTCAAGTGAATATTCGAGTGATGACAGAGACGATGAGCAAACAAGATTAATTCAATATTATCAAGACTTATTCGACGATTTTTCCGATGATAATTTGGTCGAAGATTTACAAGATATTTTTGTTAACCAGGAAATAACCAAAGAGGAACTAGCCGCTGGTTATTTAACTGCAGATTATTTAAAGTTATAAAATTTAACTTCAACTATACTTGAATATAAACGAGATTGATATCATGATTGTAATTTTTTTTATAATTCAGTAAATTTTTTTTCCTCTTAACTGTATAATTTAAATTTGTATTTTGTTTTTAAATAGCAATGATCGAATTATTTTTATTTTTTTAAAAAGTTTTGGATTGAAAATTTAAAAAATTACATATTGTATGAGTTTATTCTTAGTTATAGAATTTGCTGATTATTGAATTAGTAGATTGCATAAGTGTCGGAATCTTCTTTTCATAATTATTAGAATCCACTTTAGTCGGATTAGATCTACTAAAAAGGTTTAATATTGACTTGGAAAACAGGAATTAAGTGACGATATATCCATGAATGATTCCTTGACCTTTTTTTAATTTGAGATTTACTCCTTTTGAAAAAAGCTTCTAGTTTGAAAAATCACATAACAGACTTACGAAATTTTAGAAATTAAACTTAGCAAAAACCAATTCTTTTAAATATTTAAAATTTTT
This sequence comes from Brachionus rubens, assembly GCA_022207745.1. Taxonomy (NCBI): domain Eukaryota; kingdom Metazoa; phylum Rotifera; class Eurotatoria; order Ploima; family Brachionidae; genus Brachionus; species Brachionus rubens. Next base: position 6,638,764 of record JAJVHD010000001.1, on the reverse strand, counting down.
TCCGTTTTTTGTTTTGCTTTTTAAATTTTACAGTTCATAGATTTCAATTTTATAATCTACATGTCATCGAATCAATAAATTATAATTATATTAATTGGTTTTGAGGATCGGATAATATGTTTTATTTTACTTGTTTTTTTAATTTTTGATGCTTCTAAAACATATTATGATATGTCTAATTTATTAGACACTTTTTTTTATTTTTGAACTTTTGATAGAAAATATATATTTATTATCTGTAAATATTTTATCTATTTTTTAATAGTTTTGCCCAAATTTAAACTCTAAAAATATGTTGTAAATTATTTTTAGTTAATCTAAGAATATGAACATTTTCTAGATTTTCCAGAAAAGTGTTATTCCGTTTGGCAGTGGTTTGTGACAAATCCGTTTGCAACCTGGGTGCAAAGAAAGACTATATCTTCCCAGAGACCAGCTTGGAAGAGGTTTACAAAACGTTGAACAAAAAAGTGAGCATATGTTGCTCCAGCTTTACACAGCTTTGGATAATTCCAAAGAATATTCATCTCGACGCGCAGCAATCCTCAAAAACTCATCTCTCACTTATTACAAGCTTTTTGTCTGCCAAATATTCTATCGACATGGTTTAGCCAGAAAAACTCAAGGAAGAGCATATAAAAACTCTATATAGCAATATTAATAGCAAAACAACACAAGAATAGCTATTTAGAGTGCACTAAAATGATTTAGTTAATATTAAAGATTCATCAACCTGGTTAAAACATGGAAATAATAGTGGAAGAGATGAAGCAGCATTGTGCTGCATCCAAGATAGGAATGTGTTCTGGGGCGAAAAGTCTCTATGCCCTCAATGTAAGACTTGCATAAAAACAGTAGATCATTTAGAATTTTACCCGTCTTTGGGACTAAAACATATACATTTTTATATTAAATCAATCCCTTAAATAAAAAAAACAGGCTTTTTAAGTCCCCATTTTTAAAAATAAATGTTCACTACCGAAATATAAATGTTTTCAAAGGGTTTTTCTATACCGTACCCTGGTACAAAATATTTTTTTCGTAATTGTACCAAGTCACAAATTCGGTTTTGTGGCCACTTTTTGATAGTATTTTGTACCGTCACAAAATATTTTGTACCATATACAATTCCGAATTTATACCATGCTACTAAATAAGTCTTTTTAAAATGTAATCAAAAAGAAAATCAGAAACCTTTTTTTTTAGAATTTTAATAGCCCAAAAGCAATATAAATCAGTATACAAGTTCTTTATTCAGTTTTTAACATTAACAAAAAATTTAATATTTTACTCTAATAAACAATCATATACTTGACTGTTACCATCAAGTCTTTAATTTTCTTCATACACCGTATGTACCACTCAGCATTAAATAAAATGAAGTATTTTGTACCATGGTATAAATTCGGAATTGTACCTGGGACAAAATATTTTGTGACGGTACAAAATATCAAAAAGTGAATTTATACCATGGGACAAAAAATTTTTTTTCTGTTTTGTACCGGGAAAAAAGTGAGGGATTACGGTAGGAGAATTCAGAATTTTATGTCAAAAAGTGGTTTTACAAAAATGAAAATATAATTAAAAAGTAATTCTTGAGGTTTATAAAGAATCGCCTCTTGTTTAATCAAATGCAGAAAAAAATTGGGTATAGCGCCTCCCCTAGTAGAAGATGCAATTTGACTGAACCGTTTTTTTACCGTTCTAACCCTTGTATTGCTTTAGAAAATTTTTTTCCTCATCGTCAATGGTCCCAGGGTCAATGATAGCTTTTTAGCTTTCAGAAAATATCTTAACATCAATTATAGCTTTATCCAATCATGTTTACTAAAATGTTTTAATAAAGCACATGAAATTTGGCTGCAAAAAGCTAAGGGGAAGAATGAAATTTTTGATTATTACCTCCAAGAAAAAATTGATTTTCTGGGGTTTTCGTGGTCGTAGAACACGTTAACAATATCAGAAATAAAAAGTTCAGATAGTGTGGACTTTTTGAATTTTAATGAACCTTATTAAACAATTTTTTTAATTATAGATAATATTATGATACAAATAGAATATAAATAAAAGAATTATTTAAAAAAAAATACTTTTGACAGTTTTTAGAAGATTTTCTTCACTCAGAGAAAGTCTTGTTTTTTAAGTTTTTTAAATTTATTGCAATGAAATAATTATTTTAAACAAATTTTGAAAAATTTTAAAACAAATATGCTGTTATATTTAACAAAATAAAGCAAATTTGTAAAAAATCATGCTTTTAACAGTTTTTAGGCAACTTTTTTTACCAAGAGAAAGTTTCAGTTTTTGAGTTTGTGATGCTTGTTGCAATCCTAATTTTAATATTCTTTAATTTTGCACTTTTTTTTCTAAAACATATTATGGCAGGGCACTGGCGTGCCCTGCTAGATAAACATTTTCATCATTTAAATGATCCCTACAAAGTCTATGAAAAATCCTGTTTTCAACAAGGCAAATTCCAACATTTTTATCAGAGTTGGCTACTACTATATCATTATTTTTTATTTGTCTCAAACATTTTGAGAAAAACATTATATCTAACGAAAAACTTGAGTTACTAAAATTATAAGTTGACAGAAGTTGTGACAAAAATTCTTTACGAAACTTCTGATTTCAAATAAAACTGGTAGATTTAAAGTGTTTTTTGGAAAATTTTTTGAAATAAGTTTTGTTACATCGTTTGAATCAGAATTATTTAAAGAAGTTTTGTTGATATTTTTGCAATTTTTTCTATACAAATAAGATTTATTTAAGTCATTTAAAGAATCATAAAAAGTTTTCAGATAAAAATAAATGTCAATTTTATTAAAACGTGGAACAAAATTAAGACCAATGTTAATTAAATTTAAAAATTTTTTGTTGAGTTTAATTTCACCGATTTGACATACTCTTTCATGTGTTTTAGTAATTTTGAATTCTGTTACATTTTGAAAAACTATTTTTTGTTGAGTATTGTCGACTTTTTGTTTTTTAAAAAAAATTTTTATACTAAGATTATTTTCTATTACTAATTTGTATAGATGAATCGATTACGATTTTATTCAATGTTGTGAGTATATTTGATTTCGGGTATTAAGTTTAACAATTTGTTGTTTGTGTTGGTGATATTTTGTTGTCGAAAATTATTGTCAGAATAAGTGTTTTGTTGATGGTTTAGGCTTGGTGTTTTATTAAAAACAGTCCTTTCACGTATGTTGTGATAAGATTGAACATATGTTTGATTTGATGGATATCTGTGTTGGTTAGATTGATACTTGTTTTGATTAGATGGATACTTGTATTGATTGGATGGATACTTGTATTGATTAGATGAATACTTGTATTGATTAGATGAATACTTGTATTGATTAGATGAATACTTGTATTGATTAGATGAATTCTTGTATTGATTAATTGGAGCATGGTTGTTATAGTTAGAATAATAATTTTTGTGATTTGATGAATTATTAAAACGGTTATTATATATAGGATATGGAGACAAAGAACAAGTGCGGAATGATCTCAAAGAACTTTTAGGACAAGTGTTTTTGACTCTTGGTGGGTTAGTTGGTTCAGCGGTTGTAGGATTTGCATCTCTTGTCAATTTCAACTCCCATTTTTTCAATGACAGCCTTCAGACATTCACCATAATTTTGAAAATATTTTTGAAGATTGTCTCGTTTTCATAAGAAGACAATTTAGCGTTTTCTTCAGAAGACAGTGCAACGTTTTCTTCAGACTGATTTAGAATTAAATTTGAAATAGTAAGCACAGCTGAATGCTCAACGCTAATTGTTTTTATAAACTCAAAGCCCCTAATCGTACTATTTGTCTTTAAATACTCCATTAATCTAACAACTTCTTCCTCGACTTTGATGGCTGATTCTATAAATCTTGTCCAGGAACAAATAAGGTATTGTCTATTGAAACATGACAATTATCGACCGTTGTTCATTGAACTTTGTGAATTGTTAAAGCAGTTGCATCGACTACTGGAAACTGAATTCTAAACACAAAATGTCTACTTTTATGCAATTTGATTCGTGGCCTCATTTTGGGAATAGGAACCAATCGTCCACTTACTGTTCTGATGACCATGACCTTTTCACTTGCATTGACAAATGTTCCGGACAAACCATGTCATCATCTGTAACTTGCCCAACCCAAAAATTATTTAAAAATTTTAGAAAGCGAGGGTCATCTTGCTGTCTTATACTTTGATTTTTGCCAAAATTTTATAGAAACTATGTTTTGTCTCAAAACATATTTTTTCTAGGGTAGTTTTACTTGAAAAATTCAAATTTTTTAAAATTTTTTACCTATGATTAACCGTTGTCCAAGAAAAGATGTCACAGATTAATTCAGTTAAAATTCTTTTTCAAAATAAATTTATATAAATATAAATAAAGGATTGAAATTAACAAACAACTTAATGTTTGTAAAAAAACTACAAACAAGGCAAAAGGAAAAGTGATGTTATTCTTTCAGTTTTAAAGTGGTGGCAAAGGTTTTGTAACAGTTCGTCATCTGACGTCAGGTAACGTCAAATCACGTTATTTATCACCTGACGTCATCTGACGTCACTTATTTTACATTTTAAAGGCGTCACCTGACGTCAGATGACGTCATTACTTACTTTGGACCAACAATAATTTATTTGGTTATTTTTAAATAACGTCATCTAACGTCATATGACGTCGTCTTACGCATTTGCTTTATCTTTTAGTTATTCAAGCAAAATTGGAATCAGGGAAGACATTCATGGCATTGATAAATTTTAATTTTTAAAAGAAATTAAGAGTTTTAAAAAGAGTGACTCTATTGCAACACTTTGGGTCAAAAGCCTACACTATTGAGACAATATGTTGCAATAGTATAGATGATTGGCACACTTTGTTTTGCTGTAATAAAATACTTTGTTGTTCTTTGTATTTCTTGTTAAATTCAGCAGTAAATTCAGAATAAGGTCTAGGATCACATCTTCGCCAGTATAACCAACTGGACATGGGTTTGGTGGATTACAATAAGACTTATAAGACAAAGGTGTCGAAAACTTGTCTTTCGAATAAAGTTAATGAACTCATTTCAAAATCAAATGATAAAGAAACAGATTTGGCACAATTTGAGATGAATCTCAATATAATGTTTTGCTGTTAGTGTAGACCCAGAGAATTGGGTTAAATGTGAGTGTGATTTCGGAATCAATTTTATGCTACCTTGTCGTCATACTCTTTATATTTGTGAGAGTAACGTTTATTTAACCACATTCCAATATGTTCAATCCTTTAGCCCAGTCACAAGGTATTTGTTCTTCTTAAAGACCTTTGTGGCAGTAGTCAAAGGACTTTTTAGATCTAGCACCAGGAAGCAGAAATATCGTAAGTTGAGAAATCTTTACGAGGATATAACTATTCTTCTGTGTGCTGCAGTGGAACATGAGTTTGTTGACCAAGAAAATTAGTGAAAAACATTTTGCTTGTTATTCAAACAAACAGACAAAGGGGAGCTTCAAGTTTTTGTTTATTAGACAAGTCAACTCCAAGGTCACAAAAACGTGGTTATATGCTGAGTGATAGCATTATCTCAAACATAAGTAGTTAACGAAGAGATTAAATGAGTTAAACAATCAAGATAAAAATGATGGGGATACCTATTTAAGCCTTACTTAACAAACTGAATTTGATTAGTCGCCGGAAATTAAAATCAGTAATGCTATTCGTCGCGCATGCTCTCCCCCAATTTTTTGTAAAATTAAAACCTATCGGTACAAAGTTCAACATGTATCCTTTAAAAAAGTAAATAAGAAAACTTAAAAATAACAAAATATAGACAAGATTAAAATACTTGAGATTCTTCATTATTGAGATTATTTCTGTTAATTTTTTATTTTAAGTTACCTGTAAGAGGGATTGCTGATATAGAACTTGAATAATCTCAAGTATTTTAATCTTGCCTACATTTTATTTACTTGTAAGTTTTCTTTTTTAATTTTTTAAAGGATAACGTCAGATGACGTCATATGACGTTAGATGACGTTATTTAAAAATAACCAAATAAATTATTGTTGGTCCAAAGTAAGTAATGACGTCATCTGACGTCAGGTGACGCCTTTAAAATGTAAAATAAGTGACGTCAGATGACGTCAGGTGATAAATAACGTGATTTGACGTTACCTGACGTAATTTGACGTTACCTGACGTCAGATGACGAACTGTTACAAAACCTTTGACACAACGGTAGATTTATGATTAGAGAGTAAAATATACTCTTAACCACGACACTTCAATCTTTTTATTTTAGAATGTTTTACGTAAATCAATGTATATTTACGTTGTTTTGTTTAATAAAACACTACCTAATGTCGAAATTTTGATCGTGTCAAGATTGATTCTAATTAAAGGAGCAATTTAGTTTTAAAAAAAAATGTTTGATGGAACAACAGGATTTCTAAGTCCAATCATACATAGATTAATAGTTAACAAATCATTTTCTATTTTAATAAAGCAGTACAAATTTCAAAATAAAACTTTCGAAAATTTCTCGAATAAAATTATGAAAATATCTAATGAAAATCAAAAAATAAAAATAGAAAAAATAACCAGAAAAACTGCTCCAACAAGTTGTGTTCAAAATCTTCTCATACGAAAATTTGAACACACAGTAAACATTGCGTGTGTTCGATCTCGACTAAATTACGATATAGTGTGTAGCTCTCTAAATTATAAGAAAAAGGTTAATTCAAAGATTTATTTAGTGAGCTACGATTACGAGAGTTTTGGCGAGATAGTTGATTTCTATTTGCTTCACACTGTAATATATGTTTTTATTAAGGAACTAAGCATCATTAAGTCATCTTTAAGAGAGATTGTATGTTTCAAAAAAGTCAATAAACTGTTTAAATATTTTGTTTTTTTATATAATGAGAAAAGTCAAAAAAATCGTACGATTTGATTCATTTTTCATCATTAAAAAATATTGATTATAATAAACATGAGAACAGCGAGATATTTGACTGTAGTCGAATATGAATTCTTACGTGATTAAAAACTTTTTGAAAACGTGACTTATTTAAAATTTTTTTAAAATTTTTTTTCTGTTTTTCGTTTGAATTAATAAAAATGATGAATTCACTGACCAAGTTCAAGGTATATCAACAGGCTAGTGCCTTTGCCTAATTAAAGACTGATTAACTCTTCATTTATGCATTAAAAATAAAATAAAATGTATAAATTGAATATAAAAAAAAAAAATAAAAATATTGTTTTCAAAAATAAAAAATTTTAAAATTTAAATTTAGTTAATCCAAAATTTTTGTTGCTTCTACATTAATTAGATTGATGTTGTTAAATTTTGACAGTTTGAATGTAGTGTATTTTAGGACCAATCTGTTAACAATGAACTTGTTAGCTATTTTTGAATACACATACCCAAATGTATACTCTCCACTCTTTGTTTTGGAGCTTGGTACCATAAAATCGTTCTTATTCCTCAAACTGTATTCAATCTTGATTCATTCGATACTAGTTGTTCTATGAGTTGTGTTGGTGCGATATCAAACGTTATAATTTTGTAAGAGAAGGACAGCATCCTCTCCAAAGCTCGATGTTGAAACGCAAAAAGACCATACTTTTCTAATGAATCATTCAATTCATTGAAGTCACTCGAACCTATTCTTAGTTTTAGTAATTTAAAAATACATAAATAGAAACAATTTGCCAGCCTTTTAAAGGCTTCTTTCGAAAAATAACAAATTAACGTGAACACATAATCAAAATAGGGTAAAATAAAAGTTTTAAAAAATTGAATTTTTACAGAAGTACATAGATAGAAAAGTCTCTTTATCGAAAAGAGCTTACAGCTAGACATGTTTCTGAAACCAGCTTCATAAAATTTAATTTTGAGTCTAAAGTAAAACCTAATAATTTAAATTATTTAACAACATTAATTTTTAGACCTCTTATTTTAAAAAAATCAGGAATTTCAATCTTTTTTTTGGTAAAAACCATGAAAAAAGTCTTACTCCAGTTTATATCTACTTTGTTAAAGTTAAACCATAAAGTCAATTCTTCAATAACAGACTCAAATTCTTTGAGAACTTCGTCTAACCTTTTTCCAGATCTAGTGAGAGTTATGTCATCAGCAAAAAGCTCAATAAAGGCTTTGAGGATGCAAAAAGGAAGATCATTGATAAAAATTAAAAATAGGAGTGAACCAAGAACTGAGCCTTGAGGAACTCCCAGCTTTAGTTTCGCTAAAATTGAAGAAGAATTTTTTATTTTAACCTATTGAGACCTGTCATCAAAAAAGTTAGTTATGAGACCCAGTGAATTATTATCAAAACCATAAATTAAAAAGCTTTAATAAAAGAAGTAAAGGGTCAATTAGATCAAACGCCTTCCTAAAATCAATAAACAGAGTAAGGGAAAAAAGCTTTAGATCTATAGCTTTATTTAAAGATGATATAAACTCATGAAAAGCTGTTTGACATGAGTAACCAGACCTGATACCGTGCTGACCTCTAAAGAAAATATTGTTGTTCTCAAAATAAAAATTTATTTGCTTTGCTAAAATTTTTTCGAACATTTTAGCAATAGGAGAAAGAACAGATATTGCCCGGTAGTTATTCATATCAGTCTTATCACCTTTATTTTTATATAGTGGGGTCACAACGGCTATTTTCAAATCTTCTGGAATTTTTCTTAATTTCAAACAACAGTTGAACAGCTGTTGGAGAATAGGACAAAAAATTTCGGGCATTGCCTTGAGTACCTTTGTGTGAATCCCCACGTGTCCGAGCTTGAACTGGACAGTTCATTCAACGTCTCTTCAATATCACGAATATTGAATGTGTTAAACGAAAAGCCAGGAGTTTTAAATGTATTCGATTTTTTAAGTTCCTTGAACTTTTCGAATATAAACTTTGCTGACTCGTTTTCAGTAGAAAACGACGATGATTCAATATTTGTAAAGAAGTTATTGAACATCTCAGCTTGATCAGCAGTTGTAGAAGCCTGAATGTCACCATTCTGAATTATCTCAGGGTAATCATCAGATTTATCGCTTTGAAGTTTGACAGACGACTCGTAGAATTGCCTGAATTTTTTAGAATTCTTAAACTCTTTTCTAGCTTCTTTATACTCCAAGTGGCCTTGAACACTTTTCCTATCAGAGTAGAGGCTGCGACAGTAATCTCTATAGTTCTTGGAGATTCTCAGCTCTTCATCAAACCATGGACACTGATTTTGAGGCTTGTTTTTAAAAGTCTCAAGAGGACAGTATAGATCAATGGCCTCATGAACCTTATCTTTTACGAAACCCCATTTGTCATCAATATTAGGAAAGCGTTCAACAATTTAAAAATCTACTCTTGATAGAAAATTTTTTACTTTTTCTAGATTTTTTTCAGATTAGCTTCTGCTGTATCTTACTTCATCAGCCTTACGATCTACGTGCAAGTCGAATGAAGCTACTAAAAACTTATGGTCACTGAATGGACAGCCGATGACTTCGGATCTTGGACTTTGGTCATCTTGGTGAATTATATGGTCAATTTGACTAAACTTTACAGCAGTCTCACCAGATTTGTTTAGCTTCACACCTATGCGAGTCGGTACCTTAGTTACAGTTTTAAAGTTAAAATTATCCATAAAAGAGGCAAACCGAGGATCGCCTGTAACAGGATCCATGTTGAGATCACCTATAATTAAAAACATATCGTTTGTGTTTACTGAGAGAACAAAGTTTTCAAGGAAGTCTAGATAATCCTTGTTGTTTAAAGAGGGTGGTTTATAGGTAAAAAGCACAAATTTTTTTCAAACAGGCGCTAAGCGAATTGTATTGGTGAAATTAAAGATCGAATTGCGTCTTGAGACGACTCGTTCGGAAAAAATTTGATCTCGATCGAAGGGAAATTTCACACACTAAAGTATTGTAAAATTTCAACACTATAGCTTTTGTGTGAACGACGAAAATTACCGTTAATATGTGAGACTTCAACTAAAATCTTTGTAATTTGAATTTTGAAAATTATTGTGTTGATGATGAGTTTTTTTTTTAAATTAAGCTTAACTTTTCACAGTTTTTAATTCATGATTTTCGAACACGTTTTTTGTCATTCGTTCCAGTGAAATAGATAGAAAAATAAAAAATAGCAAAGTAAAAATGACATATGATGGGGTTTGGTACAGAGGAGATATTGTCTATGAGGGCACTCAAAAAAGATGCATTTAAAGATCTAAGAAGTTGAAAAAAGACTGCAATTATTTGCGTTCATTAGAATTAGAAGATGAGCTCTTTTCAAGTTTAAAATTAAACAAAAAATTAATATTTTGAAACAATTTATTTTTCATTCATTAAAATTTTAAATCTTTAAGAAAATGTGTCGAATGGTGTTAACACTTTGTCACAAGAAATAGAAAAAGTTAAGAGATTAAAAGAAATCTTTAAACCATCTCAAATCCCCCAAATGTAGTCAATTTTAATTAATAGCTATTAACCAGCATCTTCTTCTACACCCAATCGTACCTTTTTAACGCAAAGACCAAATTGTTTTTCAAAATAAATTATAACAGAGGATCGTCCTCATCCAGTAACTCGTCATTAGTCTCTAATACACTAAAGACTAATTCATTCCACCCATACGACGAACCAACATCGAAAAAAACTCTGTCGTTCAATGTTGAATAGTCGGTCAATAACCCGAAGCTTGATTCTTTGAAATTAGCCCAACCTAGTGATCTTGATACGATCAACCTTTCAAGATACGATCAACTTTAACAGAGTTTATGATGAGGTGAAAGAAATTAAAACTGATCTCGAGTCGAAAATGACTATTTTAAACGAATCAATAGAAACGGTCAAATAAAAAATAGGATGACTTTAAAGATTAAGAATGACTTGAAGTCTAATAAATAAACCTTTATTTTTAACGAATTCTTAAACCTAAAGAAGCCGGATATTGTATCTATTATTAATTTTAATAACAACACAGCTTATAAACACTTAAAATTTAATAACTACATCTTGTTACACCGTGAACGTATTAGAGGTAAAAATGGGGTGGCGATTTTGATTAACTCAGACTCGAATGATTGTGTATGAAATATAGATAGAATCGAAAGACTTTTATTTGCTTACATATTCCCAGTCAATTTAAAATTACTTTTTTTTCTTAACGTACAGTAATTTTCCATTGAAAGGGAGTAACATTAATTTCTCAGTAATGATTTTTCACTGTTTGAACTTTTTAAAAAAGGATAGCTAAATTTTAATTTTTTAAAAAAAAACAGCTAAAAACGGCTAAAAAATTCGCTCAATCCCCTTATTTCGCATATTTTGGCTGGCCCTAATAATGAACAGAAGAATTCGCCCATCTAAAATAACTTCTAAAGCTAAGAACCTATATAGGAATTAGAAATAATTGCGTACTGAATTGTCTTGCCTGCATTGAAATAATCTTTTCGATTTGATTAAAACTTTCAATTATCTTGAAATCTCTAAACTTTTGTAAATATCTTTGAAATATTTTCTTCATAATAAACAAATTCGGTTTTTGCTAAAACACGGATCGAGTCATGAGCGACAAGGCTTTCGGTTCCGCGGAAAAGTGTTTTTGTAAAAAAAAAGCAGTAAAAATAATTGTTACGCTCTCGTGTTAAGTCTGGTTCTACCCAGACCATAAGCAATATTTTAGCCTTTCAAAAGTTTGTCTAAATTAGTCTTAAAAATGTTAATTGATTTTGATTCAATAACTTCATTCAACAACCCGTTCCAGTCATTCACTATACGGCTTGTAAAATAATTGAATCTTGGTGCACAGTTTTTCACAAGTTCTCGCTTAATTCTGTATCGATTGCCTCTTGTCAAGTAAATTCGATTGAATGTTTCCGCATTATTCACTCATTTATACCAGTTTACCTGATCTTGTTTGTTTAGGAGCTTGTACATTTGGATGAGATCACCTCTTCTTCTTCTGGTTGATTTTTCGTAAGATTTGTCAGTTTGAGTCTTTTGACCCTTTCCTCGTAATCAAATTTTCTAAAGCCATGTATGCTCCGAGTCGCTCTCTTTTGCACCCTCTCAAGGATGTAAATATCTTTCTTTAGATAAGGATTCCATACCGACACCACATACTCTAAATGGGGTCGAACAAGACTTGAATACATTTTTTTGATGATCTCAGCATTGTGATTGCTTAAACCGTTCAAGATTCGACCAAGGATTCTGTTTGCCCTTCCAGCCGACGTACTCACTTGTTTACTCCATTTCAAATAAAAATAAGAAAATTTAAAAATAAATCACCTTTTCGAAAAATTGTTCTGTAATTCAATTCATTGTTTTTTTTTAATTTAAATTGAATGATTGAAACAATAATGTCCATCCCTCAGAAAAATATTTTTTATCTAAGGAAAAAAAATCATCAATTTATGTAACTTTTGTGGTTAACACATAGAGTTGCTTATATGTATTGTCGACAGGTTTTGTTTTTAAAGAATAACGGAAAATATAAAAAATCGTTTTTATTTCATAAATTTTATTCTTAAATAACAAGTTTAATCCTTAATCCAAATAATATCCCATGGCCATTTTTTCCATTCACTTTCAATTAAATCTCTTTTATCATCCTTTGGCCGGTATTTTCTATCTCTTAAAAATTTGATCATATCAATGACCATGTCCTGATCTTTATGACTACGCGCATGGCCCCATTCCATATAAATAACCCTTATGTCTAATCTATCAAATAATTTACTTGCATTTTTTAATGCATACGGTTCAAAACCTTCAATATCAACTTTAAGAATGGCCTTTTTATAGTCATTTCCATCTTTATTTTTAGGCAAATAGTCGATAATATCATCGAATAAAATTGTTTCTACCAAATATTTATCATCTTTCATTTTTTCTTTGTCATAAATTTTATCTTTATGTTGAAGCAAAGATATACCTGCAAGATTCCTATTTTCTGGTTCCAATCGTTTAATTTCATAACGTTTATTCGAAATAGCATTTGTAATAAGTGTTATTTTATCATAAGTCTTTTCTATGTACGCCGCTTTATGAAAACGGAGAATATTATCGTGAAATGGCTCAACAGAAACGACATCTCGTCCTAGCTTAGCTGCAAAAAGAGCATGTAGTCCTATTTGACCACCTAAATCCAAAACCAACCATTCAGGATTATTAACTAAATAATTAACAAATGGCCTTATAATTTGAGGTTCCCATACACCTTCTCGCCAAATCGAACCAGATACATAAGAATCTAAATTGAGATCATGAACGCACAAAGTCGTTGATACATGAATATTCGCTGATTTTTTACACGGAATGTTTTCATAAGCTGATTTTGGTTCTAAAGGAGCCGACAAATCAAATAAATTTACTCGAATAACAGACTTTGGAGTAGTTGAGGTTGTTGTTGTTGTTGAGGTAGTCGTTGACGGATTTGCTAATGGTGACTGTGTCACAGGGTTTATTATGACTAATTTAGATATTTTGCTTTCTTTCGAATAATTAATATATTGAACCAAAAGATATAAACAAAAAACAATAAAAAAAGATTTTAGCAAAATTGATTTTTTTTTCAACTCGATCATTTTTAAGTTAAAAACATTTAAAATTAAGGTAATATATTAAATCTAAAAAAGAAGACATGATGAAAATTAAAAAATCAAAAACTAACATAATTCACGACCAACACTTGAAATCGCCTGTATTGGACTAAGACAAACTTGGCGTCCTATAAACGGTAACCAAGAAAAATTTTAAAAATTGGATGAAAATACGAATCCTTTCGTGAATGTTCATGAAAGTACTTTTTGGAACATATAAATATTGAAATAATTTAAAATTCTAATTGATATGAGCAAATTGAAAAAATCTTCAGTTTGCCATTATTTTTGTCCCACGATTTGACCCTAGAAAAAAACTTATGTAAGCCTTGTGATTATCATTTATTTGGTCAAAATAAATCCCACTAGACAAACAGTTAATTACATTTTACAATTTATGTGGCCTAAAAATAAAAAAACATTTAGAAAGGAAAAGTCGATTTGCGTACTCGACCCAAAGGAGTGAAAAATAACAGTGAAAGTTATTTTTATTCTTTCTAATTCTGTTTGAATAAAATCTCATAACCAAAATGATTCAAACAATTTTAATTGATCATTCTTTTCTATTGACAATTTATTCGGTTTTAAGAGCATGCACTTCGTACAAAGGTAATACGGTAGTTGCTTTTGAAAAATTTATTTCAATATTTTAATGCCATGGTTTCAATGGACTTCAATTTTGATGGATTTTAGTCTTATTCGAAATTGAAAAAAAATGGTTCATTAAACTATGATCACAGAGCTTCATAGATCGTAATTTAGCATAAATAATTTAAATTTCGTATACAGAAGAATATGCAGAAAAGCCTTTCAACCATATAAAAAAATTTAAGAACAAGAATTCATATAGATTTATTGATAGACAACCAGTCAATATCAAAAAAATTGTGTCTTTGAGATATGCGAAAAATCTATTTATTAAAAAAAAATCTAAAAACTATTTAAATAAATTTAAACCATTTTTTGTCTAATTTTTTCTGCAGCACCTGCTATTATAGCTTTGAATAATTTATTGTTGCCCATAAGAGTTTTCATTTTCTCAAGTTCATTGAGTACATTTTGTGAAACGACTTTTTTCTGTTCAGGTGTAAGATTTGGTCCCAATGAATCGGCCATTTTTTTTAAATCTTGTGCCAAACTTGGTAATTGATTCAAATTTTTTTGGTTCACATTTCCAAGTCCTTTTTGTAGCGATGCCAACAAAGCTCCATCCTTAGAAAAAAATTTAATTATAAACCTAACACTGATTAAACTAAGAATAAAACTTACTATATTTGGTGGTAAAGCAGTGACGTAAGCAACAACAAAAATTACCAAAATAAAAGCTTGAAAAAATCTCATTTTTTTTGAAAATTTATTTTTTGTGAAGAACGAAATACACAATTATTTAATAAGAGAAAAATCAACTCTCTTGAAACATTACCTTTTTTTCGATTTCGAAAACACAAAAGCGTTTTTTTTCACCTGTATGAATTAAAAACTAGAAAAAAAATGGTTTCCAAAAATTAATTTTATTTACAAAATTTAAAAAAAAATAGAAATTTTTTTTAACGATTTATTTTTCCGATTGGAAGTCGTTTATCGTAAATTGAAGGTGCTTTAAGCAATATTCCGAGTGTTCCTAAAGAAAATGCAATCGAGAATATTATTAAAAGCAATCGGTCTATTACCATCGCTGCATATTTCCAATCATCTGCTTCCTTAAAACAAAAAATTTATTTTTTAGAAACAACCTCTTGTTCTTTATTCGAAATGAATAAATTACCTCATTTTCTTGTTTTTCTTGATTCATTTTTTGATGTATATAACTCATGCCCAACAAAGAAGTTCGAATACTATCCGGATAATTTCTATATTCTTTTGAGTTGAGACCACTTAATCTTCTTTTAAAAAGACATGTAACAGGACTTGTATCACCCGATACTTGAACAACCAATTGATTATAATCTTTACCATAATTAAATTGATCATATGTCTTTGGTCTTTGGATAAACAAAAATTTTGGTAAACACTCCAATAACAATCGTTTCATCCATTTTGGCATTTTATGTGTCTTTGGATTACGATGATGGAGATTAAGAACAAATATAGTTAACAATATACTCAAATTAACGAGTATTAAAGTGAATAAAAGATATTTTCCGAGTAGTGGAATAACAAGTGACGTTGGTGGGATTAATTCAATTAAAAGTAAATAAAATACTAACAAAGCAACTAGGACATAAATTCCGAGAGTTATTTTTTCACCGCTACTACTTGGTAGATAAAATACTAAAACAGATAAAAATGAAATATTAACACATGGTATTATTAAATTAACTGTATAAAATAAAGTCTTTCGTCGTAATGTTATATTGAAATAAATGTCATGATACGGTTCGACACAACAGTCGTAATATTTGACATTTTTTTGAGCTGGTATTGACAAAATATCCCATTCGACGCTTTCATAATAATCAGACATGTCAATGCCTGTTTCAACAGTATAGATTTTAGTCGATGTACCTTGAGCTGGTTTATTATTCGTTGGTATAGACCGACTTTTATTGAGGTGTTCCAAATCGATTAAATCACCATCAAAAGTCCATGTACCAAATTTCATATAACAATCTTGTATATCAAACGGATAGTATTCGATGTTGATTGAACAATAACTTTTATAAATCATTGGAGGTTCCCAAACGATTCGACCGTCATAATGAACAGTTGCTTTTGTTTTAGTTGTTATTTGATAATCGCCGTCAGCACTTTATTAAAAATTTTTAAAAAAAATTTGATTGAATTTAAATTCGAATTTACTTGTTGTATAAAACAACATCTGCTAGCCATATTTTTGATGTTGGAATTTTAATCTTAGTTATGTTTCCGTATCTTGCTGGATCCCATCTTAATTTATAATCATGCCATTCCTTAAACAAAAATGTCATTGAAAATTCATCACGCTCACTTTATGTTAAACTCGTGTAGAATCCCTCGAGCCTAATATAAGTGAAATTGTCTCAATTAAAAAGTCTTACATGTCGAATCCATACATTAGTTGTCATTATTTGATTTCTTTCATCAATATCAGCAATCTGTGACAATTTAATACCAAGAAAAACTTTTAAGTTATCACTTGTATTCTCAACCGGACGTACAACACTATCGTAATCTCTCAACAAATCGTCTAATAAACTCGAAGAAATATTGTCCGCATACGAAACACTAACAAAATAATTAATCATATAAACAAACAATATTAATTGTATCATCTTTATATCCCAAAACAAAATAAAAACAAAATGAAAAAAAAGAGAAAGAGAGAGAGAAGCAATGATATATAAATCTAAACTTTTAATTAAAACACGACTAAGATTAATAGTATTTAGATTGAACCAAAATTTGAAATAATTATTTTTTTTTCTTCAAAAAAAAATTTGTCAATCGATTTTTTTCATGAGAGAGAAATAGAGTATCATTGAGAAACGGATGTTTTTCACAACAAATAAACTATTACTAGTATTTTTTCTACTTGTCGACTTTACAATTAATTTTTTATTTATTACGAAAACCGAGTCTCTCTTTTTTTTTTTAAATTATAATAAAATCTAAAATAAAAAAATTATTGATTTTTTGATTCGATTTTTACACTTAAGGTAAAATGATTGATATTTATTTTGATAAACAACTTATGCTCTTAACAAGTCGCTTAAAAATAACACTGGTGTTTTATTTTTCTTCTTTAGCTCCAAGATAACAAAGTAATCATCGCAAGGAAAAAAATTTAGTAACTATTTTTAATACTTTAAGGAAGGCAAAAAAGAGCCTTTTTAAACCATTAATAAACTATTGAAAGAAATCATCGTTTTTCAAAAATTCAAAACTCTTGAGGAAAATTGAAATTAAACTTTAGGGACTCGTAAACAAAAATATCTAAAAATCAGACTTAAAAAATTCTTATTTGCTAAGCCCTTAATGACTCTCTGATATTCAATAATCAAAATATTTTAATCACATTCACCATTTTAATTAAACTATAAATTTGAATTTATTTAATAGTCTCGTAAAAATCATTAGATTAGAAAATCTCATTTATTTCATAATTATTGAATAAATTTTATATGCGCATCAAGTAAACAAAATTAAAAAATTCTTAAGAGTTACAACATATGTTCAACTAACTTTAGTTACCAATAAATTTTCTTGAAATTGGTGATCAACGCTGATCACTTAAGATGTTACCAATAATTAGGTGTACAAAATAATTTTGAACTCGAAAATTTGAAAGCATCCTCCTCATGGGTGCCTTGATTTCACGCTTTTTCAAATAATTCAATTCTAGGACTAAAACTTGGCCATTTATCTAAACGTATCGCTTGAGGGACATCACAGCTTAAGGCAATTTTAATCTTAGACCAGGAATTATCCAAAACTCTTCAATCTTTAGTATAAACGTTTACCATTGTCTTGCTGGAATTCACTTCGGTTTCTACTGACGGGGCTGTGAAGTTTTTTTCAATTCACTCATTTCAATTCAGTTAAACTTGAACTTTTCTTCTAGATAAGATAAATCCATTCTGCAAATTGCTACAACTTGTAACAATTTTGCTACACCTGGGATATACGTCTGCTAAAACTCTGCATTTCTTATGCACATTTTTTTGTAATCTTTTTGAATGGCGTGCAAAATGCATAAGAAATGCAGAGTTTTAGCAGACGGATATTTCAGGTGTAGCAAAATTGTTACAAGCTGTAGCAATTTGCAGAATGGCTACAACTTGCAACTTGTTTAGGAATTAGGTAAAATTAGTAATTATTGTGCAAATAATTACACGTTGTAGCAATTTGCAGAATGGATTTATCTTGTCTGGAAGAAAAGTTATTCAAGTTTAACTGAATTGAAATGAGTGAATTGAAAATAACTTCACAGCCCCTCTACTGACCATGCTAATGCTTTTAAGCGTGAAAGAATAATTTCCAAGATTTGTTGCTTTAACATACATACAGAATCTTCTCAACACACAAGATTTTACTCTCAGCATACATCACATCACGCTGAAAAAAATTCGTAATCTTTACACTCCAAAAAAAAATAAAATTTATCGATTCTTTAAATTTAATTTCTTTCCTCGACTTGTTTAGGAATTAGTTTGGGTTTTGGTATCTACAGTCGAGTTGCACTTATATCACCCTATTTGTCGAGCCATTTTGCAGTGATAAAAATAAAATGTGACTTAACTGGAATCGATTTGCATTAAAAGTGACTTTTTTGTCTTAATCTCTCCAGTGATATAAGTGTAATAGTGACTTAAGTGTGTGGTGATATAAGTGGGACTTGACTGTATATGTGATATTATTGGTGGATCCAGGAATTGATGAGTTTAGACTAGAGTGGATTGGTGTTGAAGTACCCCATTTTTCATCTTATTTTCAAATTTCAAATAATTTACTAAAAAATATTTAAGCGAGTAGAAAATCAATGTGATCAATTGAATATTTATGTAGTTTTAAAAACAAAATTCTGTTTATCTGTTGAAGAAAAGGACCTAGGGGTTGTTGTATCTAGTGACTACACTGTTTGTATATGTGCTTTATGGAACAAACACTGTTCATCAGCGACTTCTAAAGCCACTAGAGTATTAGGTAAAATTAGGAATTCGTTGATTTCGGGATCTTATTCAAATGTTCAAAATAGTCAACCGTCATGAGAAGATTAACCTAGTGAAAGAAGTAAACCTGGCCAAAAGTTTGAAGCTGAACCTAAGAGGAAAACATGACATGAAGCTAGGGACAGAAATTCGTAAACTATCAACATCTTTTTGACGAACAGAATGGTTTCAAAGTGGAATGTTTTACCGCAAATTGTTTTCAACGCAAAAACAGTTAATGGCTTTAAAAGTGTTTGGTGTGAAACGAAGAATGGAAAGAAAGACTGACACAGCTCTTATAGAGCTAAATGCTGAAAGGCGATTTCTATACTACAGTCTCAACACTACTACTACTCAACTAAATGGGTATAAACTTGAAATAAAAAAGTTTAAATTTCTGCCAGTCAAAGGGAAAAGGAGAAAGCACAATAAAACCACGCTCGTTTCGACTTTCGTGATTTATGGTCCTTTCCTCTTAACATTAAAAATAAAGATTACACAGTGTTTATGTTGGAAAAACGTTTTTTATTAATTATACGTTTCAAATCGATTTCCTCGATAAGAAAAAAAAATTCTTAAACATATTCAGGGATGACTTCGAATAGAATTATTATATATTTAATTGAAAAAATTTTATTTTAAGGTAAATTTAAAAGACTACTTGGTACGGTTGTTTAGTTAAAAACAATTAAATAAGCTTTTAAAATAACAGAAACAAAAATATCACTTTCAAACCAAATCATTTAAAAAAAATCCAACCAACCGAACGATTCAAAAATCATCTAAAATATCTGTGCTTTGTAATAGCTTGATTAAACCAATTCAAGTTAAGATAAATTGAGAGGAAAATTTATTTATTAAATAACCTCATTTTAAACTTATTTTATAAAGAGACAAGTTTATTTATGAATTAAACCTCAGGCATTACAACTCTTCAATATTAATTAAATAATAATATAACTTAATTTAGTCTTTCTCATTTTGATTTTTTGTAATAGCAAAGCTAAAAAATGGACAAGGACTCTCAAACACAATTAAGTCAATATTTATTTATTTTTTATTAGTAAAATTGATTATAACAAATGAACGAAAAATTTTATAACATCATAAAACAAGATTTTTTTATATAACAAAGAGGAACAAAAAGAAAAATGATTTTAATTAAACAACTGCAAAATCAATGAAATATTTGTTGTGCAGCTTGATACAAAGACAAGAGAATAAAATTTTTTAAATTCGATGATGTACATGTTTGTTCTAACCAATTGAACATTGATGCTGATAATTCACCAAATGAATTGGGATTTATCATTGTTTGAAATGAATTGAACAAATTATCAGAAAATTTAACAAACTTAAAATAAAAAGTTTTTACTTTTTTGTTAAGATATCCCTTAAAAATAACAAGTGGTCTTACTAGATCAAACTTTGACTCGTCGTTTATCTCAACTGAATTGTCTTTAGGAGTGTTTCGATGATACTGTAACATTTCTTCATAATTTGACTTCATTATCCTCAAAGCCATTATTTCTTTTTTTAACGAGTCCAAATCGTGTTCGTGTCTGTCTTTATCTTTTTCCAATTCGTGTATATAATCGATAGCTAAACAACAAAAATTTTTTAAAAAATTTAAACTTAAACTAAGAAAGCGGTTTTTAACGAGCGTAAAGATAAATTAAAAATAATCGATTTATTGATTTAAATACACTGTTAAACTTACTCTGTTCAAGTGTAGTGGCACGAGTGATACGTGTCGATATGATAGGATCAATTTGTTGACAATAGGGTAATACATTTTGTAGCAATTCAAAACCTTGCTATAATTTTGAAAATAAAATTAAACAAAATTAGGAAATGAAAACAAAAAAAAAAAGAAGGAATAAAAGAGCAATACCCTTTTTTTTTTAAATTAATAAATCGAATATCTTTATCTTTACGTGTGTTGCAAAAGGGAAGTTAGTTTGGTTATGGTGAGAATTAAACAAAAAATAAAAAAGTGATCAATCATAAAATTTAACTTACATCTTTTGAGAACTGTTGCTTTACAAACTTTTTGACTACTTGACGGATCCATGTATTCACAACTAGGTACTATGTTTTGTAATTCGTCGTAACCGCGCTACAATTTTCAAATTTCAAAGTAAATCAATTTTTTTAGTAACAATTACAAGCAGTTAAAGTATTCAACAACAACAACATATGAACACAACAAAAAGATAAAGATTATTCAATTCATTTTTCAAAGGGTACAAACACAGGGATAAAATTAAATCATACCAAAAAATTTTAATTCATTTAAAGCTTAAAACAGTGTCACTGTTGGTCTTAAAATTCGCCATTGTAAAAGCTTATAAATTAAAATTTTGAAGCATTCAGGAAAAAAAGAAAGAAATACGCATGCTATAACAGAAATCATTCGACTTACTTTAATAGCATTACGTCGTTTTTGTTCAGCTGCTGTGTGCGACAAACGTCTTTTTTCTTCTTTACTTTTAGATGCTGAATTTAGATCCATAGTCGAGTCCATAAAATCATCGTCTTCATCGTCACTATTTTGCAAGCTCGAATTCGAACCACTAAAATGACGTTTAGACGATCCAACAACGGGTGTGTTCATTTGATCTTTAGGGGTTTTATCAGTAATTTGAGGTTTTATTTGTGGATTCTTCGAAAAGAAAAAAAAAATTTTTTTTCAAGTTGAAACAAAAGACTGGAAAAGTAATTACACTTAATTGTTCATATTTATTCAAAAAATAAGCTTTTCTTGGCAACTGATGAGCTTGTAAAGTATTCGACGTGCATGGCTGCGCAGTTGCCGATCCTATACCACTCGTGTTTATATTCAAATTATTATTCATTAAAAAACCCCGGTTTTTGTTTTCAGTTTTCTCGGATGGTCACAAAAGAAAATTTTTATGAAATACTTTTTGTCAACAATGAAAGCTCTAAAAATAAAAAAAAGAATTTAACAAACTTTTTTTTGCGCAGTCATAAATTTAACTCGTGATTTTTTAAAGCTTGCTTTATAAAATTATGCACCAATATCAAAACAATAAATTAAAACATAAATTATTTGATGCAAAATTGCAACGAAAACAATGCAATTTTACACGTATTTAAAAAAATTATTATTTTTGTTTAAAATATAATTTTTATTTTCGTTTTTTTTTGTTCGAAATGACACCCAAATGCGATATTTTAATTTATCCATTACTACTCGAATTTTTTGCAGATGATTTTAAATCGTTACAACAAGAATTACATTTACATAATCAATTTGATTTTACCATTAAATTTAAAGTGTTGACAACAGCGCCTAAAAAGTACACTGTCACTAATCCAGAAGGCACTATCCCGCCCAAAACAAGTGTCGAACTGTAACTATATCTCAACCCTCTGATACTTTTTTAATTTATAATATTTTTGTTTAAGGATAGTTAAGCACTCTGGTTCGAATTTTGGTCCAGACAATGTAACCGATCAACTTAGATTCAAATTCTATCACGAGAATACGTCGAGTAAACGCGACATTCCTTTATACTCGATTGTATCACGTAAAGAACACGTTCTATCTCAAATGTTCAACAAAACCCAAATGAGTCAATCGACATATTCGAACGAATCCGATGATAAATACGTTCATTCACCATACAGTGGTAATAGTCTGAACGATTTAATGGCCATTCAAAACGAACGATCTCGTCCCAAAGAAAAAAAGACGTTATCAAATCGTCAAAAGTTCTATACCGATCCCATAGCATTATATAACGGAGATAATGTCAATTATTTAGTAATTGTAATTGGTCTCATTTGTTTACTTATACTTTTTTTGCCAAATTACGTGCCAGAAACTTCTCAAACAAATAATTACTTACCTTTGTACTTACATGTTAGTTATGAAATAAAAATGTTTTGTTCATTTATATTGGGAATGGTAACAATGGTTATATTAAAGAATTAGATTTTTCTATTTTATTTATATTAAAAATATTTCTTTTTTATTAAATTAATTTTGTTGATAAACATTTACATCTTTCTTAAAGTCATTGTAAATAGCACAAACTTATTTGAATTGTTAATAAAATGTTTTTCAATTAAATTTTATCTCCCTACCCCCCCTTCCCATTGATTAAAAAAACAATAATTTTTTGTGTTCAATTTTTATTTAAAAATTTAAGTCAAAAAGTATTTTATGGATGTTTGTTGCCGTAGTGATCAACCCAAAGGTCTCCACCATACATTTGATCAACTATATATCCTTGTTTATTGACTATAAATGATCTATTTGCTAATATCTCCTTATTTTCGCATATAACTTTGTTGCAACCATTTTCATCGGAAGTTATTATTGTAAGATATTCGAGACTTTCAACTCTACGTTTTTTGTAAACCATTAAAGGAGCTATTTTTACACTCTCGACATTCTTGCCTTTATCTTCGAGCTTAATTTTAGGATTATAGCTTATTTCGAAATCAAATCTTGTCTTTTCTGTTGTAAATGCAGCGCTAATTTCTCTTGGATACGCGTTTGATATATGTGTAATGTTACTTCCTAAATAATTATTAAATGAACTTACAAACGAATTTCCCATTTTTTATTTAATGTCTAAAAAATGTCGTCTAATAAAAAGACTAAATTTTTTTTATCTTATCTCTAATTCGAAAGTTAAGAAACTCTAGAACATTCGAAGAGAGAGTTTTAACGAGCTGGAAATTTTCAAAAATTCGATTTTAAAAAATGCAAGTGTAACATCAATTAGATTTTAAAAAAATGTTTAAACATGTTCACTCAATTATTTTAAGTTGTATTATTTTTGTCTCTAGAATGAAATGCAAAAAATCTTGCCAGAAATAAGGATCACAATGAAATTCAAAGCCCGTGTTTATCTTATGCAGACGATTTGAAGATACTAGGAGTGTTTACTAAGAACGAATCGGGGTCGACACAGCTTCAAAATGATCTTTTCATACTGAACAACTGGACAACTAAATGGTCTACTGAACTGAATGTTCCAAAATGTAAAATAATGTATATCGGTGGACATATGGATAGAACTGGTTCCAATCTCAGATGGTGATGTTATCCTTAAGGAAACACTTGAAGAAAAAGATCTTGGTGTAGTTGTCTCTAATGACTTAAAATGGAACAAACAATGCTCATCTGCGGCTTCCAAAGCCAACATAATTTTGGGTCAAATAAAGAACTCGTTCGTCTGTTTAGACAAAGAAACATTTAGCCTCCTGTACACAGGACTTGTAAGACCGCATCTTGAATATGCCGTAAGTATATGGAACCCTTCAACGAAAGCTAACATAAATATTATTGAAAGAGTCCAAAGAAGAGCGACGAAGCTAGTCAAATGTCTGAGAGATAGGCCGTATCAAGAAAGACTTATGGATTTGGATTTAATGAGCTTGGAAGACCGTAGAACAAGAGGTGACCTTATCCAAATGTTTAAAATACTCAACGGTCATGAGAAGATCAACCTAATGAATGGAGTGAACCTATCCAAAAGTTTGAAGCTAAACCTAAGAAGAAAACACGACATGAAACTAGTGAGAGAAATTACCAAGCGTGGTTCATTCAGATACAACTTCCTGACAAACAGAGTGGTCTCAAAGTGGAATGTTTTGCCACAGAGTGTTGTCAACGCAAAAACAGTCAATGGTTTCAAAGCGGGGATTGACAAAGAAATGTTTGGTATGGGACAAAGATATAGAAGAAAGACTGCCACAGCTCCTTTAGAGCTAAATGCCGAAAGGCGTAAGAATAGATTACTATACTGCAGTCTCACTAATACTACTACTACTACTACTATGATTCAATAAAAAATATATTTTTAAAAATTTTTATTTTTTCTTAAATGTTTTATTTTATGTCTTACATGTATAACTTGACCAATTCATCACTAACAGCTGATGGTGTGAATATACCAATATCAGTGAATAATAAAGTCAACAATGATGGTTGAGTATAATCAATCATTGGATGTTCCAATTTAAGATCCTTTCCACTTGAAAGAGTCGAATATTTGTACTAAAAAAAGAAAAAATAAAGTTAACAAGACTAATTTAGATTTGTTTCTTACTTTAAATTCATCTGGTATATCACGGTTGTTCAATGGATAAAACCTAACAAATTTAAAACTCTCAACGGCTACGTACACTGGTTTATTTAACATTTTGGCACATAAACCAATTGTAGAGCTTCCAATTTTGTTGATAATACCACCACTTTCGACCACAGCCTCTGCGCCAAGGAGTACAAAATCAACTTTTTCCATGACAGCACCGACCGCTGCGTCCAAAATTAAAGTGCTTTTAATCCCTATTTTATTCAATTCATCAGTCATTGATACACCTGATTTATCCGGTTCGGATTCGCAAATGTAAACGTGGAAGTTTCCGTTTTTCATGTATGCTTCTTTAAATATTTCTAAAACGACACGTGATTTTGAGTGTGTTAGTATACTTGCACCGCTAGGGATCCATGGACAAGCTATTTTGGCGATTTTATTACGAGCTTTGTAAGCTTTGGTTAAAAAGACTTGGCCATTTTTTAACAAAATTTCTTTACATTTTTCCATACCTGCGTCGAACTAAAACAAAATTTTTAAAAATTCGAAAATTTTAAAAGAGAGAAAGAGTACCCCGGCATCTAGAGCTGTTAATGTTATAAATCTAAGTAACATTTCACAACCTGATTTGACACTTATAGCCGAACTATCTGTTCGAGTTAAAACATCAATGGCGTTTATAACACACTCACGTAATTCAACAACTGTACTAAACGATTGAAGTCGAATGTACTCAAGTAGGGTTTTAATAGCCGCAACTGCTGGAGATATGTCCGTGTCTTTACTAATTATGTCATTAAAATATTGTGTCAATTCTTCAAAACAAAAATTTTAAGAAACAATTTTATTGTGAAATGAAAAGGTTTAAAGGTATACCTAAATCGTTCATGATCCTAAGATAAATTTTATTTTAAATTGATATATTTTTGGTAAAATGATTTTCGAGGAGGCTTATTTCCTTTGCAAATATAGGGATCAAGAGAAAAAAAAACTATAATTTATTAAAATCGTTTTCTTTTATTTGAAAAAAAAAATAAATTTCAACAACAAAAATGAACAAAAATAAGTTTACATTTGATACCAATTTATTTTAGATGTAATTGACAACAAACACTGGATTTCAACAAGAAAGATTAGAAAATTTTCGTTACAAATTTCATTTTTTTTGAAATAATTTCAAAAAATTTCGCAATAATAGAAAAAATCATGGAAAATTTATTTTCAATTTGAGCAAATATTGTCAATTTAAACCCGAGTTTACCTATCTTTAAAATACCCTAGAAGTTTTTGGACGGTCGGGTACTCAGAAAATAAAATGTTAAGTTATTTCTGCATAATAATGTAAATGTCTCTTTTGTCCTAAGGGGGGAGGTATGTTGTATGGAGTGCATAATCTGAATTGAAAATAAAGTGTTAAGTGAGGCTTGTATTTTATTTGTTTTTTTTTTAAATCAATAAACGCTGACCAACAATCAAGTAATTGTTTTCATTTATTCATTGAAACGCGTTCTAAACGAACCGTTACATTTTCGCAAGAATAAACTCGGGTAAAGAATTTTTTTTAATCTTGACTTTGCTCAAACTTTATTGCTCAGAAAAAACTTAAAAAGAAAACAAAAAAAAAATTTATTGAAAAATTGTTATCGATCTTGCAACAAACAGACAAAACGGACGAACAAAAAACAAAAAAAAAAACGAATTTATTCAATTACTTTTAGTCTTGACATTAAAATTACATATTTTTGATGTTTTGTAATCAATTGAACTTGCTGTGGCACATAAATTAATATCTTTACAATCATCACATATTATACTTCCTATGTTCTTAATTAAGTTACTTAAATCTTTTTCATTTGTTGATATAAAGAACGGTTCATAAGGTACATTTATTGTCGATATGTTGTTTTGTGTTTCGACTGTTGTTTGATTTAATGATAACTCAATGGCCATTTGTAAATCATGATCTAATTTTGTTTGATATGTATCAATCAAGTCTAGACTTGATTTACGTTTACCAAAGCCCATATCAAAATAATTTTCATCATCGTCTTCAAAATCAAAATCCATTTCAAATGTTAAATCTTCAGCTGCTTGACGACTTGTAGTCGCTTTGCTATCACTTTTTTTACGCTCTAATTGTTGATAATTTATCAATTTCTTTTTTTGTTCTAAATACGCATCGTGGTCTATACGCATACATTTAATCGAACAGTAATTACAAATCGAACCTGATAGAGAGTTAACTGACTTAACATTACCACAGTCCCAACGTGCGCACAGTCCTAGTTTTTCTTTCGAAGGCACTAGAATCTTGTCCAAATCATGTTCAAGCTCAGGCCAATCATTTAAAAGAGCAAGTAGATTTGTATGTCTACCCTTACGGTCTACAATCCAAGGATTCTTAGGGTTCAATTCTTTCAAAGACAAGGCTATTGCGTTCTTAAACTCATCATCGTTTTGAATATTATCTTTTAATAAGTATTTCCAACGTTGACGAGAGTATTTTTTAAGTGTAGGTGGTGTTTCATTAAAATTGTTAAGACCTTGTGTAATCGTTTCCAAAAATTCTAACCGTTTCTTTCTAAGCAAATTAGTCAATCTCTTAATTTTTTGTTTAGGGGTTTTTAGATGAGGCCGGGCAATTATTTGACTCAAATTCTCTGTGCATTCTTCAAATTCAGTTTGTATAAACTCAAAAATGAATTTTTTATGACCGAATGTATCGAGATAATAACCGTAAACATACGAACATTGGAGTATACGACGTGATTTTAAGAGTTCACGTATAGCTTCTTCTATGAAGACATGGGTCTCGGATGAGTCTGTCTCGGAGCATATTGAGCTTTTACGTTCGGGTGATTGGTTGAGAGTATTGGTCAAAAGTTCAAATTTAGTCTTTGCCATTGATAATAACGGTTGTTCTATTTTATAGCTAAGCTCATGATTTTTAAACCGGGTATAATAATGTACAAATTTATTCAATTCAACAGCTTTTAGATGTTGTTCTTCAGCTTGTACGATTGATGATTTTTCTTTTTGTAAGAGTTTATTTGACACCTCATAACGATTACATTGAAAATAACCTCCAGTTGCTGATGAATGTTTTTTCCATGGCTCTAAACAAATCCAACAAAAGTCATGTTTACACTTGTAGCACTTAACGTGGTTACAACCTTCATTTTTTTGTATCGGTGCATTACAGTTTTGATTAGGACATTTTTTAGAGTTCGATACCAACCATAAATAATTGGCCGATAGCTCTTCTTTTTCATTCGTGTTACAAACTTGAGAAAAAAAATTCAAAATTTTTTCAAAACACTAAATCAAAGTCTTACGCTCTTCTGGTTTTATTTCATAAATCTTTTCGAACCAGTCTTTCCAGTTCTGACAAGATGCCGGTTCATGACCCTCATGTAAACAATCCCAACAAAAGTAATGTCCGTTACCACAGTCTACAGCACGTGAGAAATCTTTATTATTAATTGAACTAACCGAGTTTTTACGTTCGATTTCCCCGAGGGTTTGATCAATGTTATCTTGAGGGAGACGTGGGTTACGAACTGCCATTCCGCACTCTGGATACGGACACCATTTTATTGACGGGTTTGAATCGACAAAAGCCTTAACAAAAACTGTCAAAAAAAGACTCTTTAAAAAATTATTGATTTACTTTTATATCAAAATGTAAATATTTTTGAGCAGTCTCTTTACTGACCAACGACTCAACAACATCATGTGGAATTATTGCAAAACAATCAGTTTGAGGACACACAATATCGTTTACATTTCCCTCCTCTATTTTCAAAGTCAAATATTGATCCCAACAGATTTTACAAAATTGATGACCACAAAGTATTTTAATCAAATCAGGATTATTTAATAAACAAATTGAACATGATTCGTTTTGATCACTTTGATCCGAATCGGTTGAATGTGATTTAGAACCCAATTTTTTAGCCACATAACGACCACTTAATTTACGAGCTATAATAACACTATTCAAGTTATCAGACTGGATTTTAGGATTTTCTAGTTTAGGCACTGAATCTTTTAAGATTTCGACACTAAGTCCACATTTTTCACAACATTTTTGAGCATCTTCGATCCAAGCGTTCAACAAGTTTTGTTTACACCAAGCTAAAACAAACTCAAGTTAAAAAAATCCAAAAAAAAAATTTTATCACAATTACCGTGTTTTTTTAACAAAATTTCAGCTGTGAATATATTAATATGTAACATATCAGCTGTTTCGATTAAAAGCTTATCCTTTTCTTCTTGTAAGTCTTGGATTCTTAGGCCATAGTTTTGTTTCTCTTCGATAATTTCGACCTCCTGTTCTTGCTCTTTGTCGTCATCGTCCTTCTAAAATAAAATTAGAACATAAATTGGGGGTAAGAGACGAAAAATTTACACTAAAAATCATTTTTGATTCTAAATATAAAGCAATGTCTTTATTTCCATGTTTTTCAGCCAAGTCACATGGTGTAGATTTGACCGAATTTTCAACAAACAAATAAGCACCATTAGAGACTAATGATTGAACACATGTGGGTAAATTTCTCATTGCTGCATAATGTAACGGTGTGTTCTCATACTCGTCTTTGGCATTAACATCGATATCTGTTAGATTTTGTTGTTTATTAGACGGGTCTTTCCATTGAATTAACAACTGCATACACTCGTATTGTAAGTTATCATTCGTACCATCACATACCTTGTGTAAGACTGTTTGTTTTTTTTTGTTCGTTTTATTCGGATTGCCGTGATTTTCGTATAAGAGAATTTTTAAAAATTTACACATTCCATGTTTGGCACTCAAGTGCATGTAAGTGTCTAAAGTGAGATCATTAACGACTGAATTAGCGTTAAGTTTACGTTTAAGATCATTTGATTTTGAATATATATCGAGTACTTTGGCTTCATCGCCTCTTTCCAAGTACTTGTTTAATTTAGACCAATTTGAGCCCATTTTTTGTTTTTAAATTTTTAAACGTCGACATAAAATATTTGTAAAATAAAAGACTAGAGAAAGAAAAAAATAATAAAACAAGGATCGACTATTCTTGGTATCTTATTTTGGGGTTGATCTAAAAATAAAAATTTAAAAAAAAAAATTTTTGTTTCAAGTTTATTTTTGAAATTGAACTTTCTAAGGGTAAAGCAAAATTTGAACTTCTTAAAAGCCGGTACACCATTAACAAAAACATGTTCAACATCAGTTCTAATTTTTTTCAACCATTTGAATATTGATTTTATTTTATAATATAAATGACAAAAAAAGAACTGATTTTAACAAAAATAAATGAGCATTGCATAGCTTGTCTTTGTTGATTGTTTTATATTGCAACCGCGAATTTAAGATCTTTTACAAAATGAATTCCAAATGATTCCAAATGTAGAAGCTAAATAAATAAAAAGATGTGCTGCCTTAAAAAACAAAAAGAATATGAAATAATATCTAAAATGAATTAATCATTTAGATTAGTAATAGGATACATTTAAAACGCTATTTTTAAATGATACTCAAAAGTCTTGTCTTTTTCATAGAAAAATTGTAAGTAAAAATCAAACAGTCTTGCATCACAGCAAAAAATTTATTTCAGAATACAAACTGGAGTACTCCGGAGATGTCCTCACCTCATATCTCTTCATCATATTTGTAGACTATAAACGATAAACCCTTGAATTTTGGGTTGTATCCAATTTTTTGATTGGTAAATTTTTTTTTCAGCCAATCAGAAAATTTGATACAACCCGAAACTCAGGTTTACAGACACACACCTCATTGCAAGGGTATACAGTAACACATTGGATTAATCACGACAAAAGAGAAAAAAGTTTGTATTACTGAACGGAAAAGAGTTGAAGACACCAATGTATCTGTACTCCTATGGTGGCTCAACAGAAAAAGACATTTGTGGAATGCTTTTGACAAACTACGGGAAATACTGACCTCGATGAAGCTTCAAGCCCAGTTAAGAGTGAAAATATTTAACGTATCGTTCGAATCAGTAACCTTAACTGAAGATCTTTAATCTAAATTTGACATCTTCGCAAGGTCTATATTCAGAATAATACTGTGAGTTTCACCTAACCCTACCAGTTTTGAGATGATAAAAAGACTCCTAAGTTTTGTGGAACATTATCTCCGTAAGTCCAAAGATTACGGCTTCTATACACCCAACAGTCTTAACCCTTAGTAATATCAGTTAAGTGGAATATTGGATGTACCTTATTTAGCGAAACTGTGAAAATACTGAAAAGCATGCGATGATTAAAAAAAAACTTTTGAAAAAAAACGCGGGTATTTTAGAATTATTTTATTTTTCTCAGCACCAAAAATAAAGTCAAAAATGTCCGTAACAAAAAATATCGATTTTTGAACATGAAAATTTAATTAAAAAAAATTAATTTTAAACATCTGATTATGTAAAAGGGGATTAACATTAAAATAAAGACAAAATTTCCACAGAAAAATAAAAGTGAGCGTGAGAGAGAGAAACGAAACAAAAATGAAAACGAGAAATAAATTAATGTAATTTTAGATATATTTTTAATAATAATAAATTATTTCAAAAAAAATTTTTTTTTCTTCTTTTTTTTGTTTCGGAATTATTGTAATTATGAAAATAAATTAGAAATGATAATTGATGAATTTTTTGATGCTCAAACGAGTCCATTCGTCACATCCGAATCGGAATGTTCCATCAATTCGATCGATTCAAACGAGTTCAATTTTAACGAAATGAGGGATAAGGTGTTTGAAAAAATTCTAAAAAGAGAAGAGGAAATTTTCGGTTCGACTAGTCAGCGATCCGATTTGGACGATATCTTACAAAATCATGAGAATTTACTAAAATTCAGAGTGGCAATTGACAAAGAAAATGAGGCTTGTTGTTTCAAAGACGATGAACCCGAGTCCGAGACTGAGTCTAAACATAAAACTCCTAAACTAGACGAAAACATGAACGAGTTCATAAACCCAGTAGACAAACAAATAATGTATCACATTTCAACAAATCATAGAAATTTTACGTCTGATTCAGAATCAATGAATTCAGCACATGAATTGAGTTCGATTAAAGACGAATCGTTGAATGATGATTTAGTTGATGAGTTTATGGAAGACGATGAAATCGAATCGAAAAGTTTTACACATCAAAATTATTCGGCTCGAAAGAGTTATGATACGACTAGTATGAACATGTCACATTTAAAAGAGAAACATTCGAAAAAGTAAGACTAAATGAGACCTCTAAATACCGGAAATTAATTTTTTTTTTCAGGAAAAATCGATTACGTCGAGTTATTACAAAATTCGGTCGAGCAGTTAAACATAAAAAATCCCAAGAAGTAAACACCTCGGACTCAGCTGATTCAGACAACGATCAAATTCCAAACATAAACGAATCATCAAAAACAATAAAATACAAATCAGCCCATTCGAGTCAAAGTTCAAATGAATTTGATAAGACTCAGATAATCCAAATTTTAAATTCAAACACCGAGCCGACAGTTACGAACTCTCAGTCTATAATTTGGTCAATGAAATTTTCAACATGTGGTAAATTATTAGCTACAGCTGGAAAAGATAAAATATTAAGAGTATGGGTTCTTCGATCATTTTTCGAAAATTTTATTGATCTCATAAAAAAAAATAATAATAACCAATGTAAGCAAGTTGTCTGCTATTTGTTTAAATATTCAAAATTTTATTTTTAAGTGACCACGAATTTGAACCAATCAAATTTAAGTCAAAAAGCAACAAGCTCTCAAGAAGCATTTGTCTCAAAGCCTTTTTTGATCTATGAAGGTCATACTGAAGACATTTTAGACGTTTCTTGGTCCAAAGTAAGTACCAAAACAAATAGTTAAAAAAATTTTTTTTGAATTTAATTTTTGTTGCCTAGAACTTGTTTATTCTAACAGCATCTTCGGATAAAACATGTCGTCTTTGGCATGTTTATAAATCAGACTGTTTGTGTACATTCAACCATCAATCTATCGTTTCAAGCATTAGTTTTCACCCAAAAGACGATCGGTATTTCATAAGCGCATGTCTAGATTGTAAACTAAGACTTTGGAATATTTCTGATAAAGTAGTTGTTTTATGCAATGATTTAAACAACTTGAAAAAATCGAATTCGAATTTTATAACAGCGATTAGTTTTTGTCAAGGCGGAAAGTTAATCGCAGTTGGAACATTCGACGGTAAATGTATTCTCTATCACACTGAAAATCTCAAATATTATTCTTTAATAAACGTTCGATCAACACGAGGTCGTAATTCAAAAGGTAGCAAAATAACCGGTATCGAGTGTTTAAACAACGACGAAAATAAAATATTAATAACATCGAACGATTCGCGTATTAGACTATATGACTTACGAGATCTTTCATTAGTTTGTAAGTACAAAGGTTTTGCTAATTCAATCGTTCATATAAAAGCTTGTCTTAGTCCTGATGATAAATTCATCGTTAGTGGTAGTAAGAATAAATGTGTTTATTTGTGGAAAACAAATTATCAATTTTCCATGTTGACGTCTGGTCGAAGGGATAGAAATAACTATTGGGAAAGAATACAAGCACATAATGCGATTGTTACTTGCGCTCTATTTGCACCTAAGCCTAGTTTAATTGTAGGACAAAACGAGAATGAAACTAAGAAAAATGTTCATATATTTGTAAGTGCAGCGGGTTGTGATGGTGTCATTAAAGTTTTTCTCAACAAACCTACTTGATGAAATGAAAAAAAAAATTGGAAAATTAAATAACATTTATTTAATAATTAAACATAGTTATAATAAAATATTAAGTTAAAAATTTTGACTATTAAATTTAATTTAATGGAAAACGAATTGCATGATAAACGTCTGATTTTTCCTCATCTTCTTTTGATTTAAAAAGTTTTCTACTAGCTTTACCAAAGGCATTTAATTTTCCATCAACACCTTGACCCAAATTCGGAAAAATTAGTGTCGAAATTCCTTCTGAATAAATGATTGCTTGTTTCTTATGTTCTTCACCTTTGAATGTTAAACCAGACTTGATATCCTTGATATCATTTTGAGAACCACCAAGTTGCATGTAAAGCATCAAATAAGGAGAACCGGCACCCAAATCCAAAAAAAATTTTGGGCTAACACCACTGAAAGCAGTAACATAATCAACATTAATTGGATCCTCATAAAGTTTGACTTGAACAAGTAACGTAGAAATGGAATTAAAATCAAAAGCTGAAAGTGAAACGGGTATCGCAAAGTCGATTTTGGCCTGGTTTATTTTGCACTGAATTGCGGCACATCTTTTCAGTGCTTTCAATAAACTTGTTTCTTTCATTGCACAATCAGTTTTACAAAAGTGATTGAAATTTATGTATCCATCCAAAAGTTTTTTGTAATCGGCTATTTGCTTTTTGATTATTTTGATGAAACAAAACTCGTAATTGCTTTTACAATTCCACTCGTTTTCCATATCACCACAATGTTCAACACATCTACCATAAAGACTTCGAAGGAAATAGCCAACTCTCACCGTATTTAAATAAAGCGAAATTTGACTACTTGGTTGATGATATTTAAAGGCATGATCTACTGCCCTGAGCAAAATAATCTTGGCAATAAGTTCTCCTTTATCACCTTGAGATATTAAAGACGATTCATAAGATTCGATTAAATTGTCTAACATGTGATTGAATTTGTTATTCGAATTCATCAAAAAAGCTCCTGCTGCAGCCAATATCGGCTCGGATGGGTAGTCGATTTCAAAAATACCTTTCTGAGTGTCAACAAATGTACAAACAGCCATATGCTTTGCCACTAGTTTCTGACGCGAAGACATTAGCTTGGGTTTTATAACGCCTACTCGACTACTTAAAATAGCTAAGTAGTCACTCGAATTGAATTCGTCTGAGTCTTTTTTGCCACAAATCAATTTACCAATAGCAAGCGAAAGTAATTTTTTGTTTTCTACATCTTTATATTTGCCATTTGAATTGTTCTTGGTATGCATCCATGAGCCCCAAAGGACTCTACCATACATACAAACGTTTTCGAAATTTATCGTGTCTTGAATATTTTTGATTTTTGATTCGTCAACAAAAACATCCCAATTCGGAAGCAAATAGATCGGATCGAATAAATATTGATCAAGTTGTCTTATTCTCTCAGATGGGTCAAACGATTGAGAAGGCATAAAACCGCTCAGCTCCGAAAATGTGTCCAAGAACAAGACAAAGATGTTATTCTGCGATTTGAAAAGAAGTTTTCTGATCGTGAAAAAATGCTTTGGCAATAAATAAGATGCCTCGTCGAATACAAATAACAATGTCTTACTTCCTGAATAACCTGAAATAACAACGTTGCTTTGGGCTTTCTCAACCTTTTCGTTGAATAGGTTAACTAGTTTTTTTTCACCATCAAAATCCTCTTTGCCATAATTTTTGAAAAACGTTTTGCAATCGATTTTTTCATCGTTCAAAATATCAATAAATAAATTGAAATAACAAATAAAATCTTTCGGTTCATTTTCTGGTTTCAAAAGATGAGTGGCCAAAGAACTTCGCTTTGGATAACCTGTGCTTTCTTTGGCTCTTAAGCAACAATAGACAACGTAAAAGTCTTCGGTTAAACTTAAACAAGCTTTTGACTTGCCAAAACCGCTCGATTGACAAATAACGGTAAATGGACCATAATAACTTGGATTGACTTTGTATTCATTGATAAATTTTAAAATTTCTTTTTTCAAGAAATCTTTTGAATCGATACCAATAGCCGGGTTTTTTTTGAGGTCGATTAAAAACGAGTCTTCAATCAAGCTCATGGTTTTTTCGTCTTTTATCTCTTTTTCTTTAGGTAGTTCTAACAATTGAAGTAACTTTACAGCGTCTAAAATTATTTTTAAATATAAATTAACTGTTGATTAATACAGCGTTATTACGATGTTTTAGATCAAGTCATTTCAATATAAAATGACTTGCTTTAACTTCTTAATTTAAAAATTTATAATTTACCTTCATACGAATTAAAGTCTATTGAAAGTTCTCCATCAATTACATAGAGATATAGCTGAGAAAATTTAATTTTTGATGAGTCAATTGTTTTTATTACATAATAATCAGGTAAGCCTTAAAGAATAAATTAAATTAAGATTTAGTTGATGATATTTAAATAAATGTTCTTACTTTCTATTCGTAAAATTTGTCCTTGGTCACTTTTGTGGTAATTTAATTTAACATTCGATTTTTCGATTAGATTTTGACCAGACATTAAAATCTTTATACTTTTTAATTTTATTTCAAGAGTCATTTTTTCTAATAGATTAACTTAATTGGAGCTTAAAAATAATCAATCTAAAAAAGTATTTTGGAATTTTGATTTTAAAAATTTTTAAGAAAAATAATTGATTTGAGAATACGTTTAGTTTAAGCAAAGCAAAATTTTTGAAGAAAAATAAGGGTTACAAAAGACAACAAAAGTATTAGACTAGTGTTGGAGGATTTTTAGAATTATGTTGGGCAAGTGCTGGAGGAGAATTTGGAAGTCGTTAGAAAAGTTTTGGGCAAGCTTAAGAAATTGTTGTTTTTTTTACCAGAGTTTTATTTTTTTTAAATATTAATCGTCTTTTTTGTTTCTTGCTAATTTTATTTTCACCATTTTTTTTTCGATTTGTGCTTCAATAATCCTTCACAATGAAAAAAACTTCGACAAACAACAATAAACACATGTTCATCATACCTCTAACACTTGGCCAACACTTTACAAACAACTCTTGCACATTATCCTTGCCATTTAATCCTTGTTTTTTTGACAAACGCTCCTTTTTTTCCTTAACACATTCTCATTCTTTCAGTATTTTACATAAAACAAAAAAATGAAAGCTAAATTCAATAATAAACATTTTAAATCTCTCTCACTCTCTACTTGAAATCACATGATCTTAAGACAAATTAAATAACTTTTTTGAATGGTGTCATTAAATCGACTCATTTTCCATTTTCAAAAAAGCATGATCATTATTAAACTTTAATTGTTAAAGTTAAAACTTAACTATGTTGTAAAGGACTTGAACAAAAACGCTTTAAAAATATTAAATTAGAAAAAGTTCTATTGTACAGATAAAGATTTATTTGAGGATTAGAAAAAAAATAAACAAATTGGCTAAATTGACCTCTGTTTTTCTAGTTGAGCGTAGACATGATTAGCAGCAGCCAGTGCACTACATCTAGCGTTTAGTTTAGCTTGAATACCAGCTTTAGAAATAGTGACTTTACCTTGTTCCATGACTTCATGAATAGCAGTTCTATCAATATCTGACATTTTATCAAACTCATCAATACAAACGATACCACGATCAGCTAAAACCATAGCACCTGCTTCCAATCTACGATCACCAGTTTCATTATCAGTTGTAACAGCAGCTGTTAAACCAACACCTGACGATACCAACTGAGCTATCATTTCCCTTGCGGCTATTCGGGCTCAAATTTTATTTTAAATGCTAATTTAAATGTCGACCCATCCTCTAAAAGGAAGAACCTGTCCGAGAGCAAATGAGTTAGTCTGAACAATTAGAAATTAATTTAAAAGAAAATGTTTCAGGACATAAAAATGAAAATTTGACATTAAGTTTTCATTGATGTTCTTTAATGTATATTTTCTTTTCTTGGCTTTAAACTGCTGTAAACTCAAAATTCAAAAATTTTCGGTTATTTTTTCACACTTAAGTAAGTTTTCAATGAAAAAAAACTTTTTATGTTTAATAAAAATAAGGATATTTAATAAATATTTGAATTTTCTTATTACTAAAAAATGTGCCTTTAAGATTACATTAAGATACTTTCATGTAACTTTTTTCTCCCGGAGATTGGGATATTTTTCCGATTCAAAAAATAGCAAAAAAAATTATTTCCGTTCCTGCTACTATTTGCTATGTGTTACTGGTTAGTTACAATATTAGTGAACATAACTTGATTGTTTCTGGCTCCTAAGAAATCAATAATTGTAAGTATTTAAACTTGATTCTAACACAACAATAAACAATTAAAGGAGACAACGAATTTATTTTAAAAATTTGGGCATGCAAAGCTTTATTCAAAAAAGACTCAACCGTTACATGACTGAAATTTGAAATAATTAATGAATATTTTTTTGTTTAATTTTTTTTAAATTTTTTTGAGTTTTTATTGAATTTGCTAATTTTTTTAGATTGATACATTTTAAGCTCAAATATATAGTTAAATTAATTTTACATAACACTTAAAAATGAGTAATAAAATAAAAATAGATAATATTAAGATTATGATGTCTGGTAAAAATCGATTAAAAAAGTCGGATGTTACCTTACAATACTACGAAAGTGAGAAAGGAAAAATTCTACAAATAGAAGGTAAAAATTAAAGAAAGAAAAAATAATTTTCTCGCTTAATCCTATTTTTATAGGTGAATTTAAT